>JARQOD010000002.1:630192770-630271269 GCA_033576555.1 Oophaga sylvatica
AGAAGCACAACTCATTTTATCAGGTCATAAAGCGGGAAAAAACACCAAAAAATTCATCTTTTTCCATTTTTCTTTACTAGTAAAATACCCACAATCTCAGATGACTGGATACAACAGGCTTCGTAGATCATATTTTGCCTTTTTTTTTGGGCCCCAAAAATACTCCCAAAGCCGTAACAATTAAAAAGACGACGGGGAAAAGCGACTCTTCCTTGGTCCAGCATGGCTTTTTCCCTGTGCACAAAGCCGGGACCGTAAAGAAAACGGGTCTGACCGTCCTCAACCATATTCAACACCTTTTGGAACAATGAGCGCCGAGACTTTCTCAGCAAACCTCAGGGTTGACCAAAATTATTTTGAATGGGTAAAAAATTGTCATATAGACTTGTTGCAGTTGGACTGGCCCACCGGAGAACCGGAGGATTCTCCGGTGGGCCCTGGCATCTGGGGGGGCCCTGGCACCTGCTGGCATACAGGGGCCAGTTGCCTAGGGCCCCCGCTGCTCCAGGGGCCCCCAGCAGGTGGCGTGTCGCTAATAGCGGCACACCACGCAGCTGCCATGTGGGCCCCGTGCCAGCGGAGCAGCAGCGGGTGACAGGAGGCAGGAGGCCCTGTCCCCGCTGCTAAAGAGAAATGAATATTTACTGCTTCCCACGCCCATGTGGGCGTGGGAAGCAGTGAATATCATTATGAGTCGCACAACACTGGGTACCAGGGCTTATGGGGTACTCGGCACTGAGCCCGTTGAAGTCTATGGGGAATGTCACAAGTAGCACAGCTCGGTCCGTTGCCCTGGGCGCTCATTCAAAGGGGGATATTTACAGGGGATTTTAGTAATAGTTCGTGACGCCACCTGTGGTTTCTGATCAAGGTGACCAGCGCTGCAGGGTGAATCCTCTGAGGGTTGAGGCAGCAAGGTGGTAGGTCTCCCACAGGTGAGACTGAATGGATCCCTCAGGGTGTAATGGCGGTGCAGGGTGCAGGGTAATAAGTCAGTCACACACAAGCTGGTCTCTTTCCATACCTTTACTGATGAAGATTGCAGGTATGTCCCGGGAAGCTGCTCAGGGTGGAGTATGCACATCCAGGTAATTGCCAAGTAGGTTTAAGGCCTCCTTTCCCTTTAAAGTGTATGAGTCCTAACTTGCATGAAGTCAAGTTTAACTCTGAATAGCATAGCTTCGCCCGGCCAACATTGTGGTGGAAGTCTTCTTTTGGTAGAACTAAGTCTATATCTGCAGTGCACTGCTAAACTCCTGTTCTGCCTGACCCCGGTTACGTATCGACACTTAGGGCTACCCTCTGCGACTTGAAGTCCAGCAGGGATTCCGTGTGTTTCTATCACCAGCCGTGAAGGAACTAGCAATACTTCGGACCCGGTGTCCGGTTAGTTGAGTGAAGGTGGTCTGTCACCAAAGTCACTCCTTCCTAGGGTAACCACTCGCCCGTCGCCCTACTCTCATCCTTAACATAAGCACAGGGCAGCAGTAGGTTCTGTCATCAGCTTTCTTCCTTCTTTCCAAAGCTCGCTGACTGATTCTCAGTTAACTCGATGTTCTGCAAACTGTAGTCCCCTTCCTTCTTTCTTTCCTTCAAAGACTCTGTCCGAAGCAGCTCTCAGGACGTTTCGTCAGACTGATTACAAGCCCGCTCCGAGAGTCACTTTCCACCTGCATAGGGTACTAGCAGTCGGTCTGTTCTGAGATATCAGCTTGCAATTTCTCTCTCCTCTGTCTCTGACAGGAAATCTCACACACGTCTGTCTCTAGCTCAGACTGAGCTCTGACAGGAACTGAACTCCAACACTAACTACTAACCACAGAATGACTGAAAGACTCACTGCTGCCTAACTCACACCCTTAAATAGTCTAAGGTTCCCTCTAGTGGTAATCTAGGGAAGTGTGATTGTTGTGAATGAATATCAGATTTTGCAGTTACCTTTTAGTGCATACTCCTGGAACATGTGTACCAAGCGCAGCTGGGCCACACAATTACTTACCTGTCACCCGCTCCAACAGCTGAGCGCCGCTGTGTCATCGCGTCCTCTCTTGCTGCGATGTTCAGGCAGAGGGCGCGATGACGTCATTAGTGAGCGCCGCGCCCCCTGCCTGAGCATTCACTGCCGGAGGACCGAAGACAGCGGCGCTCAGCATGGACCCGGTGACAGGTAAATATCGCAGGTGCCGGGGCCCTGAGCCAGCGGAGACACCGGCACCTGTCACCCATAGCGCGCCGGTGTCCCCGCCTGCTCAGGACACCAGCACCTGGCCCCCAGCGACGAGAGGTGAGTATGTCTTTTTTTTTTTTTTTGTTGCAGCATCTATGGGGCATAATCTGTGGAGCATCTATGGGGGAATAATCTATGGGGCATAATCTGTGGAGCATTTATGGGGGCATAATCTATGGGGGCATAATCTGTGGAGCATCTATGGGGGCATAATCTATGGGGGCATAATCTGTGGAGCATTTATGGGGGCATAATCTATGGGGCATAATCTGTGGAGCATCTATGGGGGCATAATCTATGGGGGCATAATCTGTGGAGCATTTATGGGGGCATAATCTATGGGGGCATAATCTGTGGAGCATTTATGGGGGCATAATCTGTGGAGCATTTATGGGGCATAATCTATGGGGGCATAATCTAAGGAGCATTTATGGGGGCATAATCTATGGAGCATCTATGGGGGCATAATCTATGGAGCATCTATGGGGCATAATCTAAGGAGCATTTATGGGGGCACAATCTATGGAGCTTCTATGGGGGCATAATCTAAGGAGCACTTATGGGGGCATAATCTATGGAGCATCTATGGGGGCATAATCTATGGAGCATCTATGGGGCATAATCTAAGGAGCATTTATGGGGGCATAATCTATGGAGCATCTATGAGAGCACAATCTGTGGAGCATCTATGGGGGCACAATCTATGGGGCATAATACATGGGCAGCATATGGGTCACAATCTATGGAGCATCTTGTGGGGCATAATACATGGGGCAGCATATGGGGCATAATCTCATTTTCCACCCTAGGTTTATACTCGAGTCGATAAGTTTTCCCAGCTTTTTGTGGCAAAATTAGGGGGTCGGCTTATACTCGAGTATATATGGTATCTATCTATTATCTATCTATATATATATATATATATAGCATTATACCCTATGAGGGGGGGCAGCATTATCCCCTATGAGGGGCTGCTTTATAATCTATGAGGGAGGCTACCCCAACTCCTGCTACATAATTAAGACATGTACTACCTTATATTATACCCTAATATTAGTGTGTTTTACTGCACAATTTGTGGTCTTGTATTTATTTCTATGTAGCTACATAGTGGGCCCCAAGAATGATTTTCTCTGGTGGCCCAAGGTGTTCCAGTCCGACGCTGACTTGTTGGTCGGGTGTCCACATATTGTGGTCTTTCAAAATATTTTTGTCATGTTTTTCACTTACCATGTTGCTCGGCTGCAAAGGGGAATTTGAAGACCCTGAAAAAATGAAAAATGTAGACACAAGAATATTATAATTGAGAATAAGCGTTGTGTATGTCACGGTTTCGACATTGACTGTGGCCAACGAACGCTGTGAGTGACAGCTCAGCTGCCCTATGGGGTCTGGAGTGTGCTGGACTGTCAGTTTTGTCAGTGACGGTCCAGTTATCCAATCTATTATTCCTGGGGTATACTGGGTTGTCACCAGTCTGATTCACAGCCCTGCTGCTCAATCTTGTTTAGTCTATGGGTGTTTCCTCAGTCGCCTTCCACCCCTAATCATTTGCAAGGTATTTACTAGCAGCTAGCCAGTTAGTCTGTGTCAGTTGCAGATTTGCATTAGGTACGTGTTTTTGCTGGCTCTGTGTCTGACTCTGATCTTGCTCATGACCCTGGATTTTGTTGTGACTGCTCATTTGGATGTCCCCTTCTGCTTTTGACATTCCCTCCTGGTATTTTGACCTCGGACCGTTACCTGACCACGCTTTTGTATCACCCCTCTATAGTTCAAACACTCCTGGTTTTTGATTCCGAACTGTTAGGCCGGAGTCACACTAGCGAGAAATACAGACGAGTGCCAAGCGAGAAAAAATCGCATAGCACTCGGACCAATGTTAATCTATGGGGCAGCTCTCATCATCTGTTTCTTTCTTGGGCGTATTATACGTGCGAGAGAAATCACAGCATGCTGCGATTTGCACCGTATTACGGCCGAGACTCACCAATGCAAGTCTATGGGTGCGAGAAAACAACGGATTACACATGGACCATGCATGTGACTTGCGAGAAATACGCACTGGTGTCCTTAGAAAAGCCGGCAATTTATCCCCGGCTATACTGTAAAATCACACTGACAGGTTAAAATAGAATACATGTCTACACATAGTATAGGTGTATATATATATATATATATACACTGCTCAAAAAAATAATGGGAACACTTAAACAACAGAATATAACTCCAGTAAATCAAACTTCTGTGAAATCAAACTGTCCACTTAGGAAGAAACACTGATTGACAATCAATTTCACATGCTGTTGTGCAAATGGAATAGACAACAGATGGAAATTATTGGCAATTATCAAGACACCCTCAATAAAGAGTGGATCTGCAGGTGGGGACCACAGACCACATCTCAGTACCAATGCTTCGTGGCAGATGTTTTGGTCACTTTTGAATGTTGGTTGTGCTTTCACACTCGTGGTAGCATGAGACGTACTCTACAACCCACACAAGTGGCTCAGGTAGTGCAGCTCATCCAGGATGGCACATCAATGCGAGCTGTGGTAAGAAGGTTTGCTGTGTCTGTCAGCGTAGTGTCCAGAGGCTGGAGGCGCTACCAGGAGACATGGAGGGGGCCGTAGGAGGGAAACAACCCAGAAGCAGGACTGCTACCTCCGCCTTTGTGCAAGGAGGAACAGGAGGAGCACTGCCAGAGCCCTGCAAAATGACCTCCAGCAGGCCACAAATGTGCATGTGTCTGCACAAACGGTTAGAAAACCGACTCCATGAGGATGGTCTGAGTGCTGGACGTCCACAGATGGGGGTTGTGCTCACAGCCCAACACCGTGCAGGACGCTTGGTATTTACCACAGAACACCAGGATTGGCAAATTCGCCACTGGCGCCCTGTGCTCTTCACAGATTAAAGCAGGTTCACACCGAGCACATGTGCCAGACGTGAGTCTGGAGACGCCATCGAGAGCGACCTGCTGCCTGCAACATCCTTCAGCATGACCGGTTTGGCAGTGGGTCAGTAATGGTGTGGGGTGGCATTTCTTTGGAGGACTGCACAGTCCTCCATGTGCTCGCCAGAGGTAGCCTGACTGCCATTAGGTACCGAGATGAGATCCTCAGACCCCTTGAGAGACCATATGCGGGTGCGGTTGGCCCTGGGTTCCTCCTAATGCAGGACAATGCCAGACCTCATGTGGCTGGAGTGTGTCAGCAGTTCCTGTAAGATGAAGGCATTGAAGCTATGGACTGGCCCGCCCATTCCCCAGACCTGAATCCGATTGAGCACATCTGGGACATCATGTCTCGCTCCATCCACCAACATCACGTTGCACCACAGACTGTCCAGGAGTTGGCGGATGCTTTAGTCCAGGTCTGGGAGGAAATCCCTGAGGAGACCATTCGCAGTCTCATCAGGAGCATGGCCCAGGCATTGTAGGGAGGTCATACAGGCACGTGGAAGCCACACACAATACTGAGCATCATTTTGACTTGTTTTAAGGACATTACATTCCACTTTAATTTTGTGCGTGACTCCAAATCCAGGCCTCCATTGGTTAATAAATTTGATTTCCATTGATGATTTTTGTGTGATTTTGTTGTCAGCACATTCAACTTTGTACAGAACAAAGTATTCAATGAGAATATTTCATTCATTCAGATCTAGGATGTGTTATTTGAGTGTTCCCTTTATTTTTTTTGAGCAGTGTATATATATGTCATTGGCACACACACATATATATATATATTTATATTTCATAGAGATATAGATAGAAGATTAGCCGTTAATTCATTTGTCGGCTTCTGTAGAATCTCTACAGTAGCCACAGAATAGGAGACATGGTTTATATACAGTAAACCATTGAAGAACATTTTGTTTTATATATGTCAGTGATTACTACTGTTAGTACTATATGTGTGTAAAATT
This sequence comes from Oophaga sylvatica, assembly GCA_033576555.1. NCBI lineage: Eukaryota > Metazoa > Chordata > Amphibia > Anura > Dendrobatidae > Oophaga > Oophaga sylvatica. The sequence goes on from JARQOD010000002.1 coordinate 630,198,928, forward strand.
TGGGAGCTGTAGGTATTTAATAAAAGGATGCATTCACAGAAAAAAATTGCCATGGGCTCCCACGCAATTTTCTTCGCTAGAGAGTGAAAGCCAGTGACTGAGGGCAGATATTAAGAGCCTAGAAAGGGACCATGATTTGGCCCCCCTGGCTCAAAACATCTGCTCCCAGTCACCCCAGAAAAGGCGCATCTGTACAATTCTGGCACTTAGCCTCTCTCTTCCCACTGCCATGTAGCTGTGGCAAATGGGGTAATAAGGGGTTAATGTCACCTTGCTGTTGCAAGGTGACATTAAGCCAGGTTAATAATGGAGAGGTGTCAATTAGACATCTATCCATTATTGATCTTACAGTATGAAAGGGTTAAAAAAACACACACATTAAGAATAAAGTATTTTAATGAAATAATACAACACACAGGTTTTCCAACTTTATTTACCTCCCAATACATTTGAAGCCCTCATTCTCCTGGAAAAAAAAAATACAAAATAAAAAAGCAACAATATACCCATACCTGTCCGCCATACAGTCAAGTCCCACGCCGCAATCCATCTCAAGGGGTTAAACAGTTTACAACCGGGAGTGGTGCTAATGCGACCCCCTCGGCTGTAAACCACTGAATGAGAAGCTGTCGACGACAGCATCAGTGACTCAGTGACTAGCGCTGACGTCAGTGATGCTCCGCTCACTCACAGGCTGACCAGCTGTGAACTCTGCAGCGTGGGAAAATGAACAGGTATTTTCCCACGCTGCAGAGTTCACCGCGGGTAAGCCTGTGAGTGAGTGGAGCATCAGTGATGTCACCCCCAGTCACTGATGCTGCCACCGCACCTTCTCATTCATTGCATGGTTTCAGGCGCTCCCTCAAAACACATCTGTTCAGAGCGGCCTATCACATTCACTAATCAAAGTCATTCTATGTGTAAGTGTTGTAGTGTGTGTGTGTAGCCCATTCACTATCTCCATCCATCCCTCACTCCCTCAAGATGGCTGGACCATCATTGTAAATGCACAATTGTATATACACACCTGTACTTTGTATCTCCCCCACCTCATTGTAGATTATAAGCTCTCACGAGCAGGGTCGTCTTATTTTGCTTTAATTATTGTATTGTTAACGTTGTTACTTATGATTGTGTTTTGAAACTGTTAAACTGTAAAGTGCTGCGGAATATGATGGCGCTATATAAATAAAGATTATTATTATTATTATAGTGGTTTACAGCCAAGGGGGTCGCATTAGCACCACTCCCGGTTGTAAACTGTTTAACCCCTTGAGATGGATTGCAGCGTGGGACTTGACTGTACGGCGGACAGGTATGGGTATATTATTGCTGTTTTATTTTGAGTTTTATTCCAGGAGAATGAGGGCTTCGAATGGATTTGTGAGTTTAATAAAGATGGAAAACCTGTGTGTTGTGTTATTTCATTAAAATACTTTATTCTTAATGTGTGTGTGTTTTTTTTTAACCCTTTCATACTGTAAGATTAATAATGGAGAGGTGTAATGACACCTCTCATTATTAACCTGGCTTAATTACCTTATAATGCCTAAGGTGACATGATTAACCCCTTATTACACCCATATGCCACTGGAACGAGTCAGTGGAAGGAAGGCTTAAGTGCCAGAATTGGCACTCTTATAGATGAGCCTTTTCTGGAGTTGCTGGGGAGATGTTTTGAATCGGGGGAGCAAAAACCTAGGTCCTTTCTAGGCTCTTAATATCTCCCTCAGTCAACTGGTCTTTCCTCATCCTTCAGCGAAAATTTGTGTGGGAGCCACGCAAATTTTTTTTCGTGATACATCCGTGTTATTAAATACCTACAATCCAAATTTTTACCACATTAGTAACAGTAGTAGTCACTCGACACATCTGTAATACAAAATGTTCTGCAATGGTTTACTGTTTAAATCTGTCTCCTATCCATCAAGTACGCAGAGATTCTACTATGAAGCTGACAATGAATAACGGTTTTCTGTATATATATATACATGATTAAAATTTCAGCCAGGATCACTTCTCATTCAAGATTTTTGTGTTTTTCATGAAGAAAATTGTAGAATCACACTGACATGGCATCAAACTTGAAATTTAAAACATGTGGAATTACATTACACTTACAAAATAAGTGTGAAACAACTGAAAATATTTATATTCTAGGTCTTCAAAGATAGCACCTTTTGCTTTGATTACTGCTTTGTACGCTGAAAAGCTACGATGACTCTACATGCCTGGTTCCCCCGTATGAAAGCCTGCTGGAGGTTGCGATGTGTGTGGGGGTGCTTTGTGTGACACTGCTTGGATTATCAAATTGAGGCATAGTGACCCATGTTACCACACGCTTTGCAGCAGCATGCTATCCATCCTGGTTTGCGTTTAGTTGACCATCATTTATTTTCAACTGACAATGTACCCAAACAGACCTCCCGTATGTGAAGGGCTATTTGACCGAAGGAGAGTGATGGTGCTACCGCCGTAGTCCTCTCTCTCCCCGATGTCCTAATGTTACCTTGTCCACTTTGTCCATGCACTTCATGAATAAAGACTATGGTATTTGCCTTCTTGTACTGGTGAGTGCTACGTTTTTCTTTTATTGCTCCTTGGATTATTTCTGTTAATGTTGATGATTATGGCTTACTGTCAATGAAAACCCAACACTCATTATCTCAGTAAATTACAGTGGGTATGGAAAGTATTCTGACCCCATTAAATTTTTCACTATTTGTTTCATTGCAGCCATTTGGTAAAATCAAAAAAGTTCATTTTTTTTCTCATTAATGTGCACTCTGCACCCCATCTTTACTGAAAAAACAGAAATGTAGAAATTTTTTTCAAATTATTAAAAAAGAAAAACTGAAATGTCACATGGTCATAAGTATTCAGACCCTTTGCTCAGACACTCATATTTACGTCCCATGCTGTCCATTTCCTTGTGATCCTCCTTGAGATGGTTCTACTCCTTCATTAGAGTCCAGCTGTGTGTAATTAAAGTGATAGGACTTGATTTGTAAAGGCACACACCTGTCTATATAAGACCTCACAGCTCACAGTGCATGTCAGACCAAATGAGAATCACAAGGTCAAAGGAACTGGCCAAGGAGCTCAGAGACAGAATTGTGGCAAGGCACAGATCTGGCCAAGGTTACAAAAAATTTCTGCAGTACTCAAGGTTCCTAAAAACACAGTGGCCTCCATAATCCTTAAATGGAAGAATTTTAGGACCACCAGAAGTCTTCCTAGACCTGGCCATCCAGCCAAACTGAGAAATCGTGGGAGAAGAGCCTTGGTGAGAGAGGTAAAGAAGAACCCCAAGATCACTGTAGTTGAGCTCCACAGATGCAGTAGGGAGATGTCACGCTGTCTCAGGATAGAGGTGGACCGGGTCTATGCTGACCCTAAACTGGGGTCCTGACTAGTCCCTCTACCTGGAGGTACTGTTAATGGTACAGAGGTCCAGGCCGCCAGCCTAACCCTGTCTCCTGTAGATCCCTGACCACTGTAATCCAGTCCTGAGAAGGACCCTGATTACCACCAAAGGGAATGGGCAGATCACAGCTTACTAACAGTATTAGACACACGAGACAGACAAGGGGTAAAGTAAATACTGCCTTGCATACAAAAACTACAACACAGAGGGAACACAAAAGGTTAAGGAGATAAACAATAAGCGAGGAGAGGATTAACCACAAAAGGCACTCTTAGCTTAAGTCTTCTCAGAAACATCCGCTCTGCTGGTCAGAATGAATGCTTTCACCGACATCTCCCAAGCAAACTGGCAGGTATATGAAGGGAGCTAATTAGTGCATAATCAACTGCAGCCGGGCGGGGCTGGACCTAGTCTTAGCACAGAGCTAGGTAGAATTAACTCCCTCACTGCCAAACACAAAGCACCAGCAACTCAGCTGCGAGAAGTCAGAATGTGTAATCGCGACGATCTTCGTGGCGATACACCCATGACAGTACCCCCCCTTCTACGAGGGGCCTCCGGACCCTCAGGGCTAGGTCTGTCCGGTGAGTTGTGTGGAAGGTCCGAACCAAACGATCTGCGTTAATATCAGACGCAGGAACCCACGTCCTCTCCTCAGGACCATACCCCTTCCAATGAACCAAGTACTGAAGGGACCGGCGATTCCGACGTGAGTCAATGATCTTCGACACCTGAAATTCCAAGTTACCATTGACCACCACTGGAGGAGGAGGTAGAGGTGACGGTATAACTGGCGCCACGTACCTTTTAAGCAACGATTTGTGGAACACATTGTGGATTTTAAACGTAGGAGGGAGGTCAAGACGAAATGCCACAGGATTAATTATAGAACTGATCCTGTATGGCCCGATGAACCTGGGACCCAGTTTCCAGGAGGGAACCTTAAGTTTTATATTCTTGGTAGACAACCATACCAGATCATTCACACTAAGGTCCGGACCAGACACTCTCCTCCTATCAGCCATACGTTTGTATCGGTTCCCCATAGCACTCAGATTATTCAGCACTCCTCTCCACACTGAAGCAAGTGACGACGAGAATCGTTCCTCCTCAGGAACCCCGGAAGGGCCCCCCCCATTGAAAGTACAAAACTGGGGGTGAAAACCATATGCCCCAAAAAATGGGGACTTACCAGTGGACTCGCTCCGCCTATTGTTAAGAGCGAACTCTGCCAGAGGCAAGAAAGAAGACCAGTCCTCCTGGTTCTCTGAGACAAAACACCGAAGATATGTCTCTAGGCTCTGATTCAGACGCTCTGTCTGACCATTGCATCCCCCGACGTGAACAAAATGCCTTCCAGAACTTGGACACAAACTGAGACCCCCGATCTGACACCACATCAGAAGGCAACCCGTGAAGTCTCACAATCTCCCCAATGAACACCTGCGCCAGAGTTTTAGCATTAGGAAGAGCAGGAAGAGCAATAAAATGTGCCATCTTACTGAACCTGTCAACTACAACTAGTATGACAGTTTTCCCTGACGACGGAGGGAGGTCCGTAATGAAGTCCATTGACAGATGAGTCCATGGACGCTCCGGGATTTTCAAAGGTAAGAGGGCCCCAGAAGGACGGGTATGTGGGGTCTTAGAGCGCGCACAAACCTCGCAGGACGCGACAAAAGTTACCACCTCTTTATTTAAGTTAGGCCACCAAAACCGGCGTGAAAGGAGATCCACAGTTGCTTTACTCCCTGGGTGTCCTGCCAAAGCAGAATTATGATGTGCCTCGATAACCTTTTGTCTTAACTGATCTGGAACAAACAGTTTCCCTGGAGGTCCTACAGGGGCGTCCCCCTGAGCCTCCAATACCTCCTCCTCAAGCTCAGAGCATACAGCGACACAACAACTCCCTCCTGAAGAATAGGAACCGGGTCATCCGTCTTCCCGGCCCCTGGGAAACTACGAGATAAGGCATCAGCCTTTACATTTTTTGACCCAGGACGATATGTGATGACAAAATTAAACCTGGTAAAAAACAACGACCATCTAGCTTGTCTGGAATTCAGACGTTTTGCCGATTCTAGATACAGCAGGTTCTTGTGATCAGTAATGACGGTGACCGGGTGGACTGCCCCCTCCAAAAAGTGACGCCATTTCTCAAAAGCCAACTTAATGGCTAAGAGTTCCCTATTGCCGACATCATAATTCCTCTCGGCGGACGACAATTTTTTAGAGAAGAAGGCGCACGGATGCCATTTACCAGGAGACGGACCTTGAGATAATACCGCACCCACCCCTACGTCAGATGCGTCTACCTCCACAATGAACGGTTGTGATGCATCTGGTTGAATGAGTATGGGTGCCGATGCAAAACATTTTTTCAAGGAGGAAAATGCTTGACAAGCTTTGTCAGACCACCTAGAAAAATCCGTCCCTTTTTTAGTCATGTCAGTGAGAGGTTTGACAACAGATGAGAAATTACGAATAAACTTCCGGTAGTAGTTAGCAAACCCCAGGAAACGTTGCAGTGCTTTAAGATCCTCTGGCCGATCCCATTCAAGCACAGCTCTTACTTTCCCAGGGTCCATACGGAAACCGGAAGCTGACACCAGGAAACCCAAAAACTGAAGTTCCTGTACGGCGAATACACATTTTTCCCATTTGGCGTACAGTTTATTGTCTCGCAAGATCTGCAACACCTGTCTCACATGCTCCTGATGAGACACAAGTTCCGGCGAGTAAATTAAGATGTCATCTAAATAAACGACCACAAACTGTCCCACAAGGTGGCGAAAGATGTCATTAACAAAATGTTGAAACACCGCCGGGGCAGTAGTCAGACCAAAAGGCATGACAAGGTTCTCATAATGTCCCTCCGGAGTGTTAAACGCCGTCTTCCACTCATCCCCCTCCTTTATCCTAATCAGATTATACGCCCCCCTGAGATCCAACTTAGAGAACCATTTGGCGCCCACAATCTGATTGAAGAGATCAGGAATAAGTGGGAGCGGATACGGATCTCGGACCGTAATCCGATTAAGCTCACGGAAATCCAGGCAAGGGCGTAGGCCTCCATCTTTTTTCTTCACAAAGAAGAACCCCGCGGCCACTGGGGAAGATGAAGGTCTAATATGCCCCTTGGCCAGACTTTCCGAAATATAGTCCTTCATAGCCTGCCTCTCAGGACCAGAAAGGTTATATAACCTAGATTTAGGTAACTTAGCATCAGGAAGCAATTTTATAGAACAGTCATACTCGCGATGAGGAGGTAATTCTTGACACCCCTCCTCTGAGAACACATCCTCAAAGTCCTCCAGAAATGGAGGTAAGGTTCTAGGCACGACCGCACTGATGACCGTGTTCATGCAGTTACTATTGCAAAATTCACCCCACTGGCTTATCTCTCTGGTTTGCCAATTAATAACTGGGTTATGTTTAGTTAACCAAGGAAGACCCAACACAATAGGAGTGGGGAGACCCTCCAACACATAACAAGACAATAGTTCTTTATGTATTGCCCCCACTCGAAGGTCAATGTTATGTACGGCTTGCAAAAAGCTACCTTGACCGAGAGGCCTGGCGTCGATAGAGAATATGGGGATAGGTTTGGCTAGTACACTCAGTTGCATACCTTGAACCTGGGCAAACCGAGCGTCCACCAGATTAGCCCCGGCCCCACTATCCAGAAGAACAGATATCCTCTCAGTTCTCGTACCTACCACCACCTCCGCTGGTACGAGAAACTGAGACGGACCTGGGGACGAAATACATACTCCCAGATTGTCGTCCACCACACAACCTGGGATTAATAGTTTTCCGGCGACTTCTTGCTCAGTGCAGTACGGGATGGACACCCCTCAATAAAATGTCCCTTTCTCCCGCAGAAGAAACACCTTCTTGTTTTGCGGCGCACCGCCGACCCCCTCCCTCGGTATGATGTCCCTCCCAACTACATAGGTTCCTCGGAACAAACCAGGGGAACCTCAATATTAGGGACTTTAGAAGGAGGTGGAGTCATCACAGGGGGCGGAGTTACCCCACACCTCTCCCGAAGCCGTCTATCAATGCGAATTGCAAGAGCCATAGCGGCCTCCAGTGACGGGGGAGAATCATACTGAGCCAACACATCTTTTAATTTATCAGATAAACCTTGACAAAACTGGCTCCTAAGAGCCGGGTCATTCCACTGAGTATCTGTGGCCCACCTACGGAACTCTGAAGAAAATTCCTCCGCCGGACGATCTCCCTGCTGTATCCTACGTAACTTCATTTCAGCAAGGGAGACCCGATCCGGGTCATCATATACCAGACCCAGGGCTGTAAAAAATCGGTCCACTGACTGGGAGCGGGAGCCGGGGGGAGAGAACGCCCAGGATTGAGGGTCCCCTTGTAAGAGCGAGATGACAATTCCCACCCTCTGATCCTCACTCCCCGACGACCGCGGCCGCAGCCGAAAATACAATTTACATGCTTCCCGGAAAGTAAAAAACTTGTCCCGCCCACCAGTAAACCTGTCCGGGAGAGCCACTTTAGGTTCAGATCTGGCTTGCTCCCGGGGGTACAAAACCTTGGATTTAACGTCCGTCAGCTCCATGGACAAACTCTGCAACTGCTGAGCTAAATGGGCTACTGGATCCATGGTGGCTGGGGAGAATCTTTAGTATGGTCGGTGAAAATGTCACGCTGTCTCAGGATAGAGGTGGACCGGGGTCTATGCTGACACTAAACTGGGGTCCTGACTAGTCCCTCTACCTGGAGGTACTGTTAATGGTACAGAGGTCCAGGCCGCCAGCCTAACCCTGTCTCCTGTAGATCCCTGACCACTGTAATCCAGTCCTGAGAAGGACCCTGATTACCACCAAAGGGAATGGGCAGATCACAGCTTACTAACAGTATTAGACACACGAGACAGACAAGGGGTAAAGTAAATACTGCCTTGCATACAAAAACTACAACACAGAGGGAACACAAGAGGTTAAGGAGATAAACAATAAGCGAGGAGAGGATTAACCACAAAAGGCACTCTTAGCTTAAGTCTTCTCAGAAACATCCGCTCTGCTGGTCAGAATGAATGCTTTCACCGACATCTCCCAAGCAAACTGGCAGGTATATGAAGGGAGCTAATTAGTGCATAATCAACTGCAGCCGGGCGGGGCTGGACCTAGTCTTAGCACAGAGCTAGGTAGAATTAACTCCCTCACTGCCAAACACAAAGCACCAGCAACTCAGCTGCGAGAAGTCAGAATGTGTAATCGCGACGATCTTCGTGGCGATACACCCATGACAGGAGATGGGAGAAAATTCCACAAAGTCAACTATCACTGCAGCCCTCCACCAGTCGGGTCCTTATGGCAGAGTGGCCTGACGGAAGCCTCTCCTCAGTGCCAGACATATGAAAGCTCGCATAGATTTTGCTAAAAAAGCACATGAAGGACTCCAAGATTATGAGAAATAAGATTCTCTGGTCTGATGAGACGAAGATAGAACTTTTTGGTGATAATTCTAAGAGGTATGTGTGGAGAAAACCAGGCACTGCTCATCACCTGCCCAATACAATCCCAACAGTGAAACATGGTGGTGGCAGCATCATGCTATGGGGGTGGTTTTCAGCTGCAGGGACAGGACGACTGGTTGCAATTGAAGGAAACATAAATGCAGCTAAGTACAGAGATATCCTGGATGAAAACCTCTTCCAGAGTGCTCTGGACCTCAGACTTGGCCAAAGGTTCACCTTCCAACAAGACAATGACCCTAAGCACACAGCTAAAATAACAAAGGAGTGGCTTCAGAACAACTCTGTGACCATTCCTGACTGACCCAGCCAGAGCCCTGACCTAAACCCAACTGAGCATCTCTGGAGAGACCTGAAAATGCCTGTCCACCAACGTTCACCATCCAATCTCACAGAACTGGAGAGGATCTGCAAGGAAGAATGGCAGAGGATCCCCAAATCCAGGTGCGAAAAACTTGTTGCATCATTGCCAAGAAGACTCATGGCTGTACTAGCTCAAAAGGTGCTTCTATTCAACACTGAGCAAAGGGGCTGAATACTTATGACCATGGGATATTTCAGTTTTTCTTCTTTAATAAATTTGCAAAATTTCTAAATTTCTGGGGTTTTTTTCAGAAAAAAAATGAACTGAACTTTTTTGAATTTACCAAATGGCTGCAATGAAACAAAGAGTGAAAAATTTAAAGTGGTCTGAATACTTTCCGTACCCACTATAGAATACTTTATAACACCAGCTTAAAAAATTATTTTAAAATCTGAAATGTTGTCCTACTGAGATGTAAGTTCAGTAAATGCACTCAATACTTGTTCGCGGCTTCTTTGGCATCAGTTACTGCATCAAGCAGTGTTGCATGGAGGCGATCAGCCTGTGGCGCTGCTGAGGGGTTATGGAAGCCCAGGTTGCTTTGATAGCAGCCTTAACCTCGTCTGCATTGTGGGTCTGGTGTTCTTTCTTCCTCTTGACAATACCCATAGATTCTCTATGGGGTTAAGGTCAGGCGAGTTTGCTGCCAATCAAGCACAGTGATACTGTTGTTTGTACACCAGGTATTGGTACTTTTGGCAGTGTGGACAGGGGCCAAGTCCTGCTGGAGAATGAAATTTCCATCTCCAAAAAGCTTGTCGGCAGAGGGAAGCATGAAGTGCTCTAAAATTTCCTGGTAGACGGCTGCGCTGACTTTGGTCTTGATAAAACACAGTGGACCTACACCAGCGGATGACATGGCTCCCCAAACCATCACTGACTGTGGAAACTTCACACTAGACCTTGGAGAGCAAGGTCCCAGAGTCTGGAGGAAGAGTGGAGAGGCCACAGTCAGGATCGGACTGAGCCACTGGAGAACAGGAGGATTCTCCGGTGGGCTCAGGCACTGATACCAGCTGGCATACAGGGCCAGCAGCGGCCTAGTGCCCCCGCTGCTCCAGGGGTCCCCAACTAATAGCGACACACCACGCAGCTGCTATGGGGGTCCCCGATGCCAACGGAGCAGCAGCGGGTGACAGGAAGCCAAGCCTGTTCCCGCTGCTAAAGAGAAATGAATATTCACTCCCACGCCCCATATAATAACATTGCCCGCTATCAGGGCCCGCAGACCAGACCATCAGCGCGGCCCCCCAGTGTGCGCCGCATTCAACTGTATCTGTATTGTATAAAATTTCTACTATACAATAAACACGATAGAAACAAAAAAAAAATTATGGAATTACATTATTTTTTTCACATTTTTGACCCACTCGTAATTTTTTTTCCCATTTTTCATTACATTATCTGGTAAAATGAATGGGGCCAGTCAAAAGTACAACTCGACAAGTCCTTGTACGGCTCAGCTGGCAGAAAAATAAAAAAGCAAAGGAAGCAGGGGAGAGGAAAAAATTTTTAAAAATGAAGCAAAGGTGTAGGATGGCTCAGAACAGTAGCCGTGGGTGAGGCACTCGTCTCTTACGACACAGCTCCTTACATGAAGGTGAATCGTGGCTGGGTGTGTGGACTTGTGCTGTTGGCGAGCTACGCTCTTGCCGGCCACATGTAACAGGTGACATTGGTTTTCCAGGTCAGATGTCGGACAGTTCAATGAGGGAGACCACCAGTCAAAAATAACTGGAACTGAATCTTGTCTGAGTACTCAGTTCTGTCTAGGCCCCTTTCCTCCTGGAGTTATTACCTCTGGGCCTTGTGGCTAGGCGTCCTTCTCCAGGACCTGTCTCTGATAGATCACTCTGTCTTTTAGTCACATCTGCTATCTGCTTTCTGAAAGGAAACGGTCACTTTCCCTCAACCAATCCCTCCCACTCTGGGCTACTCCTAAACATTAACTCTAACTACCCCTACTGTCAAAGTCTCACCAACATTCTCACCATTATCACCAACAATAACATAAGTCACAATTCACATTATACATCATAGTTCACATTACACATTACATATTTTTCATGGGGGAATGTGGTCAGTATGTCCATCTCCTTACAAAGCGTTAAAGTTGACCCTAATACAATAGGGATTCCACCCCCTACATAAGTGTCCGTCTGTCCAGATCTACATGTCTCCTGTGTAGATAGCATTTATGCGGTCTCACCTGGCAGGTGTGCAGAGCTCAGGTCTGGGAGACTCCGGCAGCAGCAGCAGCAGAGAATGAAGAACTTTCCTGACTGGCAGGATCAGTGGAGACTGCAGAAGGGAGGGAGGATTTCATCATTTCAGGAAAACAAAACTGAAACTTATATGGTAGAGAAAACAATGTCAGCCCAGCCTTCAGGTTTCTGTGTCGTCACGGAGCTGAAGAACTCTGCTGCAAGGTGTAACTCTACAGGGGCTCTTATTAATCTGTCTACATATCACAATCGCTGATTCCACTGAGCTGATGTATCTCCTATCAAATCTATTACTGATCTCTTGGTCTATTAGTGCACATGAAAATAAGCAACTTTGTAATGTATCTTATCAGAGAAAACTGCTTTTGTCCTTCTGGATTGATCATTCTCAATTCAGGGGTAAAATCTGTAAAATCCATATTCAGATAAGACAGATTATTATTATTATTTATTTCTATAGCACCATTGATTCCATGGTGCTGTACATGAGAAGGGGTTACATACAGATTACAGATATCACTTTCGGTAAACTAACAATGACAGACTGATACAGAGGGAGAGGACCCGGCCCTTTCAGGCTTACATTCTACAGGACGGTGGGGAAGGAGACAGCAGGTTGGGGGTTGTAGCAGTTCCAGTGTTGGTTGAGGCAATATCTCCGGTAGTGGTGAGGAGGTAGCAGGGTCATTGCAGGCTGTAAGCTTTCCTGAAGAGATGGGTTTTCAGGTTACGTCTGAAGGATCCAAGAGTGGTTGATAGTCGGACGTGTTGGGGCAAAGAATTCCAGAGGATGGGGGATATTCGGGAGAAGTCTTGGAGGCGGTTGGGTGAGGAGCGAATAAGTGTGGAGTAGAGAAGGAGGTCTTGGGAGGACCGGAGATTACGTGAGGGAAGATATCGGGAGATTAGTTCAGAGATATAAGGAGGAGACAGATTATAGATGGCTTTGTAGGTCAGTATTAGTAATTTGAATTGGATTCGCTGAGGTAATGGGAGCCAGTGAAGAAATTTGCAGAGGGGAGATGCGGAGGAGTAGCGAGGAGAGAGATGAATTAGTCGGGCAGCAGAGTTAAGGATGGACTGGAGAGGTGCGATGGTGTTAGCAGGGAGGCCACAGAAAAGGATGTTGCAGTAGTCGAGGCGTGAGATGATGAGGGCGTGCACAAGCATTTTAGTAGATTGAGGGTTGAGGAAGGGACGGATTCTGGAAATATTTTTGAGCTGGAGGCGACAGGAGGTAGAAAGAGCTTGGATGTGTGGTTTGAAGGACAGGGCAGAGTCCAGGGTTACTCCAAGGCAGCGGACCTCCGGTACGGGGGAAAGCGTGGTGTTGTCAATTGTTATAGATAGGTCAGGTAAGGAAGATCTGTGAGATGGGGGAAAGATGATGAGTTCAGATTTGTCCACATTGAGTTTGAGGAAGCGGGAGGAGAAGAAGGAGGATATGGCTGATAGACACTCTGGGATTCTGGACAGCAGAGAGGTGATGTCTGGGCCAGAGAGGTAGATCTGAGTGTCATCAGCATAAAGGTGGTACTGGAATCCGTGGGACTTTATGAATTGCCCCAGACCAAGTGAATAGATTGAGAAGAGTAGGGGTCCTAGAACAGAGCCTTGGGGGACTCCAACAGAGAGAGGGTGGGACGAGGAGGTAGTGTGGGAGTGGGAGACGCTGAATGTGCGGTTGGAAAGGTATGAGGAGATCCAGGATAGGGCAAGGTCCTTGATGCCAAAGGAGGAGAGAATCTGTAGTAGAAGGCAGTGGTCAACTGTGTCGAAAGCAGAGGACAGGTCAAGAAGGAGGACTATAGAGTATTGTCCGTTAGCTTGGCTGTGAGTAGGTCATTAGTAATTTTGGTCAGGGCTGTTTCAGTGGAGTGATGGGGGCAGAAACCAGATTGTAGGTTGTCAAAGAGCAAGTTAGATGAGAGATGGGAGGAAAGTTCAGCGTGGACGTGCTGTTCTAGGAGTTTGGAAGCGAGTGGGAGCAGCGATATTGGGCGATAGCTGGACATAGCAGTTGGGTCGAGGGTTGGCTTTTTGAGGATAGGCGTGATTGTGGCATGTTTGAAAGCAGAAGGGAAGGTACCAGAAGTTAGTGATAGATTGAAGAGGTGGGTTAGTGATGGGATAAGAGTGGTGGCGAGGTTGGGGAGGAGGTGGGATGGGATGGGGTCGAGTGCACAAGTGGTGAGGTGTGATTTGGAGAGAAGATGAGCAAGCATCCGTGATGTTGGGTAAGGAGGTTATGGGGTTTGGGCATTGGTCAGATATACAAAGGGGTTGTGGTGGTTGAATAATAAAGACTTGCCGTGTTTGGTCTATCTTGTTTTTGAAGTGCATGGCGAAGTCCTCAGCAGAGATAAGGGAGGTAGGAGGGGGCAGTGGTGGGCGGAGGAGGGAGTTAAAAGTATTGAACAATTGTTTGGGGTTGTGGGATAAGGAACATACAAGGGATGTGTGGAGCCCAGCTGTGACTGAATCCATATCTCCCAGAAGGGTACACTGAAGGAAGATCCCACTAGAGGTCATTATACACACACACACACATGTACAGCTATCCCAGAGACCACCAGAGGGAGCTGTGTTAAGACGTATAAAAGACAGTTACACAGGAAACATCTAGTTTAGAGAGAGAGCTCAGAGAGAGAGCAGAGCAGCCATTGCTAGGGAGTCTGCTCAGAGAGCTCAGTCTGCTTAGAGAGCTCAGTCTGCAAGTGGAGTCTAGTAAGAGTGACACAGAGACATCACTCCAGCCTAGTCAGAGCTGAATTTAGAAGTGTAGCTCAGTGGAAAGCGTGCCGAAGAGGCAGCCCACCAACTGCCAGCGTGTGTGATCGTGTGAGGATCTAGGTAGGCCGAAGGCAAGTGGAAAAGTTTATGAGACAGTGGAGCCTTAATAGCTCATCTCAGCAAGTATCGCCGGACACCGGGGTCCGAGCCTATAGGGATCTCCACGACCCATTAGGAGAACACCGGAGTTCCAGGAGGATTACAAGTCCCAGGAGTACCACAGAGCTGATACGTAGCTGGATCAGAAGAACGGAGTCTAGCAGGGCCCTGCAAATAAAGACTGTGTGCTTCAGGAGAAGGTCCAATCACAAGATCAGCCAGGTGCAAGACGGAGACCAAGTTAGACCTAGCTACAGGCAGGTCAGGACTTTATCACCTAAAGGCAGAAGATAGGAGGCCACACACCTACCAGTGGAGGAATCTCGATGTGCATCCTTCACCCTACAGAGCTCCGGGGAGTACCTGCAACACCTACAGTAAAGGTACTAAAGTGACTTATGTGTGTGTCTCCCTTATTATCTCCGACTGCCGGGTCCCCGTCTATCCTGCACCTTTGCATATCTATCTGCCCTGGAGGATCACTCAGCCTTACTTGTGGAAGGCTTAACATCTAGCTGCCCAATATTAACCCTCCAGTGGATCTGCATAGCAGCGCTGGTCATCCTGACCAGGCACCACAAGTGGCGTCACAAATCCCCATATCATTATTCAAGTCACCTGTAAATATCCCACATTACAGTGAGCGCCCAGGGCACGGACCGAGCTGTGCTACCCGTGACATCCCCCATAGACATCAACGGGCTCGGTGCCGAGTACCCCAAAGCCCTGGTACGTGCGGCTCATTTCTCTGGCGTCACGAACAGGATCTCGTGCCCTGCAGCAACAGAGTAACTTGTGCCCATTGCCGCCGGGTACTGTGTGCCTCACTAAAAGACTGTGTTTTGTATGTGGTGAAGATTTCCCGCCATTTGCCCGCCATTGCCCGCCATTTACAGCGCCACGGCGCGAAAATTAGTGGGCGTGTCATGGAAATATATATGTATTCCATATATTCAAAGTATATTCACATATATGTATTCACAGTTCACAGTTAGATAGATCTCACTTGCTAAAAAACCCTGTGCTCACATATTTCTAGGCCAGCTATAATCAGTCGTTTTAAAGAAATCTGGCCTTCATAAGGCCTTCGTAAAGGAACAAATGCATGAAGTACAAAAAGTCCTATTAGATATCTGTTGTTTACATTATAGTTATGCAAGACAACTAGGTCACAAGAATATAAACAATAATTCTGCAACTTCAGCTCTTTTAATCATGATTATCATAATTATCATATTTACACTAGAACAGCCAATAATCTAGCAGCTTTTAATTGTATGTTAATTGACTAACCAGCCCCTTTTTGTAAATGTATAAAACCTTGAATGAATAATAAATGTATGTCTTTGACGAACTGTTATACTGACACTTTCGTGTGGACAGTCCTCATTTCGTTCTGAGCGCTCAAAAAGACATTATATAGAGATTTGGACATGGCAAGCAGCAAACACAGAAGGATATTTTTATCCTAATTAAATTTCCATATCAGTTGGCGCCTGCACGCGGGGCATTGGACGAAACGCACGAGGACCCGGCCGACCAGAGAGACGGGGGTGTTGGCCCTGGCCTTGGCACACGGGACGGAGACTGCAGCTCCATCAGTAAGGTAAGAAAACTTTGTCATCTTACCTGAATGTTCCCTGTGCCTAGTCCTAGCCTACACTTCCATCCGGTCGGACGTGGTCATCACCGCATTCCCAGGTTGTGTAAAAAGTCCATACCCTTATCCAAAAGCCCTGGGATATAAGCCGAGTTGTTTGCTGCTGTGCTGTATATGTTTCATGTTTTATGTGAACCGGGAGAAAGTTGGAACGGTGACTGTGTTTTTGCTTGCTGATCTCTGGGGGCTGTATAGCAAAAGACAAATTGCTGCATAAGTTCCCGCAGTAAACTTTCACGCACCGGGAGGCCATCCCAGTCAAATCAGACGTGGAGGGCAGGAGCTTTGTTTTGGATAAGTCCACGCAGATTATTCTTCACACATTGGAGGGAAGTTATCCCAAAAAATCCAGTTGTGGAAGCGAGGGCTTTGTTCGGTTAAGTTTCTGCAGTAAACTTTCACGCACTGGGAGGCCATCCCAGTCAAATCAGACGTGAAGGGCAGGAGCTTTGTTTGGATAAGTTCTCACAATAATTGTCCACGCACCGGGTGGCCATCCCAGTCAAATCATACGTGGATAGTGAGAATTTTGATGAAGGCTATTGCAGATTACTGTGACCAGCGCACCGGCCAGGGCGTACGGTACAGAGCGATAGAACCTTGAGCCTCACCGCGCTCAGTGCAATTGGTGCGTTATCAGTTACCAGAGCAGCTTGTATGTGTCACAGATCATCAAAAGGGGGATTCGTATTCTCCCGGTGTCTGTCTCATTGTCTGTATCAGGTACTGTCGCTTTAAATCACATCTCCGTGCGCTCTGTCAGTATCTCATTCAGAGCAGTGTGCTGGCTGCAGCAGCGAGAAAACCCCTTTGACCCCCCCTCCTCTGCTAATCACGTTATCAGGCATTCTGTTTCTTGGCTTTGATTTTTATTTTTTTTAAGCTAGGTTTTTTTGGCTACAGGTTTTAACATGAGAATTATCAGGCATTCAGACTGAACTATATTCATTTTTTGCTATTCTGAGGAATAATAATTTTTTTTTTTTTGATACGTGATTTCAGTGCCTATAGAGACAGCAAGCAGAGATATAAGGAAGGGAGGGGGGAAGCAGCCAGCTGACATTCCAGAGATTTTTAATTAGCTGTTTTAGTAACAAGGGTTGTTTTTCAGAGTTTTATGATTAATACGTTTTTTTCTCCTTTCTCCCCTTTTTGGTGAATTTATTTTTTGTTTCCTTTTTCTAGAGGTTTTTTTTTTTTTTTTTTACTAAATCTAACTTTTGTTTTTAAAATTTTTCTTTTAAGTACATTTTTAAATGATTTTGGAGACATTTTTTCTCTAAGCAATTTATTTTAGAGTTTTATTTCTCCAGCAATTTATTTTTTTTTCTACAAGCCTGCTTTAGACCAAGGTCACATAGATAAGAAGAATTACAGGCTGAGGGAGAGAGCAGACACAAACTACGCAGTGGTCTGAGTAGCCCCTCCCGTCGGGCATTCGGCGAGAACAAACAGAACCAGAGTGCAGCAGTTTTCAGATTTTTAAATCACCTTTGTTGAATAGGTTTTTGGAATAGACACAGTACGTAAGAATCGAAGGGCTAGGCATGTGAATAGAATGTCAGAGTACGTGAGAAGCAAATAGACAGGCAGCCTTTACGCTGCATAATGAAATGTTTTTTTCTTGTTTTTTGTTATTTGAAAGGTAACGGGAAAGTTTATTAATAGATTACCATCTGCTATAAAAGAGCAGCGGTGCATCGTGTAAAAGATACAGCAAGTTAATTTGAACGGACCAGGAAGTGATTTTTTTTTTATGTGAATAAGTTTGAAAAGGTGTTAAATCATCTGTGAGAAAAAAATCACTGACATGTCACAAGAGCAGAATTCAGAGTCACACACATCACATGTCCATCATGTGGAGACACGGGACAGGTGTAGGCTGCTCTCATTGAGTAAGGAGCCTTGTACAGGGAAAAACGCTCCCCGCCTCTCTCCACAGGGAGAAGGCATTTTTGTTTCAACCATCCCCTCTCAAGAGTCACAGGGGGACACCCTCTCCTTTTTCTTCTCTCAGTCCCTTTCTCCTTCTTCTTCAGACTTTTCTCCTCTTTCCTCGCTGCCATCCCTCTCATTCCTTCTTTTCCCTCCATCACATCTCTGACACATCCATTTTCTTCATCTTCCTCTTCTTCTATCTCTTCCTCTCCAACTCTCAAATCTTGTTCTTCATCTTCTTCTACTTCTCCCCCTCCATCACTCTTCTCTCCCTCCCCTCCTCTTTCTCTCGCTCCTCCCTCACACCTCCCTTCTCTTCCTCTTTTTTCTACTTCGTCATCAACTGGGTCAACGCCCAATCCAAGCAATGTGGTGTCACTGTATTCAGTGTTTCCAGCACAGGGCACCTTGTCTATCCCAAGCACAGTACAAACATTGCCAGTCATTATATCAGGAGAAGAAAGTGCAGATCTCCCTACACAAAACGCTACATGTAGCCCCCAGACACAACAGTCCACAGCTAGGGCTTCACAGGGGGGTGGTATAGCTACAGGGCTGCTAGCATGGAACCATGACACTGATCCACCGCAGCCTCAGCAAGGAAGTGGGAAATCCCCATGCAGCAAGACAACTTTAAAGCCCAAATCTCACCCAGTGTATGCACCAAGTACACCATGTCACTTCTTATCTGATGAAGATGAAGATGCAACGTCACACATGCTGCCCAATACTAGGGAAGAAAACACACAAGCACCAATAGAGCAGGGACAGATAGAGGCACCATCCTATGAGCCCTTCATCCCAAGCCAGGTGATCAGTATGCTGCCAGACCCAGGGATACACCCCATGCCATTTTGCCAAAAAATGCAGCAGATCCAGCGAACGTATGCAGCAGCCTGGACTGATCTCTGGACCGTAATGGAAATAAAAGCAGGTGATGCATTCTGGCCAATTATGAGAGAACACTTCAAGCTCCCAACAGAGTTAGATGCGTATGCCTGGGAGACAGGACCAAAGCTAATTGAGCAACTCAGAGAATGGGCCAAAAGCACACTGACAGGACAAACTCTCAGCCTACATGTCACGAGTCAAGACAAGACAGAGTCTGTGGAGAAGTTCCATGACAGAGTAATGCAAGTGTTTCAAGATTTGGGCCTCATTACCCATGATCAGACACACAGACGGATGTTGGCACAGGCTTTTGTGCATGGACTGAGAGAACCAATCAGGAAACCACTGGTAGCAGCCAGGCCTGAGTACACGTCAATAGCAATGGATACCCTGCTCACAGTAGCAAAAAGGATTGAGTCCCGCCGGGACAGAAGGAATGTCAAGTGTTACAACTGTGGCGAGTTTGGTCATTTCCGGAACAAGTGCAGAACACTGACTTCACCCAGAAAAAGAAGAAACACAGAAAGCAGTGAAGAACCCCGTCCATAGGACAAGAGCACACCAAGTCCACAAGGAACCCCACCAGTGTGACCAATATCCTGAGAGTGGATGGCGTAGTCATATCTTTTCTTGTGGAACTCCGCAACCTCACCTACCTATCAGAATCTTCTGCTTCCTGCATGGGAATTGATGGTCAAGTCAGATATTTCCAGATTATGAAGCCCCTGAGCGTGTGGACTCAGCCAGAACACTCCATCATGTCCCAGTTTGTTGTGTAAAAAACCTGAACCCTCAACCTATTGGGAGTGGACCTACTGCAGAAGCTGAAAGCGACCAGAGTGTTCCAGGAAGATGGGACCATGACACTTTCTTCACCCCTGACCCAAGAAGAAACAGGAACCTCAAACAACCACACTGCAGACCTATCACAGGAGGTGCTGGACATAGTACCAGAAAAGCCACTCCATCACCCAGAGTCAAGATGTCTCTGACCAACTGAAGGTCTAAGTGAACTCGCCTAAGAAGACGGCCTGAGAACTTTGACATTGGCCAGGATATTCAACTCAAGAAGGACTCTACTCGCTTCATGGAATGGCAACACCTCATCCAGCTCTAACGCCAGAGGTTCCTCTTTTGCAAGCACCAGGAGGTGCCCCCTGCAATCAACCAGTTCACCCAGGCCCTAGACCGGCAAAAGGCCACTCAGCTCTTCAGACTTGTGCACAAATATTGACCTGAGACCGAGCTGGAGAAAAAGAAACTACTGATGGCCCGTGCTGAGAAAAAAGCAGCCGTTTAAGGAGACGTCCCAACAAGAAGACCCCCTGTGACCAGAGCAGGTGCTAACACAGTGACTGTCTTGGTGGAGAACAAGAAAGCCAGCTGGTCGTCATCTCTCATGATGTGGATCCTAGTAGACGGCTTGTTTTCCCGCCAGCTCTGCACCAGCAGATGGGAGTCCCCTGCTGCATACTGAAGGACAAGGCCAAACTGGGCTGCCTCGCCCATCGGAATCAATCCCAGCTTTCCACAGTGAAGAAAAAGACTGTAAACCCCACTGAGTTCAGAATGGTGCAAGGCCTGGAGGCCGCGAAAGAGGCTACGGTATTTGAAACCCCAACAGTGCTGAACCATCACACTCTGCTCTCAAGAATCCCAGTCACCGCAACGGTATTCACGGTGATCAACCTGGCCAGTACCTTCTTCAGTGTTTCCCCTCCACCTGGAGGCCTGCTTTCATGCACCAGTGCAGTGCATATGGACAATGTTGCCTCAAGGTGCTCAAAACAAGCCCTTCAAGTTTCACCAAGACAATGTCCTCCATCTTCGTCAACTGGATTGCAGAATATGCAAGAGTCACTCTTCTACAACACGTGGATGACTTTCTCTTTTGTGTGGTTGACATCGACACTGCACAGCCTATTCCTTATCTCTCCTACTCTACCTGGAAGAACAGCAACGCAAGGTCTGGAAGAACAAAGTCCAGTGATGCCAGAAGCAAGTTACATCCCTGGGACACTGTATTGCCCACAAGATGAAACACATGTCAAAAGACTGGAAGACCACTGTGGAGAAGATGGCTCCCCCAACAACTCCAAGAATGCTGCAGGCCTTTCCTGGTCTAGTGTCGTATGGCAGAACCTGGATCCCTGATGCCTCAGTCCTAATGCAGCCTCTGTGCGCTTGCATCAACGCAACCCCACTCCTTCTATCAGACGCAGCCTTCAACCCATTCAGGAGATTGGAAGAACTCCACAGTCTCAGCGCCAATACCAGGCCTACCTGACTATGAAAAGTCTTTCCGTCTACCTGATGGAAGAAGGAAGGTCATGCTACTGGAGTCCTGGCACGGATTCACGGGGGAAAACAGAGACTTTTAGGCTGCCTCTCAGCCCGCTTGGATCCAGTTGCAAGAAGAGCACCCTCCTGCCTGATGGCAGTATCTGCAGCACACACCCTCCTGGACAAGGTTGCTGAAATCACTCTTGGACAGCCACTGGAAACTCTCACTCCACATGACATCTTGGCAATCTTCAATCAAGCTCAACCAACAGTAATCTCTCCACCGCCAGGCATCTTTGTGGCGCCTCTATTGCCTTTGTCTCATAATGTCACCGTCTCCAGACCTACAGTCCTCAGCCCGGCCACTCTACTCCCACTCCCAAGGGGGGATACTTGGATGGCTCCAGAAGAAGTTTCAACACAGGAAGTGCAGTGACCAGCAATCAAGAAATCCTGTGGTCCAGAAGTCTGTCACCTAGCCTGTCAGCCCAGGAAGCAGAATTGATAGCGCTGACGAAGGCCTGCCAGATGGCAGAAGGCAAGACTGCAAACATCTACATGGACTACAGGTACTCGCATGGCATAGCACACGACTTTGGACCCATCTGGGCTACAAGGGACTTCATCACAGCAAACGGGACAACCGTGAAGCATCATGGAGCCTTCAGGGACCTGCTGGGTGTACTCCAACTTCCAAAATGGTGGCAATTTGAAAAATCAAAGTGCATGGAAAACTGAAAACAGAAGAGGCGTGAGGCAATAACATGGCAGACATGGCAGCCAAAGAAGCAGCCAAAGGAAGACAACATGGAGAAGTGGGAGAGGTCGTAGAGCCGGACGGCTACTACATGACGACTGAAGACAAGAAACCTGACAAAAAGACGTCCTGGGATCTGCTCAAGAAGTTACAAGACCAAGCTCCAAAAGGAGAAGAAGAGCTGAATGCGAAAAAAGCAACATGTGAAGAAAGAAGGCTATCAATAATAGACTCCAAACTCTGCCTACCACAAAGTATGCACCCTATGGTGGTCCAATGGGTAGATGGACCCACATCCACATATCAAAGACACAAATGAATGATCTGATTGGTGCTTACTGGTTCGCTTCAGGGATCTCCACCCTAACAGCCAAATTCACCAGCAGCTGTCTGACCTGCGGCAAAAGCAAGCCTGGACGTATGGAAGAAAGTCCCCCTCACCTCATCTGGAAAGACCACTCTACCAGCTTCAAAGGATCCAGATAGACCACATCCAGATATCGCCAAGTGAAGGATTCAAATACGCCATTGTGGTCAAAAGAAGTATTTTCAAGATGAACAGAAGCTTTCCAAATCAGCAAAGACTACTGCAACGAAGCTACTTTCGGAAAATAGTGTGCAGATACGGGACTCCAGAAATGATAGAAAGTGATCAGGGACCCGCATTCACAGCAAATCTGACACACAAGACCCGATTAGCAGTAGGGTCAGATTTAGGCTTACACACTCCTTACCACCCCCAGAGCAGCAGGAAGGTAGAAAAAACTGAATGAAACACTTAAGAATAGAATGCTGAAAAATTGCCCAAGAGACACGCAAACCATGGCATGACACACTCCTAATTGCACTGTTTAGCATAAGGCACACTCCCAGAGACCCAGAAAAGCTGTTTCGTGCCTGCATCTTCTGCTAACAGATAAGACATTTTCTTCTTTTAGTTTTTTGGTGCCTGCATTTTGTCCTGCACTTCTGTGGGGGTCTGCCGGGTCCCCTTCGGGGGCTTATGCTCCTCTCAGTTTAGTTCAGCCACTGTTTGTTCATTTGCCTTTTCCAGTTTTTTCAGTGGTTGCTGTTTAGTTTTTGTTACACCAGAGAACTAATTTAGGTGGTAGAGGTCGTGTGATCTCAGGTGTTTTTGTAATTAGTAGAGTTGGTACTTTTCAGGGTTTTTTGGGGTTGCAGTAAGTGCCTTTCCTATCCTTTTCTATTTAGGAAGTTTGGGCCCCAACGTTTGCTCATACTATTTTCTGTCTGTGTCTGTATTTCCTCTTGTCTAACCGCCATTACATGTTTGGGGGCTTCCTATGTTCTTTGGGGATCTGCTCCGGGGCAGATAGCTTTCCTTTTTCTATCTTTAGGTGTAGTTAGCTTCTCAGGCTGTGACGAGGCGTCTAGGACCAACGTAGGAACGCTCCACGGCTGCCTTTAGTTGTGGTGGTTAGTCAGGGTACTGCAATCCCATAGATTCCAACCTCTCTGGTGTATTGCTTTTTTTGCCTGCTCTCCTCAGCTACCAAATCATAACACTTATGTAATTGAATTGGTCAAAAACTAATGTCCATTCTCGAGTTTTTCTCCTCACTGCCAGATTTGATGATCCTGTCCAAGAGCCCCAGATGACATCAACCTCTGTGTAACTAGAGGGAAAGCCTGTTTGAATCCACGTATCGCATTGCAAGGAAGCTCCCGTACCAGGAGAGACACCTAAGCCATGAAGGATGTCGTGGATGCTCTGACTGACCAGACAGATGACCTACTTGATGAGTTCAAGGCCAGAGACCAAGTTAAAGCAGGATTTGAGTCACTATTGCCACTAGTAACTATAAACAAAAATGTTGATTGGATAAATTACATCTATTATAACCAGCAGAGATTTGTTAACTTCACCATAGATGCTGTAAAAGGTTTGGCAGCACAGTTAGGCCCCACTTCCATTATGGCATTCCAGAATAGAATGGCTTTGGATATGATTCTAGCTGAGAAAGGAGGTGTTTGCAAAATGATCAAAGACACCTGTTGCACCTACATCCCATACAACACTGGCCCAAATGGTAAAGTCACAATGGCAATACAGAAACTTACTGAGTTATCAGAGGAACTGAAACAGAACTCAGGTGTCACTGACCCATGGGATCGATACTTTGGGTGGATGAGTGGGTGGCAGAAAATGTTGGCACAGGTTGGGACAGCCATTATGGGGGTTCTCATTTTTGCATTAATTACTGGTTGCTGTGTAATTCCTTGTATCCGCAGGATAATGGAAAAAACTGTTCAGGAGACAACCAATTTGATGCCACTCACCATCTTGGACCTCGCACCAGTCCGGATAGAACTGCCTGGCTTGACCAGATCTCCGAACTACCTCCAGACTGAGAATACACATCCTTGATGAAACATCCTATCAAATAAAGAGACTATGATTGCAAACACATAAACCCCCGACAGGGACAGTCCTCCTGACCGCCCATTTGTGAAAAGTCTATATTCGGTGGGGGAGACATGCGCTAGGGGTGTCTCAACTCGCAGGCAGAACAAAAGAGTTGCAGCGCTTTGGGCCAGGAGCAGGTTTTTAGGGCAAGTGGTATCTAAGGGGGGACTGTCATGGAAATATATATGTATTCCATATATTCAAAGTATATTCACATATATGTATTCACAGTTCACAGTTAGATAGATCTCACTTGCTAAAAAACCCTGTGCTCACATATTTCTAGGCCAGCTATAATCAGTCGTTTTAAAGAAATCTGGCCTTCATAAGGCCTTCGTAAAGGAACAAATGCATGAAGTACAAAAAGTCCT
Organism: Oophaga sylvatica; assembly: GCA_033576555.1. Taxonomy (NCBI): domain Eukaryota; kingdom Metazoa; phylum Chordata; class Amphibia; order Anura; family Dendrobatidae; genus Oophaga; species Oophaga sylvatica. The sequence goes on from JARQOD010000002.1 coordinate 630,223,676, forward strand.
ATTAGATATCTGTTGTTTACATTATAGTTATGCAAGACAACTAGGTCACAAGAATATAAACAATAATTCTGCAACTTCAGCTCTTTTACTCATGATTATCATAATTATCATATTTACACTAGAACAGCCAATAATCTAGCAGCTTTTAATTGTATGTTAATTGACTAACCAGCCCCTTTTTGTAAACGTATAAAACCTTGAATGAATAATAAATGTATGTCTTTGACGAACTGTTATACTGACACTTTCGTGTGGACAGTCCTCATTTCGTTCTGAGCACTCAAAAAGACATTATATAGAGATTTGGACATGGCAAGCAGCAAACACAGAAGGATATTTTTATCCTAATTAAATTTCCATATCAGGCGTACCTGCAAAAGCGCGCTGAGTCCTGGACATGGACTCATGCAGTTACTTATGGACCTTAATTCTAAATCTATTACAACTTTGGATGAATCCATAGATAAATTGCTTTTGGAACTTAAAACGAAATGTCCTGCTGATATATTCAAAAATTTTGAAACACAACTGGAGAAGACACTAGATACGGTAGTCAAAAAAATTAATGAGACACAAACAACAAAATTTAATCGTGATCTCAGAGATTACCAGAATAAAAATGTTTTTTTCTGGAGAAAGTCCATGTCTGCATCTTCTCGTCCTAGACGTACCCCTTCTATTACATCAGCTTCGTCACTTAGTGAATTATCCGACTCAGCATCCAGTTCTATTAACACTAGATCTGGTGCATTTACTAGGAGAATGCGTGAGAGAGATTACCATCCGTATAGAAGAAATGATCGTCGTTCACCTCAACCCAATAAAAATGACAATAAGGTAATCAACTTGAGTAATCGCATTTTTTCCGGTGATGATTTGGCTCTTTTACACAAAGGCCTATCCTTTTCTCCCACATCCAGGTTCGACACGTTTTTGGCTATTAAGGATTTACATATCTTTGCACGATCATTACTTTTTAAAAAATTCTTTCATGATGGTAATGCACATGTTTTATTTCCAACAGAGGAGGAACAATCTGCCCTGAGAATCCTTGAGGAACTCTCCATCGAACACCGTACGTCTATTGACGGTAAGATACCTCCATCGATTAAACCACACTCCAAGAGGTTCCCCGCCCTCTCTACATGCACTAATATAGATCTTTTTGTCAAGATTGTTACTGAAGATCTGTGTAAGATACCTCGTTCGATTACTAATGACAACCTTTCTAAGGTTGAACGTGAGCGGCTGAGTGCATTACAAGATCTGCCAGACGTGGTATTTAAACCAGCCGATAAGGGGGGTAACATTGTAGTTTGGCCTAAAGATATGTACGAAAGGGAAGCTTTCCGTCAACTACATGATGGAACATGTTACAAAAAACTAACATTCAACCCCTTATCGGCTTACATGTCTCAATTAAAGGCCATCGTTGACCGTGCTGTCAACGATGGGACTATTCAAAAAGATCTCGCTCTAGCCCTCATAGTTAATGAACCAACTATACCTACTATGTATTTGTTACCTAAAATACATAAAAATGAAATTCGACCTCCCGGACGACCTATTATTTCGGGGCGGGGAACTTCTTGGAACATGTTAATCGATGGATAGATTCAATACTGCAACCTATGGTAGAATGTCTTCCATCATTCTTGAAGGATACTGGTGCATTATTGAAATTGATTGATGGTCTACATATAGAACAACAGTCTGTAATGGTGGTTGCAGATGTTGAATCATTGTATACTAACATTAGGCACTGTGATGGCCTGACAGCAGTTAAATATTATCTTTCGATGTCAGTTTTCCCCAAGGATTTTCAGGAGCTGATATTGATAATTCTTGAATTTACGTTAACTCATAATTTTTTCGTTTTTAAGGGGTCCTTCTACCTTCAGCTCCAGGGAACAGCGATGGGGGCGGCCTTTGCGCCAGCCTACGCCAATCTGTTCCTGGGGCTGTGGGAGAGGGACCTCTCCCTGTCAGATCAGGCTTCGTCAATGGACCGCGTCATTTTGTGGACGCGGTACATTGACGACATTTTCCTGATCTGGCAGGGACCAACAGATCTGCTGGAGGAATTTATGCTATCTCTTAATTTGAATAATCGAAACATTCGCATTACCTATCAATTTGATGCCAATCGTGTCGAATTTTTGGATGTCTTGTTGAAACGTGATTCCAACAACACCATTCAAACGGACATTTTTCGTAAGCCAACATCTACTAATAGTTTGCTGCACGCGTCTTCCTCCCATCCGAGACATGTGATTCAGTCTGTTCCTACGGGACAATTCTTGCGCTTGCGCAGGATTTGTTCATCAACAACTGATTTTGAGACCCAAGCAGAAGACCTTAAAATGAGATTTTTACAGCGGGGTACAGCCGCCGTATGATTAAAAAAGCTTACAATCGAGCTAAGTACTCCTCACGGAATGATTTGATTTACAAACCCAAAATTAAACATAGTAACGATAAGGTAAGATTTGTCACTGATTATCATTCCCAATTTTCACATGTAAGGGAAGCACTTTCGAAATCTTGGTTTATACTTAGGGCAGATCCTGTACTAAGGAATTATTTAACTGAACAACCATCTATTACAACTCGACGCTCCAAAAATCTGCGTGACCATTTAGTCCGCAGCCACTATGTGAGTAACCCCAAACCTACCTTTCTGAGTGCTAGCCCAGCTAGACCTGGGTGCTTTCCCTGTGGTCGCTGTGTGGCTTGTGTTAACATCGATAAAAGTGATTGTTTCCATAATGCTGAGAATACACGTACATTCTTTATTCGGAAACATATCACGTGTAACACACGTAATGTTATATACTTTGCGAGTTGTCCTTGCAAATTGATATACATCGGACTCACCACACGCCCCCTTAAAATTCGTGTGAGGGAACATGTCCTGGGTATACTAGCCGCGGTAAACCCAGATGATCCCGCGGCATTCAAAACCATTCCACGGCACTTTAGGCAGCGCCACGACTGTGATGCCTCACTCCTCCGGGTGATAGGCATTGATTCCATTGATGCCACCATACGGGGTGGTGGGATATCCCAGAAGTTGGCGCGACTCGAGTCCCGTTGGATATGGACACTAAACACTATGCACCCGAAGGGTTTAAATGAACAACTTAGTTTCGTCCCGTTTCTATGACCCACATCTGTCTGCTGTGTCCATATGTCATCTGTACAGGACAATCTGGTGTTGTTTTTTACATATTTGTTTTTACTTACTGTTTTTTATTCTATTTCATTAGGCTGGTGCTTCTGTTGATTTTTCGATTTTTTGCTATCCGCTGCTGTCATGAATATTGATCCTGGATCTTCACATCTGACTTATATTAATTTTTGTATATTATTGTGTCCAAATATTTTCCTAATGTGTTATACACATTATTTTTATAATGTTTATTATTATGTATTGCATTGATATTGTATCATCTATGTTTATTGCCAATCTGTTTCTGTATCCACATTGTGGTTAGGTAACTATGGGATTTTCCATACATATGGAGAATATGCCTATTTGTCTATTGGTGCCTGAGATTTTCCATTATTATCCATAAGGCAGTACATTCTGATATAATTCATGTTTATTTGTTTTTGTCATAGTACGCCCATATCTCATGCATCGTCAGGCTGGTCAGCTTTCGCTATCCCTGACGGCGACGCTGATGTGGCTGGAACGATAGGATGATATATGTGCGTCACATTATTGACAATTACTTTATATTTTTATTTTTACCTGCGATTGTCCGATCCTTGTGGTGATTTTCACTATCTCCAGCGTATGCATTGTGTGGTGCTCCCCACGCATCTTTTACTTATTCATAGTTTATCCAACATGGACGTACCTATGACGTTCTATAGAATTGTGACTTTTTTACCGCTTTTTATATCTTGTATTCAGAGTGTGGGGGATGATCTCCATATGTCCGCTCTTATCAGCTGATTCTCTCTGCGCTGCCACATGTGATCAGTGAAGCGGTAGTGTTTAGTGTTGCCTGGACAACTGTGTACTTCTGCGTTCTTATGTGGCTTTCTAAGCGGTCGGTGTCATGACAACATGATCACTCCCTCCGCATGATCGTCACTTCCGTTCACTTGTCTTTGACACACCTTCTATCTATGATCGTCATAGTTACTGCTCTTTGCTGATTGGCCCAGCCTCCTTTTTAAACTCACCGCACTGTGTTCTCCACGCCCCCTGACGAAGGCTCGTGCCGAAACGCGCATCGGGGTTACGCGCGGTGTCCTGCTCCTTCCCTCCTGTGCTATTTGCTTCCCGGGTGGTCTATTTGCATCAGAGTGGTATGTATATCGCAAGCTACTTTGAGCTAGATTATGCTATGTGTGATATACGTGTTAGTTACGGTTTTTCCATTCATTATAATATCCTATGTCTGTTCCCATGATGCAATGGACCAGGTCTATACAGTCTGAGGGTTATGTATACTTATTAACATGTGATTATCTTTGTATATATATCTATATTGATATTATTGGAGCAGTATACCCGTGTTCCTTTTACACACCGTTTGTTCATGTACCTTGTATGTGCTATCACCTTTTTTCATTTGCTCTGTATTTGATATGAAATAAAATATATATTTTTATTATATATGGACTTGTGCTCACTTTTTCTCCCCCTGTTTTACATTATAGTTATGCAAGACAACTAGGTCACAAGAATATAAACAATAATTCTGCAACTTCAGCTCTTTTAATCATGATTATCATAATTATCATATTTACACTAGAACAGCCAATAATCTAGCAGCTTTTAATTGTATGTTAATTGACTAACCAGCCCCTTTTTGTAAACATATAAAACCTTGAATGAATAATAAATGTATGTCTTTGACGAACTGTTATACTGACACTTTCGTGTGGACAGTCCTCATTTCGTTCTGAGCGCTCAAAAAGACATTATATAGAGATTTGGACATGGCAAGCAGCAAACACAGAAGGATATTTTTATCCTAATTAAATTTCCATATCAGGCGTACCTGCAAAAGTGCGCTGAGTCCTGGACACGCCCCCAACGCTGACGCGGCGGCAGGTCCTGTGAAGAGCTACAGTGAACGCTCTGACGTCAGAGCGCCAGCGACGCGGGTCCTTATACACACCCCTGTGCCCTGCGGAGCTGTAGCCTTCAGAGAAGGTAGGCCACGATTAACTAGGGGGGCGCAGACATGTCGCAGCAGCAAGCCGACAGCGCGGCCCAGGCCGACGGCCTTAATGACTTACCCCTCGGCGCTGCTGCGCAGGCTGGAAATGCTGGCCCCTCACCTGGTCCTGTGGTCCCAATAGTACCGCTAACGCTGCCATATATGCCTGGAGCGAAGTGGCTCCCTCAGTACAGCGGCAAGCCAGACACCCTGTCAGGGTTCAAGCGAAAAATATACAGCATAATGGACATGTACCCTATGACAGAAAAGCAGAGAGCTGCAGTAGTAGTGGGACAATTAACTGGTGCTGCAGAGAGGGAAGTAGAGACTTGGACAGCTGCAGACCAGGAATCAGTGCTTGCAATTTTCTTAAAGCTACAGTCTATCTTTGAGGACCGCACTGAAACAGATCTCCGGATGATGTTTTACCACTGCTCCCAGAAACCAGATGACAGCATTAGGGACTATGCCTGCCGACTACAAGGGGCCCTGCGAGCACTCAAACAAGTTAACCCCATGAGTGTCTCCAACGAAAATAAAATGTTAAAAGAACAATTTGTACGGGGATTAAAGTCCCAAGCTGAAAGCCGGACTGTGCACTGGTGGTCCTTGGATCATCCTGATGCTACCTTTGATGCTCTTAAGGACATGGCTATAAAAGGACTGCGACCCCTGGAAACACCCGGGATGGCAACCCAGTGTCATCCGAGTGAAGCCACCCTACAGCCAGCAGCATCCACCTTTTCCCCATTGGTTGCGGAAGCCAAAACGCAGGTGGCGCCCCCTACTGAGCTGGACTGTCTGCGCTCAGAAGTGCGCCAGTTGACCAAAAACCTGGCCACTGTAATGAGTGCCCTGCAACTGTCGACGAAGGAAGAAGGAAAGATCCTGCTAGCTGACTGCCCAGAGGATGTCCCTTGGATGCACCGGAGGAGAGGGAGGACGTCGCCCCACAGGAGGAGGACAGCGCCACCCCAGGAAGGACCCGCGACCAGCATCATCCCCGCCGAGAGATCATCTGCTACCGCTGCCACAGAGAAGGTCACCCAGCACGTCGGTGTCCTTTAAACGAGCAAATCCTGGGTCCGAGGGCCAACACCCAGGAATAGACTCCTCAGGCCCCTCAGACTGGAACCGCAGGTTTGTGGGAGGAAGACCATACCTGTCCATCATACTGGACGGGATCGCAATCCCTGCCCTGCCGGACACTGAATCTCAGGTAACCGTCATACCTGATGTTCTCTACAATAGATACTGGTCCAGTGACGGTCTCCAACCCCCAAACCCTGACTTTGCCGTATATGCCTCTAATGGCCTCCCTCTTGACTTACTGAGGGCTAAAAATGTAGATGTAAAGGTGGGAAGAGTGGAGCTAAAGAACCAGGGACTTCTTGTAGTGAAGACTGTTAATGAGGAAAATGGGTTGAATGTGGTTTTAGGCACTAACATTATTAGTAACTGTTTGGAGGAGGTTGTGTTTTTACTCCAACAGCTCGCCGAAATTGCCAGACCAAAGCAAAAAGGAGTGATCCGGAAGGAGATTCGGACCCTGATGTGCCAGCAACAAGTGAAACTGACCGGTGGTGAGATTGGTAATGTACGGGTGACAGACCCGAACCCCATTGTGATACCCCAATGAGTAAAATGCTTATTTGGTGTAGAGCAGCAATAGGTCTGAGAGGACAGAACTACCAAGCAGTAGTAGAGCCCCATTGTTCAGAGCACAGACCTACACTCTTGACTGCCAGAGGGGTAGTGGAGGTACATAATGGGAGGGTGCCAGTGCGTCTTCTCAACTGGGGCGAGGATGAAGTCAAATTACCACGTTATGCCACTGTTGCTAAGTTACATGCTGTGGATAATAACTCCATTCACCCAACGGAGCCCTTAACCTCCCCACAACCAGTGGAGGATAATGGTCCGACCACCCAGGTGGAGGATTGGTGTCAGCAGCTCCATATCGGGACAGACACCACTCCAGCCCACCAGAAACAAGGAGTATACCGAGTAGTTCAGGAGTATGCACAGGTATTCAGCAAACACCCACTCGACTTTGGGAAAATTAAAGGGGTTCAACATCACATCCCCACAGGCAACCATCCTCCCATTAAAGAACGGTACAGGCCTATACCTCCAGCACACTACCAGAAAGCCAAGGAAATGTTGCGTGATATGAAGGAAGCAGGGGTGATAAGGGATAGTTGTAGTCCCTGGGCAGCACCTCTAGTCGTAGTTAGGAAAAAGGATGGGAGCATGAGAATTGTGTAGATTACAGACAGGTAAATCGCATTACACATAAGGATGCATACCCTTTACCACGCATTGAGGAATCCTTAGCTGCCTTAAAAACGGCTAACTACTTTTCCACCCTTGACCTCACTAGTGGGTACTGGCAAGTAGCTGTGGCTGAGGAGGATCGGGAAAAGACGGCTTTTACCACCCCGATGGGACTCTGTGAGTTTGACAGAATGCCGTTTGGACTCAGCAGTGCCCCTGGAACGTTCCAGAGAGTGATGGAGAGCTGCCTGGGACATCTCAACTTTGAAACTGTGTTGCTGTACCTGGACGATGTCATTGTGTACTCCAAAACGTATGAAGATCACTTGAAGCACCTGGCGGAGGTGTTCGAGTCACTGTCCAAATATGGGATGAAACTGAAGCCTTTAAAATGCCATCTGCTCAAACAGAAGGTACAGTATCTGGGACATATTGTCAGCTCAGAAGGAGTAGCGCCAGACCCTGAAAAGATCACCGCCATCCAGAAATGGCCGGAGCCGAAAAATCTCAAGGAGGTGCGACAGTTCCTGGGACTGACAGGGTACTACCGGAGGTTTGTGAAGGACTACACTAAGAAAGCAGCGCCTCTGCAAGACCTCCTGGTGGGACAGTCCCTCAAGAGCAGAAATTCTCCATTCCATTGGGGTAAAGAACAGGCAGAAGCATTCAAGGAAATGAAGGAGATCCTGACAGGCGATGAGATCCTAGCCTATCCTGACTACAGCCAGCCGTTCCTGCTGTATACTGATGCCAGCAATGAAGGATTGGGAGCAGTCCTCAGTCAGAAGCAAAATGGCCTGGAGAAAGTCATCGCCTATGCAAGCAGGAAGCTCCGCCCGACCGAGAGGAACCCATAGAACTATAGCAGCTTCAAGTTGGAGTTCCTAGCACTGGTCTGGGCCATCACGGAGAGGTTTAAGCACTACCTAGCCTCCAGCAAGTTCACTGCCTACACCGATAACAACCCCTTGACGCATCTTGAAACAGCTAAGCTGGGAGCCATGGAACAACGATGGATGGCTCGACTGTCAAACTACCAATTCACAATCAAGTACCGAGCAGGCCGCAAGAATGCCAACGCTGATGCCCTATCCAGGATGCCTCATGAATCGGACACAGAAGAAGAAGTGGATGATCTGGAAGAGATCGAACTACCTGCCTTTCACAGGAATGGGATGATCCATGAGCAACAAGCCAGCAGGAGATCGCGTGGTAAGACGTTAAATCCTCTACCTCATCACAGCCTGAAGGAGACTCAGGACAGCGATCCAGTTGTCAGCCGAATCAAGGAGCTGATAACTCAAGAAGGTTCCTCCTTGGAGAAGGATGCATCTCTACAAGCAAGGCAGCTGTGGAATGAAAGAAGCCGGCTGTTCATCTACCGTGAGAAGCTGTGCCGGAGGTACGTCAACCCAAGGACCCATGAGATGGTATGGCAGATAGTAGTCCCCAGAGCAGACATCCAGATGGTGTTAGAAGCCTACCACGATCAAGCGGGACACTTTGGCTGGAAGAAGCTGGAGACCCTGTTGAAGTGTCGTTTCTACTGGGTGGGAATGCGCAGCTCCATCGAGAGGTGGTGCCAGAACTGTGGACCCTGTGGCCTCAGAAGAAAGGATTACAGCAGTCAGAAGGCACCCCTGCAACCCATCAAGACGACTCGTCCCTTGGAGATCGTGGCCCTGGACCATGTCAAGTTGTCACCCAGCCGGTCAGGATACTCCTATGCCCTGACTATGGTGGATCACTACTCCAGGTTCCTGGTGGTCGCTCCTGTCAAAGATCTGACGGCAGAAACAGCAGCAAAGACGTTCCAAGCGTATTCTGCAGACCACACGGATATCCTGAGCAGGTGCTAACTGACCAAGGCCCAGCCTTTGAAGCCGAATTGTTCAAAGAGTTCTGTCACTTGTACGGGTGTAAGAAGATCAGAACCACACCATACCACCCCCAAACCAATGGTCTCTGTGAGAAGATGAATCACATCGTCATTGACCTGTTGAAGACAATACCACTCGAGGAGAGAAATCGGTGGCCAGACTTACTACCTGACCTGGTAGATCTGTACAATCACATACCTGTGAGTTCCACCAATTGCACCCCAGCTTATCTCATGCGGGCCAGACCAGGAAAGCTGCCTATGGATCTGGAGCTTAGTGTTGTAGAACCAGAAGCAGATGTGACTACGGAAGACTGGGACACAAACAGACAAGAACAGTACAGAAAAGTACAAGCCTGCGTTGAAGAGAGTCTCAATCGAGTAAGGGATAAACAAGAAGATCGCTACAACAAAAGTGCGCCAGCTGAACCTTTCGCACCTGGTGAAGTCGTACTGAAAAGAAAGAGGAGGTTACACAAACTCGACGATCAATGGGAAAGAGAGCCCTACATCGTACAGAATTCAAGATTTGACAACAAGAAAACGTGCATAATTAGCAAGGATGGAGGAAGAACGACTGCAACAGTATCCCGAGATCACCTAAAGTTGTGTCCAAACCCATTAAAGCTTCAGAGAGAAGAACCTGTTGTCAAGCAGGAAAAGCGTGATGAATCAGTCATACATACAGACTTAGGAGATTTCCCCGTGGATTGGCCCAGAATTGGAGAAGCTGTAATCATTCCCGTGCTTCAATTCTATCAACCTCAAGAAGAACCTCTACAACCAGTTGTTGCAGTAGAGTCAGTACCAGAGCAACCTACCCCAGCAGAACCTCAACAAGTGGAACACCAAGAAGCGGAATCCCAAGAAGTTGAGCCTCAGGAAGAAGGATCCCCTGCAGAAGTTGAGCCAGTTCATCCAACTCCCAGTATACTTGCCAGATCCCTAGAGAGACTAAGGCAGTACTACAACCTACCTGCACGCAGGAATAACAGGGTAGCTGACACCACACCTACCACTACACCACGTAGGTCAGTACACATAACAAGAGGGCAATTACCTGTTAGGTACAGAGAGTAGGACCTAACACATGTAAATAATTATCAAGAACCACTGTATATAAATGTATATATTGTTATAATATGCTTTTACAATACTGCTATTTATTAACCTATTTTTCCTCTTAAAAATTGAAACAAGAAGAATGGACATTATTTTGCTTGTTTTCTCTACCCCTTTTGAGCATCCTTTTCCAAAAGAGACTGGGACTTTTATGGTTGCTCAATTCCTCAACCCCTCATTATGCTAATGTATATAGTTGTTTATTTACCGTTATGCAACCGTTCAAGAGTGCCTTACCTCCTGTAAAGGAAGAGTTATTTATAAAATGTTATTGTTCTTTGTTTTTGTATTTCAGCCCCGGAGTGCTGAGTTCTACTAGGGGGAATGTGGAGCCCAGCTGTGACTGAATCCATATCTCCCAGAAGGGTGCACTGAAGGAAGATCCCACTAGAGGTCATTATACACACACACACACGTACAGCTATCCCAGAGACCACCAGAGGGAGCTGTGTTAAGACGTATAAAAGACAGTTACACAGGAAACATCTAGTTTAGAGAGAGAGCTCAGAGAGAGAGCAGAGCAGCCATTGCTAGGGAGTCTGCTCAGAGAGCTCAGTCTGCTTAGAGAGCTCAGTCTGCAAGTGGAGTCTAGTAAGAGTGACACAGAGACATCACTCCAGCCTAGTCAGAGCTGAATTTAGAAGTGTAGCTCAGTGGAAAGCGTGCCGACGCTAAAAGAGCGGCGAAGAGGCAGCCCACCAACTGCCAGCGTGTGTGATTGTGTGAGGATCTAGGTAGGCCGAAGGCAAGTGGAAAAGTTTATGAGACAGTGGAGCCTTAATAGCTCATCTCAGCAAGTATCGCCGGACACCGGGGTCCGAGCCTATAGGGATCTCCACGACCCATTAGGAGAACACCGGAGTTCCTGGAGGACTACAAGTCCAGGAGTACCACAGAGCTGATACGTAGCTGGATCAGAAGAACGGAGTCTAGCAGGGCCCTGCAAATAAAGACTGTGTGCTTCAGGAGAAGGTCCAATCACAAGATCAGCCAGGTGCAAGACGGAGACCAAGTTAGACCTAGCTACAGGCAGGTCAGGACTTTATCACCTAAAGGCAGAAGATAGGAGGCCACACACCTACCAGTGGAGGAATCTCGATGTGCATCCTTCACCCTACAGAGCTCCGGGGAGTACCTGCAACACCTACAGTAAAGGTACCAAAGTGACTTATGTGTGTGTCTCCCTTATTATCTCCGACTGCCGGGTCCCCGTCTATCCTGCACCTTTGCATATCTATCTGCCCTGGAGGATCACTCAGCCTTACTTGTGGAAGGCTTAACATCTAGCTGCCCAATATTAACCCTCCAGTGGATCTGCATAGCAGCGCTGGTCATCCTGACCAGGCACCACAATTGGCGTCACGAATCCCCATATCATTATTCAAGTCACCTGTAAATATCCCACATTACAGTGAGCGCCCAGGGCACGGACCGAGCTGTGCTACCCGTGACATCCCCCATAGACATCAACGGGCTCGGTGCCGAGTACCCCAAAGCCCTGGTACGTGCGGCTCAGATGTAAAGTAGGCCTGTTTAGCAGAGGTGAGAGCTGATTTGAATGCAAGTGTTGCTTGTTTGAGTGCAGTGAAGTCGTCTTGTGAATGCGTTTTCTTCCAGCGCCGTTCAGCAATTCTGGATGCTTGCCGAAGCTTTTTTGTGGTGTTATTGTGCCAGGGTTGTCTATTGATTTTTCGCAGTCTGTTATGCATGACAGGGGCGACCGAGTCGATGGCTGATGCAAGAGTGGCATTGTAGAAACTAGTGGCAGTGTCTGTGTCGTGGAGTGAGGATATGGATGCCAGTGGTAGAATAGAGTCAGAGAGTTTGTGGGTGTCTAGGTGAGCAAGGTTTCTGCGGGGATGCGCATGTTGCTAGACATGGGTGACAGGTGAGGAGGACAGGGATGAGAAAGTGAGTAGATGGTGGTCAGATAGGGGGAGAGGGGAGGTTGTGAAGTTAGATAAGGAGCAGAGACTTGTGAAGACCAGGTCGAGTGTGTGCCCGTCTGTGTGCGTGGCTGAGGAGGACCACTGGGTAAGTCCAAAAGATGATGTAAGGGATAGGAGTTTAGAGGCTGCCAACTGGTGGGTGTCAATGGGGATGTTGAAGTCACCCATGATGATGGTGGGAATGTCAGCAGAGAGAAAGTAGAGGAGCCAGGTGGAGAATTGGTCAATAAAGGCAGATCTTCCCATTACTGAGATAGGAGATGACAGTTGGTGCTTGTAAAGTTCAGTGGAGGGGGAGGAGCTAGTGGAACACACAGACATTCTGTGAAGGGGAGGAGCTAGTGGAACACAGATATTCTCTGGAGGGGGAGGAACTAGTGGAACACACAGATAGTCTACAGTGGGGGAGGAGTTAGTGGAACACACAGCCATTCTATAAGGGGGAGGAGCTAGTAGAACACACATTCTGTAGAGGGGAGTAGCTAGTGGAACACACAGACATTCTATGGAGGGGAGGAGATAGAAGAACACACAGACATTCTATGGAGAGGGAGGAGCTAGTGGAACACACAGACATTCTATGTAGGGGAGGAGCTAGTGGAACACACAGACATTCTGTGAAGGGGAGGAGCTAGTGGAACACAGATATTCTCTGGAGGGGGAGGAACTAGTGGAACACACAGATAGTCTACAGTGGGGGAGGAGTTAGTGGAACACACAGTCATTCTATAAGGGGGAGGAGCTAGTAGAACACACATTCTGTAGAGGGGAGTAGCTAGTGGAACACACATTCTATGGAGGGGAGGAGATAGAAGAACACACAGACATTCTATGGAGAGGGAGGAGCTAGTGGAACACACAGACATTCTTTGGAGGGGAGGAGCTAGTGGAACACACAGTCATTCTATAAGGGGAGGAGCTAGTAGAACACACACATTCTGTAGAGGGGAGGAACTAGTGGAACACACAGACATTCTATGGATGGGAGGAGCTAAAGGAACACATATTCTATTGAGGGAGGAGCTAGAGGAACAGACATTCTATGGAGGGGGAGGAGCTAGAGGAACACACATTCTATGGAGGGGAGGAGCTAGAGGAATAGAGACATTCTATGGAGGGGAGGAGCTAGAGAAACAGAGACATTCCGCTGCAAGTTCTCCTGAAACAACAGTTACATTTTTCAATAGAACTTTATGAGCCCCAATTGTCATTTCTTATCTAAGTAATGGGAAAGTCTGTTTCACTGATGACATATACTGAGAATTTTGAGAATGAAAGATCAGTCCAGGAGGAGAAACGGACTTCAATAATAAAGATATATTACAAAATTTCTTGTGTATGCACATACTAAGGGGAATTTCACACTGGGACTTTTTGCATGGAAACTCTCCAAAATCCAACTCAAAGACTTTTAATTTTTTATTTTTATATTTTTGGGTAAAGAGTAACAAATTAACATTGAATTCTAAAAGACATTAGATAATAATTCTAGGAATAATAATAGTTCACAGTTCTGAAAATAAGAAATAAGCCAGGGGTTAAAAAAAAATTGACTTTCTGCTCAGTTTTTGCAAAAAAAAAAAACTGATGAAAAAGGCTCAGTGTGAACACACCCTTAAGCAGTTCGGCTCATTGTCAATCTTGTGATTGGGGCCCATCCCAGACTTTGTTATGTCATCCTGACTGCACCCAGGTTAAGATATGAAAAGAATTGTGTCTCTGGCTTCAAATTACAGAAATATGACAGCAGAAAGAAAAAAGCTGCTGATCAAGAAACGTGGGAAAACCGTCCAGTGTTTGCTGTCCTTACTATCACCCAGCAATTGACTCCAACATGTGGAACCGGCATCCACCTTTATTTATGGGCTAGAAGACAAAAAAACGGAAAATATAAGAATACAATCAAAAAAGTGCTCATTCGCTGACAACAAGCAGAAGTCTTGAAATTGATGCATTTAAAGGGCCTTTGCACAGAGATGAGCAAAACGATTTGTAATAAACCAATTTGTTACAAATTTCTTCCAAAAATTCAAAATTGAAAAAAATCCAAATTTTGGGTGTGATTCCATTCGCATTTAACTTGTTTCCTTTGGGAGCCGGGAAGGGGTTGAAATAAAATTAAAAAACAGCAACAAACTTTATCTTCTCCTCTTCTCACCGTTCTCACCCCTCTTATTCTGCCTCCACCATGGCTGCAGCTCAGGGGTCCTAAACGTCGGACTTCTTTTCTTCCAGTGCTGAGGCCAATCAGACTCCTGTGATTGACCTCAGTCATGTGGGGGAAGCAACGTACGTCACTTCCCACGTGAATGCATCAGGAAGAAGACCAGGGTGGAGGAGCTGTGGCTGCACCCTAGTCAGTTGGGTTGGCCAACAACAAGTGAGGAATGGAGGTCATAAAGTTATTTTTATATTTTATTCTAATTTTCATAGCTTCTCTCATCTCTAGTAGTTCAGGATTAGAAAAACATTGCTGCTTTCTCCCAGAAACTGCACCACACGTGTGCACAGGTCATGTCTGGTATTACAGCACCGCTCTATTACTGCAAAACTGCAATACCAGACACAAACTGCAGACAGGTGTGCTGCTCTTTCTGGAAGAAAGCAGCCTTATTTTTCAAATTTTCTACAACCCCTTTCAAGATACAGCTCTGGCAACAATTAAGAGACCACTGCACAGTTTTATAACAATCCGCTTCTCTACATGTCTGACGGCCGTTCATTCCAGTGTCAGCTGAATTCCACCCAGAGTTCACTGCATTCTACTTAATGTGCTTTTGATTAGTGATCGCCTGAACCAAATCTTATTTAACGAAGGAAAGTATAAAAAACCCTGCTGTGGTGTTCACAATCCTCTTGCAATAGGACAAGCTGGATGGCAAAACAAGTGCAAGTAATATCCCAAAAGTAATAGGAATGAAAAAATAACTTTAAACCATGCCAAAGGAGTTGAAAAGAAAAGTCTGGAGTGAGGAAATGAAGGGCTCAATTCTAGCTTTACTAGCAGAGGGATACAGTGGGAGTCATGTTGCCTCCATCCTTAAAATTTCTAAGACGGCAGTCCATTACAACCAGGTCAAGCAGCAGACATTGGGGACAACAAAGCTACAGACCGGCAGAGGGCGAAAACGACTCTTCACTGACCGGGATGAGCATCATCTTATTCGAATGTCACTCTGCAACCGCAGGATGACATCAAGTGACCTACAAAAGGAATGGCAAATGGCAGCTGAGGTGAAGTGCATGGCAAGAACAGTTCTTAACAGGCTCCTAGAGGCAGGGCTCAAGTCATGTAAAGCTAGAAAAAAGCCTTTCATCAATGAGAAGCAAAGGAGAGCCAGGCTGAAGTTTGCCAAAGACCATAAGGATTGGACCATAGAGGACTGGAGTAAGGTAATCTTCTCTGATGAGTCTAATTTTCAGCTTTGCTCAACACCTGGTCTTCTAATGGTTAGATGGAGACCTGGAGAGGGGTACAAGCCACAGTGTCTTGCACCCACTGTAAAATTTGGTGGAGGATCAGTGTGTCAAGGGAGGATCTAAGTGACCCTTCACGGTTGACCAAGTGATTTCCAAATTAATTCACAGGATGTTGCTAGCAACAGAAATAACCAGACGGAGACGTGTTTCTGTCTGGGAGAATCAAGGTAGATTCCTATCCCATGTATTGCATTATCATCTTTTATAGTATTTAGTAAGTTTGTACTTCAACCAATAGTATAAAACCACACCTACAACATTTAACCTATAAAAATGGAAGAAAATGGGAAACTACATATATGTCCATATCCACGTGACATAGAGAGGAACACAATAGTGTTTTCATTCTTCAGATTACACCTCAAGGTTTGATATCTTGTTCAAACTGGAATAGTCTAATTTTATCATAGTCTATAACCTTACTCTAGTAGAAAAACAATTTGGCTTTATAACAGGATGGCCAGGAACTATAGCCTAGTAACAGAATTTATCTCATAAACGACAAGATGGAATTACAAGTAAAAAATGGCTCTGATCTTAGTTTAACCCTTCACAATCCCCCCTAGATAAATTTTGTTAACTTATGTCCAGCATCAGAGGTACTTTCCCAAGCTATAAGCTCGAGGGGTACTGGTCTTCACATATCTGGTGCCATGTTACCAGACATGGCTGTTGTGGCATACCCATCCCCCCTGTATACTACAATTTTCAATAACAGTTTTTGATAACGGTGGTGGGGATCTTTTGAAGATAGTTATATATTTGGCTTCAACATCTTCATCAGATAACTTCTTGAAATCGGTTTAGAGAAGAGCAGGGGTGACAACGCCTTTGGTTTAATCATTAGCTGTCCTAATGCAGAATTTCCTAATACATAGAGAAATACACCAAAGAACAAGTTTTAGTATTACATACATAACAAGAATAAAGGCAGTGATGTGTAACAAACTTTACAAGATTCAGCTATCCAGCTCCCAATTCCCTTAAACCAATTAGTTGGATTAAAAGAAAATATCTGCCAGAAACTGGGAATTATTCAACAAATCTCTCAGTAATTTTTCATAATATTATATAAACTTATTATTCAAGGACGTTGGGGAATTTAGGCTATCCCATGTGGTTACCAATAATAACATAGAAAATACGAAAAACCAAAACATTATGTCCCCTTTATTTGCTATTGGCCTGTTTAACCAGCTTGCAGTGCGATGCGTGGATCCAAGTTGTTCTTCCTTCCAATTTCACTGACATAGGGGTAATGAGTAGGATTTGATAGGGACCATCATACAAGGGTTCTAGTCCGTGTTTTCTGACATGCCTTTTCGTAACCACAAAATCACCAGACTTCAAATTATAATAAATATCGGTTTCTGCTGAATCTGGAAGAGAAAAAGAAACTAGAGCATAGGTGTTAGCAAGATTTTTACTAATCTGAATAACATGTTAACCCTTAATGTCCACTGACATGCAGAGTCCGTCATGGCAAGGTGTCAGTTCCGGCACCAGGACGGACTCTGCACGTCATGGCTTTGATCTATCACTGCGTGTAAACACGCAGTGGTAGATCAGTGCCGACAGCTGTCACAGACAGCTGACAGGCACGGCAAGCGGTGCGGGGACCTTTGCCGTCGGTCCCCGCACCTACAGCGCTGTGCTTGGTTAGTCAATCTGACTGACCAAACACAGCAGCGATCGTGCAGGAGAAGCTGAAATTTCAACTTCTCCAGCGCGATCAGTGCAGGAGCCGGCGCTGCAGTGGCCAGGCTTCCTGCACTGACAGCCAGGAGCGGAGCCCCCACCGCCCCTGGCTGTTAACCCCCTGACTGCTGCGATCGAGCGCGATCGCAGAGCTCAGGGGGGGAGGCAGAGGGTCGGGAGCTCTCTCTGCCTCAGATCGGCGCCCTGCAATGTATTTGCAGGGCCCGATCTCTGCCTTGATGACCCGGGGGTTGTCATGACAACCTCAGGGTCATCTAGCTACGGAAAGCTGCTGTGATCATTGTCACAGCAGCTTCCACTATAGTTGCAATGCATTGTAACTGCAATAAAAAGTAAAAAAAAGTGAAAGTCCCATAAAGGGACAAGTTAAAAAAAATCATTTTTTTTAAAAAAATTGTAAAAAAAATATTAAAAATAATTTAAAAAAAATCCCCTAAAAAATACACATTTTTATGTAATAAAAAAAATAAAAAACAAAAAACATACACATGTTAGGTATCGCCACGTCCGTAAAAATCCCATCTATAAAAGTGTAACCCTAGTTAACCCCTTCAGTGAAAGCCGTAAAAAAAAAACACAAAAAAGTAGTAAATTATACTTTTTCCAAGCGGTATCATTATAACGCTTGGAAAAAGTGCAATAACACGCGATCAAAAAGTCAGATATAAAATAATCATGGTACCGCTGAAAACGTCATCTTGTCCCGCAAAAAACAAGCCGCTATACAGCATCATCAGCGAAAAAATAAAAAAGTTATAGCTCGCGGAATAAACTGATGCAAAAATAATTATTTTTTCTATAAAATTTTTTATTGTGTAAAAAACGCCAAAACATAAAAAAAATATATAAATGAGGAATCGCCGTAACCGTAGTGACCTGAAGAATAAAGCTGCTTTATCAATTTTACCACACACGGAACGGAGGAAAAAAAAAAAAAAAAAAACAATTCCTGAATTGCTGGTTTTTGTTCATTCTGATTCCACAAAAATCGGAATAGGAAACGATCAAAAAAACGTTATGTGCCTGAATATGGTACCAATAAAAACGTCAGCTCGTCCCGCAAAAAATAAGCCCACAGATAACTCTGTCGGCCGAAATATGGAAAAATTATAGCTCTCAAAATACGGCGATGCAAAAATTTCTTACAAAAAATTATTCCAAGAAAAAGCATCTTTTAGTGTGTGACAGAAGCTAAACATGAAAAAAGGGTGTAAATCTGGTATCGCTGTAATCGCACCGATCCGAAGAATAAAGCCGCCTAATCACTAATATCGCACGAGGAACGGCGTAAAAAAGAAAACCAATTCTTCACCTTTTGTGGATTTGTTCATTGTGCCTCCCAAAGATCGCAGTAAGGCGATCACAGTGGTTCCCCCCCACATATGGGGTATCAGCGTACTCAGGACAAAATGCACAATAGCTTTTGGGGTCCTATTTCTCCTGTTACCCTTAGAAAAATAAAAATTTGGGGCAAAAAGGTAATTTTGTGGAAAAAAATATGATTTTTTTATTTTCACGGCTCTACGTTATAAACTTCTGTGAAGCCCTTGGGGGTTCAAAGTGCTGACCACACATCTAGATAAGTTCCTTGGGGGGTCTAGTTTGCAAAATGGGGTCATTTGTGGGGGGTTTCTACTGTTTAGGCACATCAGGGGCTCTCCAAGCGCGACATGACACCCGCAGACCATTCCATCAAAGTCTGCATTTAAAAACGGTGCTCCTTCCCTTCCGAGCTCTGCCATGCGTCAAAATAGTGGTTCCCCCCACATATGGGATATCAGCGTACTCAGGACAAATTGCACAATAGCTTTTGGGGTCCTATTTCTCCTGTTACCCTTATAAAAATAAAAATTTGGGGCAAAAAGATTATTTTTGTGGAAAAAAATATGATATTTTTATTTTCACGGCTCTACGTTATAAACTTCTGTGAAGCACTTGGGGGTTCAAAGTGCTCACCACACATCTAGATAAGTTCCTTGGGGGGTCTAGTTTCCAAAATGGAGTCACTTGTGGGGGGTTTCTACTGTTTAGGCACATCAGGGGCTCTCCAAACGTGACATGACACCCGCAGACCATTCCATCAAAATCTGCATTTGAAAAGGCGCTCCTTCCCTTTCCAGCTCTGCCATGCGTCAAAATAGTGGTTTACCCCCACATATGGGGTATCAGCATACTCAGGACAAATTGCACAATAACTTTTGGGGTCCTGTTACCCTTTGGAAAATAACAATTGGGGGTGGAAAGATCATTTTTGTGGAAAAGATATGATTTTTTAATTTTACTGCTCTACGTTATAACCTTCTGTGAAGCCCTTGGGGGTTCAAAGCTTTCACCACACATCTAGATAAGTTCCTTGGGGGGTCTAGTTTCCAAAATGGGGTCACTTGTGGGGGGGTTTCCACTGTTTAGGCACACAGGGACTCTCCAAATGCGACATGGTGTCCAATCTCAATTCCAGACAAAAAAGTCAAATGGCGCTGCTTCCCTTCCGAGCTCTGCCATGCACCCAAATAGTGGTTTACCCCCACATATGGGGTATCAGCGTACTCAGGACTAATTGCACAATAACTTTTGGGGTCCTTTTATCCTTTGGAAAATAAAAATTGGGATGAAAAGATCATTTTTGTGGAAAAAACATGATTTTTTAATTTTACGGCTCTACGTTATAACCTTCTGTGAAGCCCTTGGGGGTTAAAAGCTCTCACAACACATTTAGATAAGTTACTTGGGGGTCTAGTTTCCAAAATGGGGTCACTTGTGGGGGGTTTCCACTGTTTAGGCACACAGGGACTCTCCAAATGCGACATGGCGTCCAATCTCAATTCCAGCCAAAAAAGTCAAATGGCGCTGCTTCCCTTCCGAGCTCTGCCATGCGCCCAAATAGTGGTTTACCCCCACACATGGGGTATCGGTGTACTCAGGAGAAATTGTACAACAAATATTGTGGTTCATTTTCTACTGATACCCTTGACAAAATTTTAAAAAATTGTGTCGAAAGAAAAATTTTGGGAAAAAAAGTTAAATGTTAATTTTTTCCTTCCACATTGCTTCAATTCTTGTGAAGTACCTAAAGGGTTAATAAACTTCTTGAATGTGGCTTTGAACACGTTGAGGGGTGCAGTTTTTAGAATGGTGTCACTTTTGGGTATTTTCTGTCATATTGACCCCTCAAATTCACTTCAAATGTGAGGTGGCCCCTAAAAAAAATGATTTTGTAAATTTTGTTGGAAAAATGAGAAATTGCTGGTCAAATTTAACACTTATAATTTCCTAACAAAAAAAAATTTTGGTTCCAAAATTGTGCTGATGTAAAGTAGACATGTGGGAAATGTTATTTATTAACTAATTTTTGTGACATATCTCTCTGATTTAATGGCATAAAAATTAAAGTTTGAAAATTGCAAAATTTTCAAAATTTTTGCCATATTTCCGTTTTTTTCATAAATAAACGCAAGTTATATTGAAGAAATTTTACCACTATCATGAAGTACAATATGTCTCGAGAAAACATTCTCAGAATCGCCAAGATCCGTTGAAGCGTTCCAGAGTTATAACCTCATAAAGAGACAGTGGTCAGAAATGTAAAAATTGGCCTGGTCTTTAACCTACAAAATGGCTTGGTCGTTAAGGGGTTAAACAGCACAGTCAGTTTCTTCTGATAACTATTGAGACTGGAAATTTGCAACTGGGGTCCTAGCACCAAACAATATCTCATATGGGGACAGGACATGTTTTGCAATAGGGATAGTACAATGATTAGGAGCTCTGGCCATGGAGCCGTAGTCTCCTGCATCATTTTGGTCAATTGTCCCTTCAGTGTGCCGTTCAACCTCTCAACTTTCCCACTGGATTGTGGATAGTACGGAGTATGGAGGGCTACAGTGGCTCCAAGCATTGTTAGAACCTTCTGATACACATGAGAAGAAACAGCTGGACCTTCGTCACTTTTGACGACGTCTGGAACTCCATATCTGCAGCTGACTTCCATCACCAGTTTCTTCGTTGTGATCTTTGCAGTCATGTTGGTAACAGGGAATGCTTCTGGCCAACTGGATTACATGTCGACAACCACCAGACAATATTCATACCTTCCAGATTTAGGCAACGTGATATGGTCCACTTGGAGCCTTTGGAAAGGATAGTCGGGCTTAGCAAGATGCTTCGGAGGTACACGTTGAAGTTGACCAGGATTGCAGGTCTGACAGATATTACATGCACGGTTGATTGCTGTCAGGACTGTAGAAATACCTGGAGCCCAGCAGAATTTTTGTACCAGGGCTAGGGCCTGTTTTTTCCTCAATATATGGGTCTATATGCCCACGTGGCAATAGCAGGGTACATCCGCTTAGGGAGACACACAAGTTGGTCCTTTTTCCAGAGACCATTGTCCATTCGTGATCCATCAGTCTTCCACTGCTTCACCTCTTCCTTTGGAGACATTCTCTGTATCGTCATTAAGCGATCTCGCGGGGTCTGACAGAAAATCTCAGTCTGTCGTAGATCATCAGGTTCTTGTAGAGTCAGGATCTCTTGCAACTGTTTACGCTGAGAGTGTGTGGTCACCATAATTGGTATGGTTAGTTCAACGGGAAGAAGAGCAGCGGCCTTTGCTTGCATATCCGCAAATACTTTGCCAGTAGTCTGTGGACTGTTCCTAGGACCGTGCGCCTTGACTTTGATAATGGCCACCTGAGTAGACAATTTGATCGAAACCATGAGGGTTTTAACAGCTTCAGCATTTTTCACTGGAGTTCCGGCAGTAGTAATAAACCCTCGATTGGCCCAAAGAGCTCCAAAATCATGAGCAATACCAAATACATATCGCGAGTCCGTGTATATATTAGCCCGTTTGTCTTTGGCCAAAGTGCATGCAGTAGACAGAGCCTGAAGTTCTGCTTCTTGTGCTGACTGTGATGGCGGGAGCGCAGCTGCGTGCACTACAGTGTCCTCTGTGGTAACAGCATATCCCGTGTGGAATCTTCCAAACTCATCAGCATATCTGTCACGGGTGTGTCGCTGCGAAGATCGTCGCGATTGCACACCCTGACTTCTCACAGCTGAGTTTCTGGTGCTGGGTGTTTTTCGGCAGAGAGGGAGTTAATTCTTCCTCTCTCTGTGCTGGACTAAGACCAGCCTCGCTCAGCTGCAATTAATGTTGTGGCAATTGTTTTCCTTCAAATACCTGCCTGTCTGCTGGGGAAGTGTCGGTGAAAGCATTCATGCAGACCAGCAGAGCGGATCGTTGTATGGTGAAGGCTGAAGTTAAGAGTACCTGTGTGGTCTTTTTTCCCCTCCTCGCTTTATCATTTATCTCCGTACCCGTTGGTGTCCCCTCTGTTTCCTGTGGTATGATTTTTGTATGCAAGGTGGATTTTAGTTTACCCCTTGTACTGTCTCGTTCGTTTATTACTGTGTTTAGGCATATATCTACCAGTCCCCGGTGTTGTGATCAGGGTCCTTCTCAGGACTGGATCACTGAGGTTTAGGGATCCTCAGGAGGTAGGGATTACGCTGGCGGCCTGGACCTCTGTACCATCAACAGTACCTCCAGGTAGAGGGATTAGTCAGGACCCCAGCTTAGGGTCAGCATAGACCCCGGACCTCCTGTATGCAGTAACAGCGTGACATTTTCACCGACCCAACTAAAGATTTTCTCCAGTCACCATGGATCCAGTAGTCAGTCTAGCTCGGCAGTTGCAGAGTTTGTCCATGGAGCTGGCGGACGTTAAGTCCAAGGTTTTGTACCCCCCGGAGCAGGCCGGACCTGAACCTAAAGTAGCTCTCTCTGACAGATTCACTGGAGGGCGGGACAAGTTTTTTACTTTCCGGGAGGCATGTAAATTGTACTTTCGGCTGCGACCTCGGTCATCTGGGAGTGAAGAACAAAGGGTGGGGATTGTCATCTCGCTCCTACAAGGAGACCCCCAATCCTGGGCGTTCGCTCTCCCCCCGGGCTCCCCAGCTCTCCAGTCAGTGGATAGGTTTTTTACGGCTCTGGGTCTTGTGTATGATGACCCGGATCGGGTCTCCCTTGCTGAATCTAAGTTACGTAGGATCCAGCAGGGAGATCGTCCGGCAGAGGAATTCTGTTCGGAGTTCCGTAGGTGGGCCACGGACACCCAGTGGAATGACCCGGCTCTTAGGAGCCAGTTTTGTCAAGGTTTATCTGACAAATTAAAGGATGTGCTGGCACAGTATGACCCTCCCACGTCACTGGAAGCCGCTATGGCCCTTGCTATTCGTATTGACAGACGTCTTCGGGAGAGGTGTGGGGTAACTTCGCCCCCTGTGATTACTCCACCTTCCTCAAGGGTCCCTTATATGGAGCTTCCCCTGGTCAGTCCAGAGGAGCCTATGCAATTAGGAGGGACATCATTCCGGGGGAGGGGATCGGTGGGGCGCCACAAAACAGGAGGTTGTTTCTTCTGTGGAAAAAAGGGACATTTTATTAGGGGGTGTCCATCCCGTCCTTTGCAGAGTGAGAAGTCGCCGGAAAACTATTGATCCCAGATTGTGTGGTGGACGGCAATCTGGGAGTAAGTATTTCGTCCCTAAGTTCGTCTCAGTTTCTCGTACCGGCGGAGGTGGTGGTGGGTGCAAAAACTGAGAGGATATCTGTTCTTCTGGATAGTGGGTCCGGGGCTAACCTGGTGGATGCTCGCTTTGCCCGGGTTCAAGGTATGCGATTGAGTGTGTTGACTAAACCCGTCCCCATATTCTCGATCGACGCCAGACCTCTCGGTCAGGGAAGTTTTTTGCAAGCAGTGCATAACATAGATCTTCAAGTGGGGGCCTTACATAAAGAACTGTTGTCTTGTTATGTGTTGGAGGGTCTTCCCACTCCTATAGTGCTGGGCCTTCCTTGGTTAACTAAGCATAACCCGGTTATTGATTGGCAATCCAGAGAGATAAGCCAATGGAGTGAATTCTGTAATAAAAACTGCATGGATACGGTCATTGGGGCGGTCGCTCCTAGGGCCTTACCTCCATTTCTGGCGGACTTTGAGGATGTATTCTCGGAGAAAGGGTGTCAAGAACTACCTCCTCATCGCGAGTATGACTGTTCTGTTAACTTGTTCCCTGGGGCCAAGTTACCGAAATCTAGGTTGTATAACCTTTCTGGTCCTGAGAGACAGGCCATGAAGGATTATATTTCAGAGAGTCTGGCTAAGGGGCATATTAGACCTTCATCTTCCCCGGTGGCCGCGGGGTTCTTCTTTGTGAAAAAAAAGATGGAGGCCTACGCCCTTGCCTGGATTTCCGTGAGCTTAATCGGATTACGGTCCGAGATCCGTATCCGCTCCCACTTATTCCCAATCTCTTCAATCAGATCGTGGGTGCCAAATGGTTCTCTAAGTTGGATCTCAGGGGGGCGTACAATCTGATTAGGATGAAGGAGGGGGATGAGTGGAAGACGGCGTTTAACACTCCGGAGGGGCATTATGAGAACCTTGTCATGCCATTTGGTCTGAGTATTGCCCCGGCGGTGTTTCAACACTTTGTAAATGACATCTTTCGCCACCTAATGGGACAGTTTGTGGTCATATATCTGGATGATATCTTAATTTACTCGCCGGACCTTGTGTCTCATCAGGAGCATGTTAGGCAGGTGTTACAGATCTTGCGGGATAATAAACTGTACACCAAATGGGAGAAGTGTGTGTTCGCCGTACAGGAACTTCAGTTTTTAGGGTTCCTGGTGTCAGCATCCGGTTTTCGTATGGACCCTGGGAAAGTGCGGGCAGTTCTTGAGTGGGATCTGCCAGAGGATCTTAAGGCATTACAACGTTTCCTGGGGTTTGCTAACTACTACCGGAAGTTCATTCGTAATTTTTCGTCCATAGTTAAACCTCTCACAGACATGACTAAAAAAGGGACGGATTTTTCAAAGTGGTCTGACAAGGCTTGTCAAGCGTTTTCCTCTTTGAAAAAATGTTTTGCTTCAGCACCCATACTTATTCAACCTGATGCGTCACAGCCGTTCATTGTTGAGGTGGACGCTTCCGAGGTAGGGGTGGGAGCAGTATTGTCACAAGGTTCGTCCCCTGGTAAATGGCATCCGTGCGCCTTCTTCTCTAAAAAATTGTCGTCCGCTGAGAGGAATTATGATGTCGGCAATAGGGAACTCTTGGCCATTAAGTTGGCTTTTGAGGAGTGGCGTCATTTTTTGGAGGGGGCAGTCCACCCGGTCACCGTCATTACCGATCACAAAAACCTGCTATATTTAGAGTCCGCTAAACGTCTGAATCCCAGACAAGCTAGGTGGTCGTTGTTTTTTACCAGGTTTAATTTTGTCGTCACATATCGTCCTGGGTCAAAAGATGTTAAGGCGGATGCCTTATCTCGCTGTTTCCCAGGGGCTGGGAATATGGAGGACCCGGTTCCAGTCCTTCAGGGGGGGGTGGTGGTGTCGGCAGTATGCTCTGAGCTTGAGGAGGAGGTATTGGAGGCTCAGGGGGACGCCCCTGTAGGACCTCCAGGGAGACTATTTGTTCCAAATCAGTTGCGACAAAAGGTGATCGAGGCACACCATAATTCAGCTTTGGCAGGACACCCAGGGAGTTAAACAACTGAGGATCTCCTCTCGCGCCGGTTTTGGTGGCCTAACTTACATAGGGAGGTGGTAACTTTTGTCGCGTCCTGCGAGGTTTGTGCGCGCTCTAAGACCCCACATACCCGTCCGTCGGGGACCCTCTTACCTTTGAAGATCCCGGAGCGTCCGTGGACTCATCTGTCTATGGACTTCATTACGGACCTCCCGCCATCTTCGGGTAAACAGTCATACTCGTTGTAGTGGACAGGTTCAGCAAGATGGCACATTTTATCGCTCTTCCTGCTCTTCCTAATGCTAAAACTCTTGCGCAGGTGTTTATTGGAGAGATTGTAAGGCTTCACGGGGTACCCTCCGATGTGGTGTCGGATCGGGGGTCTCAGTTTGTGTCCAAATTCTGGAAAGCATTTTGTACACGGCGGGGCATGCAGTTGTCATTTTCATCGGCTTTTCACCCGCAGACCAATGGTCAGACAGAGCGTCTGAACCAGAGCTTGGAGACATATCTCCGGTGTTTTGTCTCAGAGAACCAGGAGGACTGGGCTTCTTTCTTGCCTCTGGCGGAGTTTGCTCTAAATAATAGGCGGAGCGAGTCCACTGGTAAGTCCCTGTTTTTTGGGGCATATGGATTTCACCCCCAGTTTTGTACTTTCAATAGGGGGGCTCTTCTGGGATTCCTGAGGAGGAACGATTTTCGTCGTCACTTGCTTCAGTGTGGAGAGGAGTGCTGAATAATCTGAGTACTATGGGGAACCGATACAAACGTATGGCTGATAGGAGGAGAGTGTCTGGTCCGGACCTAAGTGTGAACGATCTGGTATGGTTGTCTACCAAAAATATAAAACTTAAGGTTCCCTCCTGGAAACTGGGTCCCAGGTTCATCGGGCCATACAAGATCAGTGCTATAATTAATCCGGTTGCATTCCGTCTTGACCTCCCTCCTACATTTAAAATTCATAATGTGTTCCACAGATCGTTGCTTAAGAGGTATGTGGCGCCGGTGATACCTTCACCTTTACCTCCTCCTCCTGTGGTGGTCAATGGTAACTTGGAGTTCCAGGTGTCGAGAGTCATCGATTCACGTCTGAATCGCCGGTCCCTTCAGTGCCTTGTTCATTGGAGGGGGTATGGTCCTGAGGAGAGGACGTGGGTTTCTGCGTTGGATATTAACGCAGACCGATTGGTTCGGGCCTTCCACACTACTCACCCAGATAAACCTGGCCCTGAGGGTCCGGAGGCCCCTCGTAGAAGGGGGGGTACTGTCACGGGTGTGTCGCTGCGAAGATCGTCGCGATTGCACACCCTGACTTCTCACAGCTGAGTTTCTGGTGCTGGGTGTTTTTCGGCAGAGAGGGAGTTAATTCTTCCTCTCTCTGTGCTGGACTAAGACCAGCCTCGCTCAGCTGCAATTAATGTTGTGGTAATTGTTTTCCTTCAAATACCTGCCTGTCTGCTGGGGAAGTGTCGGTGAAAGCATTCATGCAGACCAGCAGAGCGGATCGTTGTATGGTGAAGGCTGAAGTTAAGAGTACCTGTATGGACTTTTTTCCCCTCCTCGCTTTATCATTTATCTCCGTACCCGTTGGTGTCCCCTCTGTTTCCTGTGGTATGATTTTTGTATGCAAGGTGGATTTTAGTTTACCCCTTGTACTGTCTCGTTCGTTTATTACTGTGTTTAGGCATATATCTACCAGTCCCCGGTGTTGTGATCAGGGTCCTTCTCAGGACTGGATCACTGAGGTTTAGGGATCTTCAGGAGGTAGGGATTACGCTGGCGGCCTGGACCTCTGTACCATCAACAGTACCTCCAGGTAGAGGGATTAGTCAGGACCCCAGCTTAGGGTCAGCATAGACCCCGGACCTCCTGTATGCAGTAACAGCGTGACAATATCTTGAACCATCCGTGTACAACACCAGATCGGGATTTGGAAGTGGATTCTCACTGACATTTGGCGGAGAAGCTGTTTCTTCAGTCAGAAGTTGGGAACAATCATGTTGGAGATAATCCTCATCACTGACATCTTTCTTGGGGACCGGCAGTGAAGTAGAGGGGTTGATTGTAGTACAGCGATGCAACTTGACATAATCAGACAAAAGGAGTGAACACTGCAGCTGTAAATGTCGTTGTACAGTCAAATGTCTTGGCTGTTGGAGTGTTAGTATTGCTGCAATATCATGCGGGGCAAAAATGTGCGTTTCATGCCCAAGAATTATGTCTGCAGTCTTCTCAAACAACGAGTGAGTGGCGTGAACTGCTCTCATGCAACTTGGTGATACTCGGGCCACGGGGTCGAGGCAGGGTGAATAATAGCCCACTGGTCGTTGCCTATCGCCATGTGATTGTGTAAGTACCCCAGATGCGTGTCCTTCATTCTCAGACACATACAAATGGAATGGTCGAGTATAGTCCGGGATGCCCAAGGCAGGGGCGGAAGCAATAAGCTGCTTTAATTCAGAAAAGGCACGATAAAGACTTTCCATACAAACTGGTGATCTTTCCTTATAGTTCTGTTTTGACCCGCACCACAATTGTGGTTTACCAGAGCAATGGGGTACTCAGAGCCGAGCCCATGGAAGTCTATGGGATTGTCACAGGTAGCGGTGGCTCGGTCTGTGGCCCTGGCGGTCAGGCGTATGTTGGGGGGTATATTTACAGGGGATAGGTGTATAACATTCGTGACGCCACCTGTAGTTCTCTGATCACTAAGACCAGCGCTGCTGTAGATCTCTGAGGGGATGATGTGGCAGCTAGATGTCGGGTCCCCTACAGGTGGGACTGGTCCCTCAAAGTCTATGGAATTAATGATGTCGGGTGCAGGTAAATAAATCAGTCTCACACCATCCAGCGTCTTTCCATACCTTTTACTTGTCAGATGATAAGGCAGGTCCCAGGGAGGCTGGTCGGGTGGAGGATGTGCTTTGAGGTAACGGCAGAGCAGGTTGGGGGCCTCCTTTACTTTCCAATATGATGAGTTCAACCTGCATAGAGCCAAGTTCACTCCAATTTCTCCAAAGCTGTACTGCCCGGTCAGTTTTGTGGTCGGAGTCTTCCTTTGAGAGAGCTGGGTTCCTAATGTTGTCCTGCAGTGACTCAAGGTTCCCACTCTCCCTGACCCCTGTTACGTACCGACACTCCAAGGGCTGCTTTCTGCGACCTAAGGTCCAGTAAGACTCTGGTTTTTCTATCTCTACACCCGAAGCTGTAGTGACACTTCGGTCTCCAGTGACCGGAGAATAATGCCGGATAGTCCAATCCTTAAGGCACTTCGATAATTCTTTCCTCTGCGCCCTTCGCCCTGCTCGACTCTCAATATCAGCACTGACTAGGCTAGGATAACATTCAGTTATCTGTACTAGCCTCCACTTTTGCACTGTCTCTCTGTATCTAACAGGAATCTCGTTTCTCCCACAGGCACTAGTCCTGACTTCCTTCACTCTCTCAGGAGAACTACAGACTACTCTACTACAGGACACTCCCCTAGACACCCCTGCTGGGTGTGTCTGAAGTGTATGTGAGTAATGACGAGCTCTTAACCATTACCTCTCCGCACATCCTCCAGGGTACTGTGTGTTTACATACCAGGGCTACATATTCCCCCATGGTAAAATACAGCACTCCCGGGCTGTGAAATACAAGAAGACATTTTGTTTTTCATTAACAATAAACATTAAACTCTTCCCATCCGGGAGGTAAGAATTTCTTAAACGTTGCATTATGTACAGTAGGAAAATACAAAAAGTATTAAAGCATCAAGGCATTCAATATATACACAGTATTCTTGTGAAGGACCCGCACCAAACCTTCAACGTGGGTCCTGGGTGGGCTGCAGGACATCTGGCTGCAGACCTCGCTCAGTGCCACACCACACGGGTTTTATATTCAGAGGTAGTTGTGGTTTCATGTAAAACCAATATTGTGCACCGAAGCGCAACTATGTACAAAGATAAGTTCTGGGCTGGCACAGTCCTCAGCCTCTCAGTCCATGGCATAATAAAAGGACACATATATATATTAATGCACAATACTATAACAATACTTTTTACAATATTCACATAATGTAACCTTTTTCTGGATAATTTTCATTATTTTACTTGTACTACTGTTGATATCGAATGGGTATTTTCCCTTTCGTGGTTCGCTCTGATCTACGTGGTGTAGCTTCAGGTATATTGGTCTGTAATCTATCTGCTCTGCGTAATGGCAAACTATAGAACTGTCTCAATCTTTCTATGGATCTGGCAAGCGTACTGATGGCTGGGCGGTGTGAGTCAGCTTCACCAGGGGATCCCATAGCATGGGGCGCTGCTTCCGATGATCCTTCTTGAGATTCTATAGGCTGGGGTGTTGCTGGAATAGGTAACTCCTGAACTGGCTCCACTGGCACCATGGGCACAACTGGAGGTAGAACTTCCTCTTGTGGCTGATAAAACTGCAACACTGGAATGATTACAGCATCTCCCAGTCTGGGCCAATCCGCAGGGAAATCTCCCAGATCCGTGTGTATGACCTCTTCTTTTCCTTCTTCTTGATTGATGACAGGGTTCTTTTCACGAAGCTTTAAGGGTTCTGGACACAATTTCAAATGGTCTCTGGACACAGTGGTTATTGTTCTTCCTCCGTCCTTACTAATGATACAAACTTTTCTGTTGTCATATTTGGAATCTTGTACGACGTAGGGTTCTTGTTCCCACTGGTTATCCAATTTGTGCATCTTCCTTTTTCTTTTCAAGACCACTTCTCCAGGCATCAAAGGCTTGGCAGGAGCATTCCTGTTGTAAATATCTTCCTGTTTTTCCCGTGTCTTGTTGAGACTTTCCTCTACACAGACTTGCACTCGTCTGTACTGCTCTTGCCTATTGATGTCCCAGTTTTCAACGGCGTCGTCTGCTTCCGGTTCTACCACTCCAAGTTCTAAATCCATTGGTAGTCTTCCGGGCCTTGCTCTCATAAGATAGGCTGGAGTGCAGTTAGTGGAACTTACAGGTATATGGTTATACAAGTCAACCAAATCAGGTAGTAAGTCCGGCCACCGATTTCTGTCTTCCAACGGTATGGATTTCAGCAAATCAAGGACAATGTGGTTCATTTTCTCGCAAAGGCCGTTAGTTTGGGGATGGTATGGTGTTGTTCTAATTTTCTTACACCCATACATGTGACAGAATTCCTTGAATAGGTCAGCCTCGAAAGCAGGTCCTTGATCAGTTAATACTTGCTCCGGATACCCATGCGGTCTGCAGAAGCTTGCTTGAAAGGTTCTTGCTGCCGTCACTGCGGTCTGATCCTTTACTGGAACAACCACCAGGAATCTAGAGTAATGGTCCACCATGGTCAGGGCGGATGAATATCCAGATCTACTTGGCGACAATTTAACGTGATCCAAGGCCACAATCTCTAAGGGACGAGTCGTCCGGATAGGCTGCAGGGGTGTCCTCTGACTACCGTAATCCTTTCTTCTGAGACCACAGGGTCCACAGTTCCGACACCACCTCTCGATGGAGCTGCGCATCCCTACCCAGTAGAACCGGCACCTCAACAGAGTCTCCAGCTTTCTCCAGCCAAAGTGTCCTGCTTGATCGTGGTATGCTTCCAACACCATTGGGATGTCTGCCTTGGGGACCACTATCTGCCAGACCATCTCGTGGGTCCTGGGGTTGACATATCTCCTGCACAACTTCTCACGGTATAGGAACAACCGGCTTCTCTCGTTCCACAGGAGCTTTGCTGACATAGGTGCATCTTTTTCCAAGGAGGAACCTTCCTGTCTTAACAACTCCTTGATACGGCTGACCACTGGATCGCTGTCCTGAGTCTCCTTCCAGCTGTGATGGGGTAAGGGATTTAACGTTGCACCATACTGCTTTCTGTAGACTCGATGCTCGTGGACTACCCCATTTCGATGGAACGCAGGTAGCTCAATTTCTTCCAGGTCGTCCGATTCTTCTTCCGTGTCAGAGTCATGCGGCATTCGGGACAATGCGTCAGCATTAGCATTCTTTCGGCCTGCCGGGTACTTGATGGTAAACTGGTAATTGGACAACCGAGCCATCCAACGCTGCTCCATGGCGCCCAGCTTGGCGGTTTCCAGATGCGTCAAGGGGTTGTTATCTGTAAACGCAGTGAACTGATTGGAGGCCAGATAATGCTTAAATCTTTCAGTAATGGCCCAGACCAGCGCCAGAAACTCCAGCTTGAAGCTGCTATAATTTTCCGGATTCCTCTCAGTTGGCCTGAGTTTTCTGCTGGCATATGCGATGACTTTTTCCTGGCCATTCTGCTTCTGACTGAGAACTGCTCCCAAACCTTCATTACTGGCGTCGGTGTACAGCAGGAACGGTTGGCTGTAATCAGGATAGGTTAAGATCTCATCACCCGTAAGGATCTCTTTCATCTTTTGGAATGCTTCAGCCTGTTCTTTACCCCAATTAAAGGGAGGGTTTCTGCTCTTTAGGGATTGTCCTACTAGGAGGTCCTGTAAAGGGGCTGCTTTCTTCGTGTAATCTTTCACGAACCTTCTGTAGTAACCCGTTAATCCCAGGAACTGTCGCACTTCCTTGAGGTTCTTCGGCTCCGGCCACTTCTGGATGGCAGTGACTTTCTCTGGGTCCGGCGCTACTCCTTCCGAACTGACGATGTGCCCCAAGTATTGTACCTTCTGTTTGAGTAGATGGCATTTTGAGGGTTTCAACTTCATCCCGTACCTAGACAGGGACTCAAATACTTCTGCCAGGTGCTTCAGATGGTCCTCATATGTCTTGGAATACACGATGACGTCGTCTAGGTATAGCAGCACGGTTTCAAAATTGAGATGTCCCAGGCAGTTCTCCATCACTCTCTGAAATGTTCCTGGGGCACTGCTGAGCCCAAACGGCATTCTGTCGAACTCACAGAGCCCCATTGGGGTGGTGAAAGCCGTTTTCTCACGATCCTCCTCAGCCACAGCCACTTGCCAGTAACCACTAGTCAGATCGAGGGTATAAAAGTAGTTAGCCGTTTTCAGAGCAGCTAATGATTCCTCTATACGTGGTAACGGGTATGCATCTTTATGTGTTATGCGGTTCACCTGCCTGTAATCCACACACATTCTCAAGCTACCATCTTTTTTTCTAACCAGGACTAGAGGTGCTGCCCAGGGACTACAACTATCCCTGATTACTCCGGCTTCTTTCATATCTCGCAACATTTCTTTAGCCTTCTGATAATGGGCTGGGGGTATAGGCCTGTACCGCTCCTTGATGGGAGGATGACTGCCTGTAGGGATATGATGTTGGACTCCCTTAATTACCCCAAAATCAAGTGGGTGCTTGCTAAACACTTGGGCATATTCTTGCACCACCCGTAATACCCCTTGCTTCTGGTGAGCGGGAGTGGTGTCCGTCCCAACATGGAGCTGCTGACACCATTCCGCCACCTGGGTTGCTGGGTCATTGTCCTCCGCTATCTGACAGGAGTCTAGGGACTCAGCCGGGAGAATAGAATTATTGTCGACAGCATGTAGTTTAGCAATGGTTGCATAACGGGGTAAGTTTACCTCATCATCTCCCCAATTGAGAAGCCGTACCGGTACTCTTCCATTCACCACTTCCACTACCCCCTAGCAGTCATAAGTGTAGGTCTATGTTCTGAATGGTGGGGTTCTACTACAGCTTGGTAGTTCTGTCCTCTCAGACCTATGGCTGCCCTGCACCAGATTATCATTTCACTCATTGGGGGTATCACAATGGGATTCGAGTCAGTGACCCGTACATTACCAATTTCGCCGTCTGTAAGCTTCGCTTGCTGCTGACACACCAGGGCCCGGATCTCTCTTTGGATTACTCCCTTCTGCCTTGGTCGGGCAATCTCAGCGAGCTGTTGGAGTAAGAACACAACTTCTCCCAGACAGTTACTGATAATGTTAGTACCCAAAATTATATTCAAACCGTTCTCCTCATTTACAGTCTTTACTACTAGAAGCCCCTGGTCCTTCAATTCCTCTCTGCCCACTTTCACATCCACACATTTGGTCCCGAGTACTTCTACAGGAAGACCATTAGAAGCATACACGGTAAAGTCAGGGCTCGGAGGTTTAAGACTATCTATAGCCCAGAACTTCGTATATAGGGCATCAGGTATTAGGGTCACCTGAGACCCAGTGTCTAACAATGCCGGAACTGCAATACCATCTAGAATGATAGACAGGTAGGGTCGTCCACCCACATACCTGCGGTTCCAGTCTAGGGGGCCTGGCGGGTCTTCTCCTGGGTGTTGGCCCTCGGACCCAGGTTCTGCCCGTTTAAAGGACACTGTGGAGACATATGACCTTTCCGGTTGCATCGGTAACAGGTGATCTCCCGACGAGGAGGGTGTTGATCAGAGGTCGCTCCTGGGGGTGGCGTTGTCCTCCTCCGAGGGGGCGACGTCTTCCTTCTTCTCCGGTTCATCCACGGGACGTCTTCTGGGCAGTCAGCTAATAAGATCTTCCCTTCTTCC
Organism: Oophaga sylvatica; assembly: GCA_033576555.1. NCBI lineage: Eukaryota > Metazoa > Chordata > Amphibia > Anura > Dendrobatidae > Oophaga > Oophaga sylvatica. The sequence continues at coordinate 630,258,306 of JARQOD010000002.1, forward strand.
TCTCTCCGCAGCTGCAGGGCACTCATCACAGCAGCCAGATTTTTAGTCAGCTGGCGCACCTCTGAGTGCAGACAGTCCAATTCACTAGGGGGTGTCACCTGCGTTTTTGTTTCTGCCACTAGCGAGGAAAAGGGGGGTGCCGCCGGTTCCAGAGTGACTTCACCCTGGTGTCGTTGAGTTGACACCTCAGGTTTGCCCAGGGGTCGCAGCCCTTTTATTGCCATGTCCTTTAGGGCATCAAAGGTAGCATCCGGATGATCTAAGGACCACCAGTTTACAGTTCTGCGCTCCTCTTGGGATCTCAATCCCTGTATAAATTGCTCTTTCAGCATCTTATTCTCGTCGATAGCATTTAAATTATTAATCTGCTTAAGGGCTCTCAGGGCTCCTTGTAGTCGGCAAGCGTAGTCCCTGATGTTGTCACCTGGCTGCTGTGAACAGTGGTAGAAGGCCATCCGGAGATCCGTTTCTGTGCGGTCTTCAAATATGGCATGTAACTTAAGGAGGATCGCAGGTACCGACTCCTGATCAACGGTATCCCAAGTCTCCACTTCCCTCTCAGCAGCGCCAGTTAGCTGCCCTATCAGCACAGCAGCTTTTTGTCTCTCAGGCATGGAGTACATTTCTAGGATGCTGCATAACTTCCGCTTGAAGCCTGCTAAAGTGCCTGGCTCACCGCTGTACTGGGGAAGCCATTTCGCCCCAGGCATATATGGGAGCGTTAGTGGCATGATCGGGACTACCGGACTGGGTGCGGGGCCTGCGCCCCCATCTGGCGCTACAGTGCCAGGCGGTGCGGAATCGGGGCCTCCGGCTGGGGCCGCTCTGTCGGCCGGTTGTTGTGACATCTTAGCGCCCCCTTGGTTAAACGGAGCCTACCGGTTTCAGAAGCTGCTATTCCACAGGCACAGCGGTGGGGACAGGACCTTCGTCGCAGGCGCTCTGATGTCAGAGCGTCCACTTCCTGTTGCAGGACCTGCCGCTGAGTCAGAGCCGGGGGCGTGTCCAAGGCTTTGCGCGCTCTTTCAGGTACGCCCACCTTCTTCTCCAGCGCCTTAGGCGCGAATATGGCGGCAAATATGGCGGTATTTGGCGCCAAACAACAGCAACAGTCCTTTTCACCAAAACACTCCACAGGCACACAGGGCTCGCAATTTTGCAAGTTTCGGATCCTGTTCGTGACGCCAAGTTTGTTTTGACCCGCACCACAATTGTGGTTTACCAGAGCAATGGGGTACTCAGAGCCGAGCCCATGGAAGTCTATGGGATTGTCACAGGTAGCGGTGGCTCGGTCTGTGGCCCTGGCGGTCAGGCGTATGTTGGGGGGTATATTTACAGGGGATAGGTGTATAACATTCGTGACGCCACCTGTAGTTCTCTGATCACTAAGACCAGCGCTGCTGTAGATCTCTGAGGGGATGATGTGGCAGCTAGATGTCGGGTCCCCTACAGGTGGGACTGGTCCCTCAAAGTCTATGGAATTAATGATGTCGGGTGCAGGTAAATAAATCAGTCTCACACCATCCAGCGTCTTTCCATACCTTTTACTTGTCAGATGATAAGGCAGGTCCCAGGGAGGCTGGTCGGGTGGAGGATGTGCTTTGAGGTAACGGCAGAGCAGGTTGGGGGCCTCCTTTACTTTCCAATATGATGAGTTCAACCTGCATAGAGCCAAGTTCACTCCAATTTCTCCAAAGTTGTACTGCCCGGTCAGTTTTGTGGTCGGAGTCTTCCGATGAGAGAGCTGGGTTCCTAATGTTGTCCTGCAGTGACTCAAGGTTCCCACTCTCCCTGACCCCTGTTACGTACCGACACTCCAAGGGCTGCTTTCTGCGACCTAAGGTCCAGTAAGACTCTGGTTTTTCTATCTCTACACCCGAAGCTGTAGTGACACTTCGGTCTCCAGTGACCGGAGAATAATGCCGGATAGTCCAATCCTTAAGGCACTTCGATAATTCTTTCCTCTGCGCCCTTCGCCCTGCTCGACTCTCAATATCAGCACTGACTAGGCTAGGATAATATTCGGTTATCCGTACTAGCCTCCACTTTTGCACTGTCTCTCTGTATCTAACAGGAATCTCGTTTCTCCCACAGGCACTAGTCCTGACTTCCTTCACTCTCTCAGGAGAACTACAGACTACTCTAATACAGGACACTCCCCTAGACACCCCTGCTGGGTGTGTCTGAAGTGTATGTGAGTAATGACGAGCTCTTAACCATTACCTCTCCGCACATCCTCCAGGGTACTGTGTGTTTACATACCAGGGCTACACAGTTCATTATACCGTCTTTTAAGCCTTGTAAAGGGGTTGCATTATGCAGGATGCATCCGGTATCCACTGACAACAATAAGTACATAGTCCAAGAAAACGCTAGAGTTCAGTTTCATCTTTTGGGAAAAGAAGGGAGCTGACAGCTATTATTCTTTCTTCTGTGAGGTGTCTGACACCCTGAAGGAGACAGTGACCCAAAAAATATCACTTGACCAAGACAGAACTGAAGTTTCGAGGCCGAAACCCGACAGTTCAGATCTGCTAGATACTTGAGAAGGCTAACAGTGGCAGCATGGCTTCCTGCTCCGTCCATACACACAACAAAAATCATCCACATACTGAAACAGCGTGACATGGGGGTGGTCCAATTGCCAGGGTAAAAGACACTCGCCCATATTTTTTACAAACTGATTGGGACTGTTTTGGGCCCTTGTGTCAGAACTGTCCACATTAATTGTCCTCCCTGATAAATAAATACAAACAGAAATTGACAATCTTGGTGTAATAGAATACTGAAAAAGACATTGGCAAAATCGATAACTGTGAACCAAGCAGCATCCTGAGATATCTGGAACAAAAGAGTATATATACAGTGCCTACAAGTAGTATTCAACCCCCTGCAGATTTAGCTGGTTGACACATGCGGAATTAACTTGGCATTGTGACATTTGTACTGTAGATCAGCCTGGAAGTGGGAAATGCAATGCAGCAAAAATGTTTGTTTTATTTTTTTATTTTTTTTTTTTAAAACGTTAAAAGTTAATTCAGAGTGTCATTTATTATTCAACCCCTCAAACCACAAGAATTCTGTTTGGTCCCCCTAAAGTATTAAGGAGTAGTTCAGGCACCAAGAATAATGAGTGTCAGGAGTCGAACCCAGTACCTCTTGTCCACTGGCCAGCAGCTCTACCATCTGAGCTATTCTGCTGGCTGCAAAGTTGCTTGCTGAACCCAGATACCATTGACTGTTCTTCCTGATTGGCTACACCTAGTGCTCTCTTGATTGGGCCTCTGATTGCCAATTACACACCCTATATAAACCTGGCCCTGTGGGTGTGTCATTGCGAGATTATTGAGCTCCAAGCCTTTAGTCAAGCGTTTCCTGCTGATCCATTGCTACAAACACTGCTCTCCTGTGAACCGACCTCGGCCTGCCTTCTGACTACGCTCTCCGCCTGATCCATTGCTACAAACACTGCTCTCCTGTGAACCGACCTCGGCCTGCCTTCTGACTACGCTCTCCGCCTGATCCATTGCTACAAACACTGCTCTCCTGTGAACCGACCTCGGCCTGCCTTCTGACTACGCTCTCCGCCTGATCCATTGCTACAAACACTGCTCTCCTGTGTACCGACCTCCGGCTGCCACCTGACTATGTTATCCGCCTGATCCATTGCTACAAACACTGCTCTCCTGTGTACCGACCTCCGGCTGCCACCTGACTACGTTATCCGCCTGATCCATTGCTACAAACACTGCTTTCCTGTGTACCGACCTCCGGCTGCCATCTGACTACGCTACCTGCCTCTGCTTCCCCTAGTGTTTGCAGTAACATCGGCTCCAACCCAGACGGGATCTTGACAGAATAATCTCGCGCCAAAATGGAGTCCGCTGTGAACACCCTGAGACGGCAAGTTACGGAGCTTCAAAGTTTTTGTACGGACTCTCAAGGAAAATATGCCAAGTTACAAACTGATTTCACGGCGATACAACAGGAAGTAATTGAGCTACAAAAACAACTTCTGGACGTGCGCAATTCAGGGTCCGAATCAAACGCGCGGCTGCCGCTGCCTGCAAAGTTCAGTGGGGATCGCAAGCAGTACCGAGGATTCCTCAATCAATGCCGCATATACTTCCAGATGCAACCTGCTCCCTTTACCAGTGAGAGGAAGAAAGTTTTTTTCATGATAAATCTCCTGACGGATGAAGCTCTTGCTTGGGCTTCACCTTATGTAGAAAAGGACTATGCCCTCCTTAATGACCTGGAAGCTTTCATCGCAGCTATGAATCAAGTTTTTGATGACCCAAACCGCTGTGCCACAGCAGAAACCAAATTACATAATTTGCGCCAAGGACGTCGCTCTGTTGCGGAATACACATCGGAGTTCCGTCGCTGGGTGGCCGACACCACCTGGAATCCAGCGGCCCAGAGAAGTCAATTTCGACGAGGGTTATCAGAACCAGTGAAAGACGAGCTTGCCAGGGTTGAGACCCCTGACCAGTTGGAGGACTTTATTCAACTATGTATCCGGATTGACCAGAGACTTACTGAAAGGAGAAAGGAGAGACTGCGAGCACTTGGGAATAGCCCTGGCTTCTCATTTTCAGCATCAGACCACCAAGAAAAGACGCAAGTTGTGTCTGAACCGATGCAGATCGACGTCATCCGAAGACCACTCTCTGCACAGGAGAAGGAGAGGCGACGTGCAGAACATCTCTGCCTCTATTGTGGGGACCCTGGACACTATGCCATCAACTGTCCTAACAAAAGGACTATAGCCTTTACCAACAACAGGTCTGCCAGCAATACGGACCTTTCTCAGCAGTCGGATTCCATCTTGCAGACTATCTCATCAGTAACGCCAGAAATAGACAAAATACATACCACATCATCTCATTTTGTAATCCCCATTCAGGTTGTAATGGGCACCCAAAAAATACAATGCTCTGCCCTGTTGGATTCGGGAGCAGGAGGAAATTTTATGGACTTAAAATTTACACGTGATAATGATATTTCCAGTAGGACCAAATCCACACCAATTGAAATGGAAACTGTGGATGGATCACCTTTGTCTTCTGGACCTGTCACGCATGAGACAATCGAACTGGAGATTTGTATCGACCCGGATCATCATGAAGCTGTCAGTTTCCACCTTATTTCATCTCCGAAATTTCCGGTTATTCTAGGGATCCCCTGGTTTTCAGTCCATAACCCTTCTATCAACTGGGCATCAAGGACCATCACCTTTCCATCTGACTACTGTAAGAATAATTGTCATAAGGAACCCCCTGTTCTCCAACAAGTCCAAATCTCTGAGATTTCGCATGAGAAGGAAGAGAAACTACCACCTCAATATCAGCAGTTCTCTGATGTCTGCAGTAAGAAGAAAGCAGATCAATTACCTCCTCACCGTCCTTATGACTGTCCCATTGAATTGCTGCCAGGAGCAACCATTCCATTTGGACGGATTTACAATCTTTCCGAACCTGAATTGAAGGTATTAAGAAAGTTCCTGGATGAAAATTTAGAGAAAGGCTTTATTCGACCTTCCACATCTCCAGCTGGGGCACCCCTGTTCTTTGTTGAAAAGAAAGACTCCACTCTGCGGCCATGTATTGACTACAGAGAGATGAATAATATCACTGTCAAGAATCGCTACCCGCTACCCTTGATTCCTGAACTATTTGAGAGACTCCGTTCTGCGAAAATCTTTACGAAGCTGGATCTTAGAGGGGCTTACAACCTCATACGGATTCGCCCAGGAGATGAGTGGAAGACCGCCTTCAGAACGAGATATGGACATTTTGAATCTCTTGTTATGACCTTTGGCCTTAGCAATGCCCCAGCCACCTTTCAACATTTTATTAATGATGTATTTCGAGATTTCTTGGACCAATTCGTTGTGGCTTATCTCGATGACATTCTTATATTTTCAGACACCTTGGAAGAGCATCGCAGGCACGTCCAGTTAGTCTTGGAACGACTACAGGAGAACCATCTGTACATTAAACTTGAAAAATGTGAGTTTGAACAAACCAGTATCCAATTTCTGGGATATATCATCTCCCCAGAAGGTCTGAGCATGGATCCCGGCAAAATCAATGCTGTAGTGGACTGGCCTGTTCCAAGAAATTTAAAAGACGTCCAGCGTTTCATAGGATTTGCAAATTTTTACCGAAAATTTATAAAGAACTTTTCACGGATCATACTACCAATTACTACACTAACAAAAAAGACAAAAGCATTTTTCTGGTCTCCAGAGGCACAGGAGGCTTTTGACAAGTTGAAAACTCTTTTTACGTCTGCTCCATTGTTAGTACACCCAAATCCTGAATTGCCATTTACTGTCGAAGTGGACGCCTCGGACTCTGCAGTGGGAGCTATTCTGTCTCAGCGAGTTGGGGACAAGATGCAACTTCACCCATGTGCGTTTCTTTCCCACACCATGTCATCTGCAGAAAAGAACTACGACATTGGTAATAAAGAACTGTTAGCCATTAAAGTTGCCTTCTCCGAGTGGAGACATCTTCTGGAAGGTGCCAATCACCCTGTGACTGTCCTCACGGACCACAAGAATCTTGAATTCCTCCGTACAGCAAAAAGATTGTCTGCAAGACAAGCACGATGGGCCTTATTTTTCTCAAGATTCAATTTTATAATCTCTTACCGGCCTGGTTCAAGGAATGGCAAGGCTGACGCCCTGTCCAGGATGTGTTCGGAACCTCAGGAGAGGTCTAGTAATGATGATACAATTCTAGGCCCTAAAAATTTTTTGGGAATATTGCACTCTAGAGGACTAGGTAATAGAATTAAAGATGGATATCAAGAGGACTCTTTCCTTAACCATCCTTCGGAAGACGTCGATCTTTCATTCAAAGAGGGGTTTTGGATGCAGAAACACCAAATATATGTACCTGAATCTTCTCGCCTTGAAGTCCTCAAAAGTGTCCATGATTCTAAACTGGCAGGACATCCTGGAGTTGCAAAAACACAAGACTTACTACTTCGTTTCTTTTGGTGGCCTAATTGTAGGAAGGACGTGAGGAAATATGTTTCAACCTGTTTAACATGCGCACGAAACAAGACCCCACGATCGTCTCCTCTAGGACTCTTGCAACCACTCCCAGTTCCATCCAGGCCTTGGGGATCTATTTCCATGGATTTTATTGTGGAACTACCCCCTTCCAAACAGATGACCGTCATCCTTGTCATAGTGGACCGACTCACAAAAATGGCCCACTTTATTCCAACTGAAGGAATTCCTACTGCTGAAAAAACTGCAGAACTGATGATCAAAGAAGTATTCAGGTTACATGGAATTCCTGACAGCGTGGTGTCTGACAGAGGCGTTCAGTTTACGTCAAAATTTTGGAAGAGTTTCTGTACAGCCTTGGGAGTCACGGTGAATCTTTCTACCGCTTTCCATCCTCAGTCCAATGGCCAGACGGAGAGAACGAGCCAGACTTTGGAGCAATACCTCCGTTGCTTCATTTCCTATCTTCAGGATGACTGGGTGGACTATTTACCAACAGCAGAGTTTGCCTACAACAACTCCATACATAGCGCTACATCTCAAACCCCATTTTTTGCTAATTATGGAGTACATCCAGTATTTATCCCTAATCTGCCAGTGAACACTCCCATTCCTGCTGTTAATGACAGGCTTACAAAATTACAGGAATCCCAGAAGGAATTATCAGAGATATTGCTCAAGACCCAGGAAGAATATAAGGAAGCAGCAGATAAACATCGGAGCGTGCCCCCTGCTCTTCAGGTTGGAGACAAAGTTTGGCTGTCCACTAAAAACCTTAAGACACATGTGCCATCCTCCAAATTGGGTCAGAAATTCATTGGACCTTTTCAAATTTCTGCAAAAATTAACCAGGTTGCTTTTCGTTTAAAACTTCCCAACAATCTAAAGATTCATCCAGTGTTTCACATATCCTTGCTCAAACCCTTCTGTGAAAACCCGTTTCCAGGAAGAATTCAGCCACCTCCTCCACCAGAAAGGATCCGTGGTGAAGAAGAATACATTGTGGATAAGATTCTGGACTCCCGAAAATTCAGAGGTAAACTGCAGTATCTGGTGCAGTGGAAGGGTTACGGACCAGAGGAAAATTCATGGGAACTAAGGGACAACGTCCATGCTCCTAGACTAACAAGAGCCTTTCATCAAAGGTACCCGGATAAGCCAGCTCCTGAGATGTCCAGAGGCCATCCTGGAAGGAGGGGAGTACTGTCAGGAGTCGAACCCAGTACCTCTTGTCCACTGGCCAGCAGCTCTACCATCTGAGCTATTCTGCTGGCTGCAAAGTTCCTTGCTGAACCCAGATACCATTGACTGTTCTTCCTGATTGGCTACACCTAGTGCTCTCTTGATTGGGCCTCTGATTGCCAATTACACACCCTATATAAACCTGGCCCTGTGGGTGTGTCATTGCGAGATTATTGAGCTCCAAGCCTTTAGTCAAGCGTTTCCTGCTGATCCATTGCTACAAACACTGCTCTCCTGTGAACCGACCTCGGCCTGCCTTCTGACTACGCTCTCCGCCTGATCCATTGCTACAAACACTGCTCTCCTGTGAACCGACCTCGGCCTGCCTTCTGACTACGCTCTCCGCCTGATCCATTGCTACAAACACTGCTCTCCTGTGAACCGACCTCGGCCTGCCTTCTGACTACGCTCTCCGCCTGATCCATTGCTACAAACACTGCTCTCCTGTGTACCGACCTCCGGCTGCCACCTGACTACGTTATCCGCCTGATCCATTGCTACAAACACTGCTCTCCTGTGTACCGACCTCCGGCTGCCACCTGACTACGTTATCCGCCTGATCCATTGCTACAAACACTGCTTTCCTGTGTACCGACCTCCGGCTGCCATCTGACTACGCTACCTGCCTCTGCTTCCCCTAGTGTTTGCAGTAACATCGGCTCCAACCCAGACGGGATCTTGACAATGAGCTTCACATGTGTGGATTAATGATCTCTTTTGCCAACCTTTTCTGACTATTTAAGACCCTCCCCAAACTTTTGAACAGCACTCATACATGGTCAACATGGGAAAGACAAAGGAGCATTCCAAGGCCATCAGAGACAAGATCGTGGAGGGTCACAAGGCTGGCAAAGGGTACAAAACCCTTTCCAAGGAGTTGGCCCTACCTGTCTCCACTGTTGGGAGCATCATCCGTAAGTGGAAGGCTTATGGAACTACTGTTAGCCTTCCACGACCTGGACAGCCTTTGAAAGTTTCCTCCCGTGCCGAGGCCAGGCTTGTCCGAAGAGTCAAGGCTAACCCAAGGACAACAAGGAAGAAGCTCCGGGAAGATCTCATGGCAGTGGGGACATTGGTTTCAGTCAATACCATAAGTAACGTACTCCACCGCAATGGTCTCCGTTCCAGACGAGCCCGTAAGGTACCTTTACTTTCAAAGCATCATGTCAAGGCTCGTCTACAGTTTGCTCATGATCACTTGGAGGACTCTGAGACAGACTGGTTCAAGGTTCTATGGTCTGATGAGACCAAGATCGAGATCTTTGGTGCCAACCACACACGTGACGTTTGGAGACTGGATGGCACTGCATACGACCCCAAGAATACCATCCCTACAGTCAAGCATGGTGGTGGCAGCATCATGCTGTGGGGCTGTTGCTCAGCCAAGGGGCCTGGCCATCTGGTCCGCATCCATGGGAGGATGGATAGCACGGCCTACCTGGAGATTTTGGCCAAGAACCTCCGCTCCTCCATCAAGGATCTTAAGATGGGTCGTAATTTCATCTTCCAACAAGACAACGACCCAAAGCACACAGCCAAGAAAACCAAGGCCTGGTTCAAGAGGGAAAAAGTCAAGGTGTTGGAGTGGCCTAGTCAGTCTCCTGACCTTAACCCAATTGAAAACTTGTGGAAGGAGCTCAAGATTAAAGTCCACATGAGATACCCAAAGAACCTAGATAACTTGGAGAAGATCTGCATGGAGGAGTGGGCCAAGATAACTCCACAGACCTGTGCCGGCCTGATCAGGTCTTATAAAAGACGATTATTAGCTGTAATTGCAAACAAGGGTTATTCCACGAAATATTAAACATAGGGGTTGTATAATAATTGACCCACACTTTTATGTTTAAAATTTATTAAAATTCAACTGAGCAACATAACTTTTTGTTTTGTAAGATTTATGCTTCTGTTAATAAATCCTACTCTCGTTTGCAGTTTGAAGGCTCTAACTTAATTTCATCTTATCAAACCAGCTAAATCTGCAGGGGGTTGAATACTACTTGTAGGCACTGTATATTAGACACCACTGGAGTTTCCAGAACAGTAACTGCATTAACTGCCCATAAATCTTGTACCAGTCAGTACACAGGGAGTTGGCCGGGTGGGGTCTTTTTCTTAACGGGAAACAAGGGCGTGTTACATGGGGAAACACAGGGTACCAGGGCACCATTTTCGAGTAACGTTTGTATTTGTCCCTTGAGGCCCCGCTCCTGATCATGTTTCAAAGGATATTGATGGACTTTGGGAAAAGGGGCACCAGGTTTGAGAAACACTTTTACTGGTTCTACAGGCATTTTCCCTATATCATCTGGCCCTTTTGACTAAAGTTTAGATGGTATCTCTGAGAGATATGGGGCAAGTCGTTGATCAAGGCACCATCGGGGGAGGGTCTGGGCTTATCAGGGCCATCATAACCGTAGGAAGGGCATGTAAAATACAGATTTCCTCGCTATCTTCATCTGTATAAGGGTTATATAACTTAAGAACCATCTGACCATCATCTTGGAATTGTATTCTGGAGCGGAACCGTGATAATAAATCTGCCCCAATAAATTTACTGGACATGTGGGAGAGATCACGAACTGAGCAGTAACTTCAGGGAAAGGTCCCACAGGGATAGGTTTTGTAAGAGTATGTTTATTGGGTCTACCATCTACTCCAATTAAAACAAGCTCTTGATCTGAGAATTGAATATGGATATCCGTAGGTACATCTGATGACTTGATTATGGAATTGGCCGCCCAGTGTCTACCATAAACTTGACAAGGGTGTCCCCTACAGGAAGCCTGACAGATGAGCATGCCCCAGGTTTGATGGAGGACATTATGATGTCAGACCCTGGTTGGTCACCTCTTCAGTATAGGCGATTATCAGAATTTTGAGGCTGTCCGTAATCAGGGTTTCTTCTAGAGTTCCCAGTATTTAGGTTACGATTGGTAGGGGAACTTGAGGGTAGCATCTGTCAGCAGGGGTATGACAATCTTTTTGAAAGTGACCGAGTCGGCCACAGCGCCAGCATTGCAGAAGAGAATTGGCACGGCGGATCTGGGAAACAATATTCCCAGTAGTGGAGTAAGGGGTTAAGTTGGTATATTGTTGGAGAGCAGGAGCTGGAATTTGCTGTGAAGGCCATTAATACTGATAAGGAACCATCTGCGAATTTGCAGAGGAGGTGGGGGCCAAAACTGGAGCAGCTACTGGTCTGCTTTTTAATTTTTCCTGCTAATACAGAGAAAGTTAAATTCTTCTGAAAACTTTTTATTACTTTAATACATTGTTTGGAATGGATAGAGAAAGCATACAGGTTTACATTCTGGACAACCTCAGTAAGTAATTGTTGGGATCTGGGAATGTTGGTAGGATTATATTGTGGTCCCACTGCATATATTACATATTGACATGGCAGCTGTCCTGCTCTGGTTGCTGTGATCTGTCCTGTTTCTGACCGGGTGAATAAAGTAGGAGGGGGTGGATACTCATAACCACTAGCAATACTAGGCATAGCAGTGACAGGTGCTGGCAGTGGTTAATAATAAGTGCCGTCAGCGTTTACCAAGGGAAAAGTTGGGACTACGACTCCGGGTCTCCTTGCTCCACAACTTACATACACATACATCACAAATCCACCCGGCAGGATCATAGGGTGGGGGTGCACTGGTTTTTGGTAATCCAGGATATATTAGTGCCCTGGGTTGAGGGGCACAGAGCTTACAATCGGGAAAAGAGGCTTAATTTCCTGGAAAGAGACCTTATTATCTAGCAGAGAGACCCCTTGTTCCAAATCATCATTTTTAATTATTTATTTTTCTGGCATATTATTTTGTTACTTTCTAAGTTCCTTCCACAAAACATCCAATCTTTCTTGTAATAATAGACAGCTTTCCTTTTTTTTCAACATAACAGAAATAATCAGAATTCACTTTCTCTTTTACCTCCATATTAACCTTCATCATACAATTCATGTGTCAAGCCACGGAATTTTCAGCGTCTTTAAGCAAACCACCATCAACCTGCCTTTGTTCTTTCTAACACCTTCGTTCCATAGCGTAGGCTGTATCCTCCCGCCCTCAGGAATTCCCTTGCATTGTCGATAGATTTCTTTCAACGTCTCTGACTAACAGTATCCTATCTATTACATAAATCCAAACTCTACTTTTTCTTTCACGGAAACATGAATCTCCTTTAATTAAATATCCTTACTTCAGTTGTGCACAGGTACTGGAGAGGCCGTACAGTCTGTTCCACCGGGTCTATCTATCCCCCACAGGGATGACCCTAATAAGCGGTACTCAGTGAAAGGAGGAGGGCATCTTAGACTATCCCTCCGGATACCTCTGGTTATATATATACATATAAATATATAAATTCCTGAGTTACGCATCCTTCCCAAACTTCGATCACCTCACCATACCTGATTCTAACAGTGATCAGGATTTCAGGATATTTTGACTAAAAAGAGAGTTACAATCACTGGTCAATCCGGGGTGTCCGTCCCTTATGAGGTACTGTTCGAACACTGGGCCCCAATGGAACTACACCTCTATATGATTCCACCCAAGAATCATCCCACCATCGGGGACAAACCTCAGATCCTCTTTCCAGCAACAAACACAGGAAAACCAAACGGTCAGTCTGAACAGTATAACTGCCAACTTACCGTGGTTGTGGGGGGTGATCAGTCCCAATTTTCCAGTG
>JARQOD010000002.1:630271369-630419576 GCA_033576555.1 Oophaga sylvatica
CAGGGTATTCTATATGTAAAACTATGCAATCAACATATTACTTTTTAAATTCTTTAACTCTCTTTACCCAGCCGGGTATTCTATTCCAAATATGTAAAACATCAGTATACAATACTAAAGTGCAAAAATGCAATGTTCTTTCAAAACTTTATACATTTCTTGGTTGCGGTAAACCCCTGTCTGGGTCCTACCGGTCTTCACATTTTCTTGCAGACTTCAATTACGTCTTCCACCCGGGGCTGGAACCACGCGATGCTCTTTAGAGCGCATTACAAACAGGTCGTGACCTGCTATCAATGTCTGGGTCGCTACAGTCCTTGTGCGAACCGCTAGGGGCACGCCGGGTGCTTCCTCCTTGTGAGACGCCGATTGCGTCACTACAGGTGCCACAACATTTTGCGATACTAACTTGGTCGCAGTTTGCGGTTTAGGCGGCAGCGCTGGCTGAGACCTGGGCTGCTGTACAGATTGCGACTTGGTTTGCGTTGAGTAAGCAGGAGGCGATGCCGATTGCGACATAGATTGCGATGGGCCTGCAGGGGGCGATGCTGGAGTACGGCCTGGTGCTGTGGACGCTCGAGACGGGGACGCTTCGGTAGTGTTGACGTTACCGGGGACGGGGTCACTAACGATGGACACATTGAGGGCATACCAGCCCTTTAAACCCCAGTGCCGTGTATAGCTCACTATGTCCCCGTTTACTAGGTCCCTTCCCGGATGACCGATGGGCAGGTGGGACTCTACGTCCCGGCGGCTCACAAATACCCCAGGATAGAGTCCCGGTTCCCGGATGAAACCCCAGCCCTTGCGGAGCTGGAATTCTACCACGCACCCCTGCCGCCGCGGTTCCCTTCGGGTACCTTTGTCATTGCGGACCATCTCCTTGTCAGCGACCAACTGCTCATACTGCCGTTGTCGGTTCCGCTGCACCTCCCGCTCTTCCTCCTGCCGGCATCGCTGCTCCTCTTCACGACACTGCATCTCTCTTTCCCACTGGACGGCGTACGTGATGTCATCAATACGCTCCATCTCGTCCCAGTCGACTTCCGGCAACGATGGACAGGAACCCTCCGGTGTCCGCGCCGGGGAACGGTGATCCGCTGCGGCCTCCTGGCCGGGCTGGCACTCCGGAACGGGCAGGACCTCCTCAGCCTCCTTCGCCTCCACCGCTCCATCGGTGGGATCAGGTACAGCCCTTTCGGTGGTCGCCTCCGGTCGTCCCTCAGCCTTCTCCAGCAGCGATTTCAGGAATTCAGGAGACGGCGCTTGGCTTGTAGGAGAGAACATGGCGTCCCACAGCAGCCGTTGAGTTTGGGTGCGCCAGCGTCTCTCCGTCTCCTGCAGTTCAGCACGACTCTGGAGCTTCTTTCTCAGCTCCTCGTTCTCTTTCCGCAGCTCCCTCATGGCGGGGTCGGTGTCCCTATCTGGGGACAACTCCGGCACAGGTAGGACATCATCCGGTTCTCGGCTCAGATCCTCCTGTCCTTCCGCCATCTCGCTCCAGGTACCACTGTGATATCCAACAGGAACATTCTGGTCTCTTCCGTGGAGGCGGGCTTTTCGTCTCCTCCTCTTCGGGTAGAGGATGAAGAGGAGGCAGATCTCTTTAGCAGTGGGGCTGGATCTCACATTGTAGTAGGCCTTAGAGAGGGCGGCCATAACTTTCGTGCCTCAGGGGGGGTATACGCCCACGAATGCACGCCCACCTTCTTCACCAGCGCCTCAGGGCGCCAACATGGCGGCAAAATGGCGGTATTTGGCGCCAAATGCAGCAAACAGTCTTTTTCGCATAGAACAGTTCAACATAGGCACACAGGACTCACAATTGCAAGCTTCGGATCCTGTTCGTGACGCCAAAAAGTTGTTGCGACCACGCACCACAATTGTGGATACCAGGGCTATGGGGTACTCGGAGCCGAGCCCATGGAAGTCTATGGGAGTTGTCACTGGTAGCGGTGGCTCGGTCCGTGGCCCTGGCGGTCGTGCAATGGGGGATATTTACAGGGGATTATTAGGATAGGTAGTTCGTGACGCCACCTGTGGTTTCTGGTAATTGTACCAGCGCTGCTATGAGGACTTTCACAGGGGATGTTATGGGGCAGCTGGGTGGTAAGTCTCCCACAGGCGAGACGGGTCCCTGGAAGTCTATGGTGGTGATGATGATGCAGGATGTAGTAAGAATTCAGTCACACACAAGGTAGTTCCTTTTCATACCTTTTACTGTTGGTAGTTCAAGCCGATCCCGGGGAGCTGGTCGGGTGGAGAGTGCACATTCCGGTAACAGCTGAGCAGGTTAGAGGCCTCCTTAACTTCAATGTACATGCGAGTCCAACTTGCCTGAAGCGAAGTTAACTCTGAAACTCCAGCTTTCTCTATAGCTGTACTGCCCGGCCAACGTTGTGGTGGAGCCTTCTAAGTGATGAAACTAAGTCCTTACTTTTGTCTGCGCTTGACTCAAAGTCCCTGTTCCACCTGACTCCGGTTACGTATTGACACTTAGGGCTGCTCTCTGCGACCTGTAGTCCAGATGCCTCCGGTTTTCTTGTTACTATGCCTGAAACAGTAGCAACGCTTCGGACCCCGGTGTCCGGCAATTTAGTGCAGGCAATCCAATACCTGTAGCACTTCTCTATCTTCTCCACTGTGCCCTTCGCCCTGCTTCCCGCTTTTAACATAAGCACCTGTGGCAGTTGTGGAATAATGTCAGCTTCATCCAGAGCTCGCTGCACAGCTCTCAGTTTCCTCCAAAGTCCACACAGGACCGAGACTGAATGGCTGCTCTGTCCTTGAGACAGAAGCTAACAGGCTGAACTCCACTGAACACTAAGCTCCACACAGACTGATCTTATCTCAGACAGATAACTATCCAAGGGATGACTCACTCCTGAGCCTCCTGGAGCTAACTGACTGACTATCTCGTGGAAAAACTATCTCTAGATCTCCCCAGCCACGTGTCACTCCCCCTTATATCTCAGATGGGTGTGTCTGAAGATGTGAGTGAAGTGCATATCAAGCTTTGCTGTTACCTTCCTGTGCACTCTCCTGGACTTTTATGTGTGCCTGCGTAGCTGGGCCACACATCGATTGCAGCGCTACAAGCTTCTATAGCATGCAGATGCTGCTTCATCTGCATGCTATAGAAGCGATCAGCCTGCACAAAATGAGTTTCCCATAGTGGGACAAAGTGTAAAAGTAAGAATGAAATTAAAGAAAAAATAATTGTAAAAATACGAGTCACCATACAGCATCATCAGAGAAAAATGAAAAAAGTTATAGCTGTCAGAATAAAGTGATGCAAAAATAATTATTTTTTTTATAAAATAATTTTTATTGCATAAAAGCGCCAAAACATAAAAAATTATAAATGAGGTATCGCTGTAATCGTACTGACCCAAAGAATAAAACAGCCTTATCAATTTTACAATACGCAGAACAGTATAAACGCACCCCCAAAAGAAATTCATGAATTGCAGGTTTTTGCTCATACTGTCTCCCAAAAATCTACCAATAAAAACGTCAACTCTTCCCACAAAAAACAAGACCTCACATGACTCTCTTAGTTAGAGAAAAATAATAAAATTAAAAAAAAAGTATTCATTTCCATTTTTCTATTAGGGTTAAGGTTAGGGTTAGGGCTAAAGTTAGGGTTAGGGTTGGGGCTAAAGTTAGGGTTAAGGTTAGAGTTGAGGTTAGGGTTGGGATTAGGGTTGGGATCAGGGTTGCGATTAGGGTTAGTGTTATGATATGGTAGCCGAGGAGGACAGTAACAAAAATAGCCAAGGCAGCCAGTCACCCAGAGAGGTTGGTAACTAATGGATTGCAGATCCCTAAACTAACCGCACAACTAGAAACAGCCGTGGGACGTACCTACGATGACCTTGACACAGCCGGAGAGTTAGCTAAGCCTAAAGACAGAAAGAGGAAAGCTAACTGCCCCGGAGTATCGCCCCAAAGGAAAGGTAGCCCCTACACATATATTGGCGGTTAGACAAGATGAAATACAAACGCAGGCAGAAAATAGCGTAAACAAACGCTGGGGCCCAAAACTGTCTAGCTAGGACAGGACAGAAAAGAATACTTTCTGCAATCCAGCAAAACCCTAGGAAAAATTCCAACACTTCTAATTCCAAACAAATACTGAGACCACACAATCTCCCCCCGCTAGATCAGAACTCTGGTGTGAACAGGTAGCTAGCCAGCAGCCTCTGAAATAACAGGGACTGAACAAATAAACCGAAGTAAATGAGAAACAGAGACCAGCGCAGGCCCCAGCAGGGGGACCCGGCTGACCTCACACAGAAGGCAGAAAAACAAAAGAAAACAAAACCACAAAAACGAGCAGAAAATAGCTTATCTGAAAGTTGCAGGAGCCTGCAGCAAGTTGACTTCCAAACTGGACCAGGAAGAGAAAACTAATCACAGGCGAAGATCTTGGGAAAGTTACTCCCTTAAATCTCCCCAGTCCTCACTCCCAGATTGCCAATCGTCCGCAGCTGGATCCTCAGCTAAAGGGCCTCTGTCAGTCAAGGCGGCTTCATTAATATCAACAGCCACCAGAGGGAGCCCCAACCCAGAATCCAGAACATTCACAACAGGTTAGGGTTTGGATTAGGATTAGGGTTGGGATTAGGTTTAGGGTTGGGATTAGGGATAGGGTTGGAATTAGGATTAGGGTAAGGATTAGGGTTAGGGGTATGTTAGGGTTAGGTTTGTGGTTAGGGTTATGGTTGGGATTAGGGTTAGGGTTGGAATTAGGATTAGGGTAAGGATTAGGGTTAGGGGTATGTTAGGGTTAGGTTTGTGGTTAGGGTTATGGTTGGGATTAGGGTTAGTAATGTGTTGGGGTTAGGGCTGGAGTTAGAATTGGGGGGTTTCCACTATTTAGGCACATCAGGGGCTCTCCAAATGCGACATGGCATCTGATCTCAATTCCAGGCAATTCTGCGTTGAAAAAGTCAAACGGTGCTCCTTCACTTCCAAACTATGCCATGCGCCCAAACAGTGGTTTACACCCATAATATTATATATAATAAAATATATAATAATTCTCCTGTGCCTCCTTATAATAATAACAATATCCCCTATACTTTCTTATATTAATAATGACCCCTTGCTTCCCATAATAATAACAATCCCCCCATTGTGCCTCCTTATAATACTGACCCTCAGTGCCTCTATATTGTAATAATGCTCCTGAGCAGGGGCGTACATAGAAATTACATAGAAAAAGTCCTATCACGTCAAAGTCAAAGAGCAGATCTCCCAACATTTTAAGAAATGGAGAAGGAAATGTATTGCAGTTAATTTGCCCCTACTGAAGCCCCTAAGTGGTCTCAATCACTGTGGTACCCCTTTCATGACTCCCATAGAGTATTATGCCCCACAAAGTATGATGACCCCACAAACCTTACACAAAGTATGATGCCCCACAGCACCCCACACAGTAAGATTGTCACCACAGCCTCCCATATAGTATGGTATCCACCACAGCATCGAATATACAGTATGAGAGGCACCACAGACCTCCATACAGCATGATGTCTACCACAGGCCCCTATACAGTGTGATGTCCACCAAACCCCCATACAGTATGACGACCCCACAGCCTGCATACAGTATGATGTCCACCACAGGCCCCATATAAAGTGTGATGTCCACCAAATCTCTCCATACACTATGATGACCCCACAGCAGTGTGACATGATCACACTGCTGCCGTCGCTGTGACTTGGCAGTCAGAGCTGCAATTGTACTCGCATCTGTTAGTACCGGCGCACTGCAGTTTCTCTGTGCCGGCTGTCAGATACGCCTCTGCTTTAGACACCCAATTCATCATCTGCATGTTTTGTACCAATGAGGATTTGCTTTTTTTTCCTCTTGTTTGCTTTGCACCTTTTTAGAGTAAAAAATAACTGAAAATCTGTTGCTTATTAATTTTCAACTGAGCTTAAAAAAAACTTTGGAGATAGTGGAATATATTTGAACCCAAAAATTGCAGCTATTTACAAAAAAAATAGCAAATTATGAATTAAGCAATAATATCTGGATTTGACTAAACGTTCGGATTCCCAAAGAAACAGTTGCAAAGAGCTTACAAAGACACAAAAAAGGCTCAAAACCAAAAAGCAATGATGGAACAGGGAGTCGTCAGCTCCCTCCTCCTTCATTCTCCATGGGTGTCTGAGCTCTGATGTCTCAGCGCATCAGGTCGCTACATCGCACTGCCGATCAGTGCAGAGCTTCAGAACACTCTGCAGAGACCGAAGCAGCGGGGTAATGAGGAGAGGCGAGTATTGTTTTTCTTTTTTTTGAATCAATGAGTACATTGTGGGGGTCTGTCATGTCTACACTTCTCAACGCGTGGCGTGGAGTGCGCCTGCACGGGTTAATTTATCTCCTCTCACTCAATCCAGCTCTCAACCTCTGTTTTAGGCTATAAAGTGAGCATTCAGCACACCCCAGTTTCTTGACTCACTGCCACCAATGTTTTAAAAAAAATAATGATCTCAACACTTACATGTATTAAATTGCTAGTTGTCGTTAAAGTGACAGTGGGCCCCTAATTTACTGAACCCTCATGAAGCTGCATAGTAAAACTGATAGTATATATATCATATTGGTAAAATAATGGCTGCTAGTCGAGGAGCATTCAACCAGACTTGTCCAATCACTTTCCTACAAATACATGAGAATTTTTATTATTTACGGTATTTATTTCACTCACTTACATAGCGCCATTAATTCCACAGCACTTTACAGACATTATTATCACTGTCCCCATTGGGGCTCACAGTCTACATTCCCCATCAGTATGTCTTTGGAGTGTGGGAGGAAACACAGGGAGAGCATACAAACTCCTAGCAAATGTTGGCCTTGGTGGGATTTGAACCCAGGACCCCAGTGCTGCAATACACTGCAGTGCTAACCACTGAGCCACCGTGCTGCACAATTTTTAATTGTTTGTTTGCTTTTTAATCACCTAAAATTGCTCTAGGCTGTTACATTCGGGAGGCAATGCTTTTTTGCACATGGAACAACGAGGACCAGTAAAGCTGGATATGCAGGACAGCAGGTAGATGAGTGTAACAGGAAGCACTAGAAGCAGCAGAGTTAAAAGTGCAGACTGCACAGGAACGTCTGAGAGGAGTTGGTTATCAAGAACCAGCATTGAAGATGGTGGAGCATCAAAATAGCAGACATTAGTTCATTATCAGGTATCTTGTTGCTGGTATCTTGTTGCTGGTGTGAACAGTACCTGCATTAGCAGAGATGCAATATTTAGCAGGTGCCTTGCTGCAACAGAGCTGAAGGTGTGAACAGCACCAGGAGTAGTAAAGATGAGTTTTATTATCAGGTAGCTTGTAACAGCAGAGTTGTAGTCGGTGTGAACAGTGCTAATATTTGCAGAGATGAGTTTATTATCAGGTACCTTGTTGTAGGTGTCAACAAAGCCATAATTAGCAACAGATAAGTCAATAAAAGATATCTTGTTGCAGCAGAGTTGTAGGTGTGAACAGCAGGACTGAGTTGGTAGTAGAAGTTGGTTGCAGGATAGCAGATACTAATTAGGCACTTGGCAGTAGCAGAGCCGAGTGGACGTGGTAACATTGTGCATTACTACCTCAATACTCAGGCAATGCATAAGTGATTAAATCGACTGTAAAAGTCCTTGAAAGATTACATCAGAGGTGTTTGTTAACATTGTAACCCAGTGCGGAGTAGCACAGAGGGAGCAAAGCCCGACACTAGAGCCAGGGCAGATGAGTAGCAACAGCACGTCCCCCACATTTCTTCTGTTTCTACCACCTAAACCACCATAAGCGTAAAATAATCCTATGTATTAATAGCATTTCACCAGTTTGATGTTTGGTTTTGATAATATTCTCCTCTCATCTATATCCGTGCAGGTACAGTATATCAGAAATTACTGTTTACTGATATCAACTACTTTTAATAATGAAATATGAAACAGTATAAAATCGCTAATGTTTTATTTCTAAGAACATTTAGTGTAAGAAATAGAATTCGATATAATAAAAGTCCAATAATAACAGTAATAATAATAATAATAATATGGTTCTTCTCCAATCAGCAAATGGATCCAAACTCCTGGAGATGATCACCTATTACAGTACGAAAGAACATCGTCCAATACACTGACCTCGAACCTGTCATATGACCTAAAAGTATGGATTCTGGGAATATCTGGCGCTATCAAACAAAATTTTAATATTCGGCACATATAGTATGAGCTAAAATAATTTATTGAAAGGGGTTCCGGTTTAAGACAAACCTAGTTTGTTAAAAAGGTCCCTAGACAATATTCAGATCAAAATGGATCCTATCGCTAATGCTCCTGTTGATCAGCTGATTTCTACAGTAAAACCTGGCACTATGTGTTGAATTTTCCTGCAGCGCCACTACAGGAGTAATAAAGTATTACACAGTTGCTGTTGAAATCAACGGTCCTTTCCTATAATATATAGATATGTTGGGTTTGGTAGAGAGCAAGAGATTTTCTTCGTAGCTTTTTTCTGCTCTCCTGATCAACAAGTAGAGTTTGTACAAATTGATTCGCAACGCACGGTCTATCGGCCATCTCAATTATCTTTTGCCGGCGAATCAAAAGAAGATTCTTGGCGGTACAACAGCCACAGAGTTAGTGGCATGGTCGTTGAACTGGGTCGTAGGATTAGAGTGGCACTAATTTTACAAGCAATCTGTTTGCTAAATAATCTAGTAGGGTAGATGCTTTTTGCTCTCACCACCGTGGTCACCAACAAAATTTGAAATCAACCCATTAACAGTTTTTCTGTTGCCTTTGAATATCACAAATGAAAATTTGGTTGTAACATTTTGATACCATGTTGGTCAGTAGCATATTGTCTACCGTTTTCTGTTTCTCCCCTGCCTGCAAGACATGGAGCCATCAAGATGTCAAATGAAGTGGCAAGTCGCGAATGCTCTCTATCACCTAATTCAGGTCTATGACAATGCTGAAGATATCCAAGGGAAACTCATTTTTCTTAAGGATATTTTCATTGTCATAGATTTGAATGGAGCTGCAGGGTGCATGTGCAACCTGTAGCACTATTCAACACGTCCTGGCCGAGGTGTTGTGGCCATGGGAAACCCAACTTTTCCATGTTGGTGACAACTAAGAGTTCCAGCAGTCCCTCCAATCCAGTGAATATTTAATAATTTGTTTACACTGGAATACCCCTTTACCAAACAGCAATTATGAGCGAGCTCAACGATATACTGGTTAGCCCAAACCAATGGAATTTTTTGTTGTTTTTTAGAAGCCATTTTTCACCCCTGATTTATGTTTTATAGAGGTGAGTGGATCATTTTGAGGTGAATTGAATTCACATCAAATTTCACACAAAAAAAAATGTTGGATTCACCAGAATTTTTATGAATTATTTGTCGAGAATCAAAAAGGCTAAGAAGTTGGAAAAATCCTTCGATCTACTCACCTTTGTGGTGTTGTCTGGGATATCTTTGGTGTTTCCCAGTCACCGGGATCTTTGTTGTTTCTTGCGCTGACTAGGCCACAACCTCAAAGTTATGGTATGCAGGATGACGCAGAAAATGTAAACCCCAGTGGGGAACAGATCAAAGAGGTCAATTGCAATGTGGCGTCACAGATGAGGGACCGGGTGAGTTTAAATTTTTACATTTTTTTAAAATCTATGTTTATTATACTCTGGGGTCTAGAAAGACTTCACAGTATATATAATTCAATGATCATAAAATAAATTTGATGTAAATTGAATTTTCTGTCTAAATTTGAGCAAATATGACGAATTAGAATTTCGTCAAATTCATTTATCACTAATTTTCAAATTGGAATTCATAAAAATTTTCCTTCATACTGTATATTTTAACAAATTCCTACAAGCTGCAATACACTAATACTATATAAATGCCATCTGAGATTCATCACTCCTAAGTAGAAAGTTTATCCCCGGAAGCTGAGTAGACATTTTTGGGCCTCTGACAAGCGGTAGATTCTCTGCTTTAGGAAATTCCTGGTGCTCGTGAGATTTTTACTTTCTTCCAGAAGAGTCTTGTGGCCTTCCCTTTCTTGCAGAAGCTGCAGCATCTCTTTCTGGAGCTGCTTCCCATATTCTTGTAAGAGGTAAAACTGGATGATTAGAGGAATCTGATTGGCGAGCCGGTCCGCAGCACCCTGTGTAATCAAAAATGACAATGGTGACCAGAAATTTGAGCCGCTGTCCGAGGTTGGAATGTGTCCACCCATATTACACTATGTAATAAATTATAATACTAGCCAACAGTCTCACACATTTCCACCAAAATATCAAAAATTCTGGTCAGGCAGCCTGGTTGGGTACCCGTTAATTACAGTTCATCCGGTCCATCTAATTTCTTACTGCCTAGAAGATCACTTGTGAGACGTCAGATTTACAAACACATAACTTCTACCATTTATTTCATGTTCTTACCCTTCTTTGAGTATTTCCAGCCTCTAGTAATTGGTTGAAAGTAAACTGATTCTTGGAAAAGGGATAAATCTAAAATTTTGGGAAAGGTCAACAAAAATGTTCACCCTGATCACTCCTGGTGGACATCTATGTAACAGTTAGGGGCCCCTTGTGTTCCTTAACTATCACTTGGACCTACCTTGAAATACGCCTCTACATGGTGGGCCATCTCTTTGGTGGAGCACTGGTGGAGGTCGACGACCACCAGTCTCTGGAGTGCCACGGGAAGATCAGATTTTTGTGGAGACGCCTTATTTTTAAAGATGGTTTCCAACTCAAATCTGTAGCATTTATCTTGGGAATAGACCATTCGCTCCATCAAAAACTGGATTTTGATGAGATTGTCCGCAAGGTCTTCCTGTGATTGTTTCAGATTTTCAATTTTAGACTAGAAGGAAAAAAATAATAGATCTTGTGATCTTGACTAGTCATTGGCCAACTGCTTTGTGTACTTTTTTGCTTTCCTAATAAAACAGTTTGGGACAGGTTTATCAATACCATGTAATTTAGATTAGACAGACTTAAAATACTCCAAATTTATCACAATGGTTCATGCTGTTTGATAAATGTGGCTTATTTTAAGACTGTCTTGTTTAAGTTGACTCCACCAATTTATTGGCTTACTTTCTGCCAGAAATTGGTGCCATAATTTGGTGCATTTTTTGGCCCACGTAACGTTATCACACATTAGGTCAAATCTCTTTTTCCTCTTTGAGCGAGGTCATGTATCCTTATTAGAAAAGGCACTAAAAGTCTAAAACACAGCAATAAGGTGCAAAACATAAGACAATTTTTTTTCCTGAAAATTGCACAAGAATTCTGGATCATTTAAGCTAATGACCTATGCCCCACTCCCTGTTTGTACTGGTTTTAGCGTCTTGGTTTACTCATTTTTTTTCCTATTAAGAGTTTTTTTTAATAATCATTTGGCTTCACTTGTTTAACTTGTAAAATGCCTATTATTTATCTAATATACGGTATACTCTAACACCATTACACATGCTGCAGATTGTGGTGGTGATGGTCGGGGTCCTGAGAATCTCAGTGTGCTGAGAAACTGCTCTAAACATTGCTGCTCAGCAGACAGAAACACGAACCTCAGGAGGCAGAAGTGTATAAATTCTACATGAGCCCGTATACTGGCCTGTGCACATGGTACATTGTTCTGTGCGCCCCGTACACTGCCCTGTGCGCCCATAAACCGTCTTGTGCACCCCATACTCTGTCTTGTGTGCCCCGTACACTGCACTGTTCTCCCCGTACATGCCCTGTGCGCCCCATGCACTGCTCTGTGAAGAGCTCAATAATTCATGGCAGGTTTTGGAGTGATTTAGGGGGTTGAAAATGATAGTAATGATATTATGATAATAGAACTTGTAAAATGATAGGCACATTTCAATTAATCTTTTTACAGACAGAGGAACATATGAAAAAAATTGATTTTACCTTAGAAACTTTGTAAAAATTGTTAAAGTTGTAAAAGTGTTTCCGGGCAATTTCACTGAATGTTTTTCCTACAATGTCTAAAAGAAAAAAATATTATCATTAGAGAGAAATTTGAGACCCTGAGCAGCAAGCATAAAAAAAAACTACTGCTGCGTGCTCTGGGGCTGTGCAGCAGAAGTTGCAATAAGGATGCCCCCTTTTCTGACATTCCTTTCTTCTCTGCATTTATATGCTCTAGATACACCTCACAGATCTCATCCTATGCACCTCCAGGGATCGTACAGAAACTAGTACCCCACTCAAAAAAATTGCACCAACTCAACCCTTTGGTCCAGGCTTCATGTTCTAGAGGAACTCTTTTAGGCATAGATTTCTGTGGAACCCACTTGCATTTGGGCACCTATAGCATTTGCTAGTGTTGCTCCACATATAATTATGCTTATAATTTTTCAGATTCTTAAATTTTTTGTTTTTCTGTTTCCATTGGCTTCAGAATGAAAGATACTAATCTGTCACCCCATTTTTGTGATATAAGATAAAGATATCACTCAATAGTGCGTCCCATAAGTAATCTATTTGATTTGATGCAAAAATACCTTTGTAATGTGCCTCTAGCTGTATGCAAATCGCTGCATTCAGGTTCGCTCAGCGGGGCTTGTTCCGCTTCTCCACCCCCTCCTATTTTGCTCTACACACTTTTTTATTCTTTAGACTGCGTTCACGTCGGGTTTACCGAGCGTGCGCATTGAAAAAGGCCCTCGCGCGTGCTCAGTATGCTTTGCCAAACTGTGGGCAAAGCATAATATCAGTATTGCGCATGCGCCGGTATTTTGCCTCACTATCTATGCCCCAGAAGTCTTCCAAGGCAAGCTTTCTGTTACTGGACTCCAGAAATCTTACCGAAGCCCTGCACATTACACCGGACGCTTCAGATAACAAGTTTTCAGACAGAGGTTTGTTATCTGAAGCTTCCAGTGTAATGTGCAGGGCTTCAGTATGATTTCCGGCATCCAGGAACATACAGCTTGCCTAGGAAGACTTCCGGGGCATAGAAAGTGAGGCCAAATTCAGGCGCATGCGCAATACTGCTTTATGATTTGCCCACTGTTGGGCAAAGCATACTGCGCTCGCGCGAGGTCCCTTTTCAATACGCACGCACGGAAACACAACGGAATCTGTGATATTCACAGATGAAGATGCGTACAGCAAGCCGAGGAGGGGGGTGGAAAAGGAGAATAAGCCCTCCGAGCAGACCTGAACGCGGCGATTTGCATATAGCTAGAGGCACAGATGTGTGGCCCAGCTATGCAAGGCACACACATAAAATCCAGGAGAGTGCACAGGAAGGTAATCGCAACGCTTGATATGCATTCACTGCCACTCACTCTTTCAGACACACC
Source organism: Oophaga sylvatica (assembly GCA_033576555.1). Classification (NCBI taxonomy): domain Eukaryota; kingdom Metazoa; phylum Chordata; class Amphibia; order Anura; family Dendrobatidae; genus Oophaga; species Oophaga sylvatica. Next base: position 630,284,727 of record JARQOD010000002.1, read on the forward strand.
CATCTGAGGTATACGTGGGAGTGACACGTAGCAGAGAGAGTTCAGTCAGATCAGATCAGATCAGATCAGGTCAGTTGGAGTGAGTAGTCTGAAAGTAGAGTCTGTTTCCTGTCAGAGGACAGTGCAGTTCAGTCTCAGTCCAGTCTGGACTTGGAGGATACTGAGAGCTATTCAGTGAGCTCTAGGAGAAAGCTGACTTTTCACATCGAAGCTACAGGTGCTTATGTTAAGAGCGGGAAGCAGGGCGAAGGGCGCAGTGGAGAAGACAGAGAAGTGCTACAGGTATTGGATTACCTGCACTAAATTGCCGGACACCGGGGTCCGAAGCGTTGCTAGTGTTTCAAGCATAGTAACAAGAAAACCGGAGGCATCTGGACTACAGGTCGCAGAGTGCAGCCCAAAGCGTCAATACGTAACCGGAGTCAGGGAGAACGGGGACTTTGAGTCAAGCGCAGACAAAAGTAAGAACTTAGTTCTCACCACTTAGAAGGCTCCACCACAATGTTGGCCGGGCATTACAGCTATTGAGAAAGCTGGAGAGTTCAGAGTTAACTTCGCTTCAGGCAAGTTGGACTCACATGTATATGGAAGTAAAGGAGGCCTCTAACCTGCTCAGCGGTTACCCGAATGTGCACTCTCCACCCCGACCAGCTCCCCGGGACCTGCTTGAACCATCTACCAGTAAAAGGTATGAAAAGAAGCCGCATTGTGTGTGACTGAATTCTTATCTACACCCCGCATCGTCACCATAGACTTACAGGGACCAGTCTCACCTGTGGGAGACCCACCATCTAGCTGCCCCATAACATCCCCTGTGAAGATCCTTATAGCAGCGCTGGTCCAATTGACCAGATACCACAGGTGGCGTCACAAACTACCTATCCTTAAAATCCCCTGTAAATATTCCCCATCGCTTGACTGCCAGGGCCACGGACCGAGTCCCGCTGCCAGTGACATCTCCCATAGAAATCTATGGGCTCGGCTCCGAGTACCCCATAGCCCTGGTATCCACAATTGTGGTGCGAGTCACATTACAAAGGTATTCTTGCATCAACGCTGGGGTGTCAGGGGCTATGAAAGGTACTACTAGTTTACTTATGGGCCGCACTATTGAGTGATATCTTTATATCATATCACAAAAAAGGGGTGACAGATTCCCTTTAAGTGAATAGGAAATAAGGGGAAATAACTAATCCTCTAAAGGGGCTCACCATTTTTGACAATCTCTTTTGTTACAGGATTCCTCTGTTAATAAGCTAATTACATATCCTTGGGTATCTAAAATTAAGCTTCTGATTGCCCTACAGCACTCCCTCAGAGGATATAGAGAAATTGACTTCCATGGATTTTTGGGTCTTCTCTTTTTGTAGTTCTTGACTCAATGAGAGTCCTGAATTGGTAAGTCCCCTGTACAAACCAGACAACCTCTTTCAGTCCTATGAATATTTTGGCTTTAACTATAGATAACTACACTGTCTATGTCTGAGACTAATTGGGTAATATTGTGACCTCCAGGTTGTTCCCAACCTATAGAGTTAATAGGATATAATATGGCTACAAAAGCAAAAGTGATGGGATATCTCATCACGATTTTGAATCATTCTTCTCTCGGACGTAACACTGCCTTAAGTTATTAATCGTGTAGTCCTTAACCTACATCCACCAAACTTCCATAACGACAACAACATTCTTACCTGTCACCGTTTTCAGAATGTTTCTTGCAGGATCTTCCATATTTTCAATTTTTTCTTTAACAATCGCTTCAAACGTTTTATAATTAATAAATCCCGGCAGTTCCCTTCCTCAATGAAACTCTTCAAATTCCTCTATCTCACTCTTAAGAGTGGCGTTAACTGGAAAAAAAAAAAATTATATATATATACATACACATGTACACACGTACACACAGTATATTTTGTAAGAAAGCAGGAAGTATTGTCCTGGATAGCAGATATGTCACTGAGGGGGTTGACCTCAATAATGTAAAGTCTGTAACAGTAACACTAAGTTGCTGAGAGATTTTTAATATGACTGGATTTTGGGTCCTGGATTTAGGAATGACCAAAAGAGTTTGGGTGGGAAAGGTCGTTTCGTACCAGAGTAAACAGTAGACTAAGGAAATTTTTACAATTCTGACCATTGTCCCTTTATGAGGTTATAGCTCTGGAACGCTTCAACGGATTTTCGCGATTCTGAGATTGTTTTCTCGTGACATTTTGTACTTCATGATAGTGGTAAAATTTATTCGATATAACTTGCGTTTATTTATCAAAAAAATGGAAATATGACGATTTTCTCATTTTTACAACAAAATGTACAAAGCCATTTTTTTTAGGGATCACCTCACATTTGAAGTCACTTTGAGGGGTCTAAATGGCAGAAAATACCCAAAAGTGACACCATTCTAAAAAATGCTCCCTCAAGTTACTCAAAACCACATTCAAGAAGTTTATTAACCCTTCAGGTGCTTCACAGGAGCTGAAGCAACGTGGAAGGAAAAAATGAACATTTAACTTTTTAGTCACAAAAATGATCTTTTACAAACAATTTTTTTATTCTCACAAGGGTAAAAGGAGAAAATGGACAGATAAAGTTGTGTATTTTTTTCCCTCAAAAATTATCTTTTACTCACCAATTTTTTATTTTCCCAAGGGCAACAGGAGAAATTGGACCCCAAGTTGCTGTTCAATTTGTCCTGAGTAAACTGATACCCCATATGTGGGAGAAAACTACTGTGTAGGCACATGTCGGGGCTTGGAATAGAAGTAGTGACGTTTTGTAATGCAGACTTTGATGGAATGGTCTGCGAGTGTCATGTCGCGTTTGGAGAGCCCTGATGTGCCTAAACAGTGGAAACCCCTCACATGTGACAATATTTTGGAAACGAGACCCCCAAAGGAACTTATTTAGATGTGTGGTGAGCAATTTGAACCCCAAGTGCTTCAGAGAAGTTTATAACACCTGGATGTGAAAATAAAAAAATCATATTTTTTTCCACAAACATGATCTTTTAGTCCTCAGTTTTTTATTTTCCCAAGGGTATCAGGAGACATTGGACACCAAAAGTTGTTGTCCAATTTGTCCTGAGTATGCTGATACCCCATATGTGGGAGAAAACTACTGTATGGGCACACGTCGGGGCTCGGAAGCAAAGTAGTGATGTTTTGCACTGCAGACTTTGATGGAATAGTCTGCAGGCGTCATGTCATGTTTGGAGAGCCCCTGATGTGTCTAAACAGGGGAAACCCCAATAAGTGACCCTATTTTGGAAACTAGACCCCCCAAGGAACTTATCTAGATGTGTGGTGAGAACTTTGAACACCCAAGTGCTTTACAGAAGTTTATAACGTAGAGCCATAAAAATAAAAAATCATATTTTTTTCCACAAAAATTATATTTTCGCCCCAAATTTGTTATTTTCCCAAGGGTAACAGAAGAAATTGGACCCCAAGAGTTATTGTGCAATTTGTCCTGAGTACACTGATACCCCATATGTGGGGGTAAACTACTGTTTGGGCGCATGGCAGAGGGGAAGACACTGTTTGACTTTTTCAATGCAGAATTGGCTGAAATTGAGATCAGACGCCATGCCACGTTTGGAGAGCCCCTGATGTGCCTAAACAGTGGAAACCCCCTAATTCTAACTCCAACCCTAACCCCAGCACACCCCTAACCCTAGTCCCAACCCTAACCATAACCCGAACCACAAACCTAACCCTAACACACCCATAACCCTAATCCCAACCCTAATCCTAACTTTAGCCCCAACCCTAACGCGAACCCTAATGGGAAAATGGAAATAAATAATTTTTTTTAATTTTATTATTTTTCCGTAACTAAGGGGGTGATAAAAGGGGGTTTGATTTACTGTTTATAGCGGGTTTTTATGTTTGGCAGCTGTCAGACGCTAAAAGACGCTTTTTATTGTAAAAAGTAGTTTTTGCATCACCACATTTTGAGAGCTATAATTTTTCCATATTTTGGCCCACAGAGTCATGTGAGGTCTTATTTTCTGCGGGACCAGTTGACGTTTTTATTGGCACCATTTTCGGACACATGACATTTTTTGATCAGTTTTTATTACGATTTTTGGGAGGCAGAATGAACAAAAACCAGCAATTCATGAATTTCTTTGGGGGGAGCGTTTATACCGTTCCACGTGTGGTAAAATTGATAAAGCTGTTTTATTCTTTGGGTCAGCACGATTACAGCGATACCTCATTTATATCATTTTTTTATGTTTTGGCGCTTTTAAACAATAAAAATAATTTTATATAAAAAAATTTTACATCGCTTTATTCTGCGAGCTATAACTTTTTTAGTTTTTCGCTAATGATGCTGTATGGCAGCTCGTTTTTTGCAGGACAAGATGACGTTTTCAGCGGTACCAAGTTTATTTATATCGGTCTTTTTGATCGCGTGTTATTCCACTTTTTGTTCGATGGTATGATGATAAAGCATTGTTTTTTGCCTTGTTTTTTTTTTTACGGGGTTCACTAAAGGGGTTAACTAGTAGGACAGTTTTATAGGGCGGGTCGTTTACCGACGCGGCGATACTAAATATGTGTACTTTTATTGTTTTTGTTTTTTTTATTTACATAAAGAAATGAATTTGTTGGGGAATATTTTTTTTTCTTTATTTAGGATTTTTTTTTTTACACATGTTATTTATTTATTTTTTTTACATTTTTACTTTGTCCCAGGGTGGGACATCACTATATATTGTCAGATCGCTAATCTGACAGTTTGATTAGTGCTCTGTCAAATCAACGATCTGACAGGCACTGCAGGAGACTTTCTCAGCGCCTGCTCTCAACAGGCACTGAGAAGCCACCTCCCTGCAGGACCCGGAAGGACCCCGTGGCCATCTTGGATCCGTTGTCCTGCAGGGAGGAGGCTCTCGGAACAGCACGATCACATCGCGCTGCTCTGAGGGTCTCAGGGAAGCACGCAAGGATCGCAGTGTTTGATCGCAGTGTGCTGGGGGTTAAAGTGCCGGGAGCGGTCTGTGGAAATCAGCTGACACTCGGCCGCGATCAGCTGCGCTCCCCCCATGATCACAGCTGATCGACTATGACGTACTATCCCGTCCTTGGTAATTAAGTCCCAGGGCACATGGACGGGATAGTACGTCAGATGGCAGAAAGGGGTTAATAGTTAAATCTTAAAAAACACCTACCCAGTGAAACAATGATTAGATACCAAAAATATAGAAAACGACCACATTAGAGGCCTACAAAAACCCTGCAGTAGACCTAATTCAGAACCTGCCTGGCTGTGGAGGTTGGCACCCTATAAGAACAATTTTTTGGCGCCCTCACTCAACGAGGACTGTCCCTCACTCCCCTATTTCAACCCTAACAATATAGGTTGGAAAACAATATATTTATAGAGAAGAGATGAAAAAAACTAAACCAAGCGCCTATAAAAATCCCATGCAGGTGTTTTGAAGACAAACAAATGAGATAGCACTATTTAACAATATAATACCATCCAACACCATGACAAGCACTCCACAAATGCAGTAAATACGATATATGATAGACTTGGCCCACTAGATAAATCCAGGCAAAATGTATGTTTGTCAACCAATTAGCAAACCAAATTGTGTATTTAATGTAACAAAGAGTAAACTTATGGATAGGATGCACCCAGACGCGTTTCCCCGCTGTCACGGTTCAACAGGAGGTCCAAGAGATGATACGGATGTTAAAGATGCCGGATGCCATGATGGATGGATAGCATTGGGAAAGGTTGTTCCCATAATCCAGACCGTGGCTTACAGGCCTAATAATAGCAGCTGGGTTAGCTCAACAGAGTGGTGTGAGCTGAAATTCGACAGAGGTGTGTTTGGTGAAGGGGTTTAAGCTGCTGGAGCTGCTCCTGTCTGGAATACCAAGATTGGTGAGGCTGCTACTTTTACCTTGTTTCATTTTGCCTGACAGCTGGGCTGTTTATGTTATTCGCTTGTACTATTGAAAGGCTGTTTTCGTTTTTGAACTGTAAAGTTTTATGGATTATAAACTTTATGCTGTTTTGATATAAAAAAAAACCCTGTAACTTCATATCCAAGTGGCTACCATAGAGCCAAATCCCTACAATTGGTGTTTGAACGTGGGCATAAAATCCTAAAGAGCATGTGTGATTACAGTTTAAAGACTGAATGTCTAGGGAAAAGACAACTACAGCATTGCAAACAAGGTCTGAAGCCATGGAGGAGCTTGTTAAGCAACTGGCCAAGGTCAATGTGCAGCAGCAGCAACAGCAGCAGCAGGACCAACAAGAAGCTCACAAACCCCTGATTGAGCAGTTGTGGCAACAACAGCAGCAGCAGATGGCTCTTGACAAAAACTGTCCGGGTCAGAGAGACGGCACCTCCCACAAGTCAAAGTGATGGTGCCCTTGTGAGGCAAACAGTACAGGAGGCCTTGAAGAAAATTACTCTGGAGGGCGACATCGAGGCTTTAATGACTGTCTTTGAGAGGGTGGTGGCCAGGGAGAAACTGCCCCAAGAGCAATGGGCAGAACTCCTATCTCCATACCTTACTGGGAAACCGCAGAAAGTGTGTTACAACCTTGCCCTGCAGGATGCCAAGGAGTACGGCAAGCTGAAGGAGGATATTATGGCACATTTGGGTGTAACCCTGGCAGTCAGGGCCTAAAGGGTATACCTCTGGATCTACCAAAGGGACAAGCCTGCCCGGTACCAGATGTACTACCTGTTACACCTGGTACAAAAATGGTTGCAGCCTGAGACCTGATCTCCGACACAGATGGTGGAAAGAGTGGTAGTGGACTGGTTTATCCTCACACTACCTAAGTCTATGCAAAGCTGGGTTACCCAAGGAGATCCCCAAAATGTAGATGACCTTGTGAGCCTTGTGAAAAGATACTTGGCTGTGGAGAACTCCCTGAGCAATGAAGGATATCCAAAAAAGATTGTCCAAGTCCACATATGAGGGTTGCACAAAGTCACAGGGAGGGTCACAGCCATTTTCAAAGGGTACATCTCTTACCATTGTCTGCTGGAGGTATCATGACCCAGGTCATATAGCAGCCCATTGTCCTATGGTGTCAAGAACCAATGGTCTAATTAGGCCAACGCTTCTCATTATTTGCGTATCCTACATGCAGTGTGTATAAGGTGTATCCTTGGAGATGACAAAAACTATCCCATAGCCCAGGTCAACATACCCACAGACAGCGGTTCAATGGCCCACCAAGCAGGAATTTTTGAGGACTTATTCATGCTATTGTTATTGGATGAGATTTTCCTTTTTTGGGGACTCATGAGCTAAAGCTGTAGCACCCAGTAGTCCAGTATGCCACAAGGAGTTGACAATGATAACAAAGTCATATGGTGTAACAGGTAAATTTCCTTTCAGTGTACTGACTAGAGAGAAGGATGAGGAAGCATCCCCTGAAGCCAATATTCCTGGCCTGGAGGAGTCTCAGGACAACTATGGGACTGCCCAGAGAAGGGACTTAACGATGAAAGGTATTCTGGAAAATGTAATAGTGTTGAATGGTGTTCCCCAGGAGCCAATAATTGTTTTCTACATTTGGCCAGGCATAATGATTTGTTGTGTTCCTGGAACAAAGTGAGGGGCATGTAAAAGAGAGCCTCCTCAAGGCTTAAGAGGCTTACTCCAAGGGGTATAAAAGTGAGACACTTTAAGCTTGGGGACAGGGTATTTGTGTTAGTGCCCACCGTGGAGAGTAAATTCCATAGTAAGTAGCATGGACCCTATGAGGTGGGGGAAAAGGAGGGAAAGTTCAACTATAAAATACACCAACCAGGGAAAAGGAAGCCCATCCCAATATATCATGTCAACCTACTAAAAGACTGAAAGGATAGGGACTCGTTCAAAACCCCTTGCTTGTTGGCCCAGTCAAAATCCAACATTGCAGGGGTGAAAATGACAGAAACTTTGTTGCCTTCCCTAAAACAGCACGGCTGGAATTTGGTAAACCAGAATAGGGATAGGTTCTCGAAGCTACCAGGTCTCACTCATGGCATGAGGCATGAGATACTCACTGAGCTTCACACTAGGGCCAATTTGAAGAGTTATAGGATTCCTGAAAGCCATGGTAATTTCAATAGAGGTGATACAGAGCTAGCTTCACCCCCTCGCAAAAAAAGCATTCTTGGGAATTGTTGGCTATTACAGGAGGTTTGCCCCTAATTTTGCCGTAATAGCAGCACTTTTAACTTATCTCCTATAGTGTACAAAATCAGTTATTGCTAAGTGGACTCCAGAGACTGACAGGGCATTTCAAGAGCTTGAACTTGCCCTCTGTAGACGAGTGTTGGTAGTGCCAAATTTCTCCAAAACATTTATAGTCCAGATAGATACATAGGATGAACAGTATAGACCCGGTAAGCTACATAGAAATGCAGATGCTTGGTCAAGTGTACAAATTTCATGGGTAAACAGTGCCCCACCTAGGCTTTATTTTCAAAGGAGAGTATGTAACAAAGAAGGAGGTAAGGACCTGGATGGCAGATATGTGCTACCGAGGTTATTGGTCTTGGCAATGTAAAATCTGTGCCAGTAACACCAGTAAGGCTGGGGTCACACAAGCTCGAAACTCGCATGATTCTGGTGCAAGTCTCTCGAATGAACACCCGGCACTGCCGCCGGCACTCAGACCGGAGCGTTTGGCTGCATAAAATTAAATGCAGCCGCACGCTCCGGTCCGAGTGCCGGCTGCAGTGCCGGGTGTTCATGCGAGAGACTCGCGCGAGAATCGTTCAAGTTTCTCACATGTGTGACCCCCGGCCTAACATTAGGTTACTGAGAGGGTTAATTTTACTGGATTTTGGGTTTGGGATTTAAGAGCAACCAAAAGAGTCTGGGTGGGAAAGGTTGTTGCCATAATCCAGCCTAGGGACACAAAAGTCCAAGGTGTTCAGTACTCAGAGACATGGCTTAGGTGTGGAGGCTGAACCCGACCACCACTGAGCAAGACACAGAAGTGCAAGATGTTCAGTGCCCAGAAGCATGGCCGAGGTGAAGAGGCTGAACCTGACCATCACTGAGAAAGACACACAAGGGCAAACGTCAACACTGGGCTAAGAAATATCTGAAATACAGACAAATGGAAAGATGGATCTGAAATCGCACTGCCAATCTTCCACCAGACAAAGGACAGAGAAGGGTATTTTTCACCTTTGTTATTTGCATAATTCCTTAACTGTTCATCTACATGTTATATGATACAATGGAGTGCGTGTTATGACGTTGCACTATTGCACCTATTTTTGCTTCATTGTCTCCCCAGCCTATTTATACCCAAGAAATATCTGAAGACAGATTATTGAAAGGTTTTTATGGACTGATGAGATAAGATTGACTCTGGAAGGAGCAGATGGATGGTCCATGGCCGGATTTGTAATGGGCACAGACCTCCTCTTCCACTCAGCGAGGTGGAGGTCGGGCACTGCTATAGGCTGGTATTATTAAATATGAGTTTGTTGGACCTTTTTGGGTTAAGGATGGACTCAAAATTGCCTCCCAAAACTCCTGCCAGTGTTTAGAAGATGCTTTCTTCAAACAGTGGTACAGGAATAAGGCTGCAACTTTCAAGAAAACCATGATTTTTCAACAGGACACTGCCCATCACATCATCGAAGTCTCCACTGCTTGTCTGCCAGGAAAGGCCTTACAGATGAAAGAATAATGATCCAGCTGCTTCCTCACCTAACCTAAACTCTTGTGAGAACTTGCGCACCCTTATTACATGGCAAATTACGATGAAGAAGAATAGTCACCCCTCTCTGACCACTGTCTGGTGGCCTGTCAGTGGCGGACATACCGCATGTGCAACCGGTGTGACTGCACCAGGGCCCTGAGGCTCCAGGGGGCACTTGCAGGACGGCTAATAATGAGGGCAATCTGGCCTGTTTATCCAGCCCCGAGGCTCCTGGGGGCCCCTGGTCAGATTGCCCTCATGTGCGGCTGGCAGGGAGAGATCCCTGCAGCTCCGCAGCCTGCAAGAAAAAATGACAGCGGAGCAGAGCTGCAGCGGTCCATCCTGCTTCCTGTCCGCATTTCCTGTCTCTCACACAGTCAGCAGCACGGCTGGATGACGTCATCATTCGGTGCCGCAGCTGTGCCAGTGAGAGGAAGCTGCCGGCGACGGTGATGCTGCAGATGCAGGAGAGCATGTGGAGAGGTGAGAGGTGCTGTGTGTGTATACAGATGAGTGGTGTTGTGGAGTGAGTATGTGCGTGTGTAGTGCTGCGGGGGAAAGTGCAGAGAGGTAAATGGTGCTGTGTCTGTGTAGGTGGAAGAAAAGGCAATTATGGGGGTGATCGGGTAGAAGTCAATGATGGGGATGGTGGGGAGAAAGCAATGATGGAGGTGGGTGAAAGGACAATGATGGGGTGGTGGAAAGTGCAATAATGGTGGTGGTGGGGAGGAGGAAATGATGGAGGCGGTGTAATGGGCAATGATGGGGTGGTGGGGAAAAGACAATGATGTTGGTGGTGGAAAGGACAATGATGGGATGGTGGGGAGAAGGAAATGGTGGAGGTGGTGGAATGGGTAATGATGGGCGTGGTGGGGGAGAAGGCAATGATGGAGGTGGTGGAAAGGGCAATAATGGGGTTGGTGGGGGAGAAGACAATGATGGAGGTGGTGGAAAGGACAATGATGAGGGTGGTGGCGAAGGAGGCAATGATGTGGAGGTGGTGGGGAGAAAGCAATGATGGATGTGGTGGAAAGGGCAATCATGAGATGGTGGGGGAGAAGGCAATGATGAGGTGATGGAGAGGGCAATGATGGGGGTGGTGAAGGAGAAAGCAATGATGGAGGTGGTGGAAAGAGCAAAGATGGGGGTGGTGGGGAGAACGCAATGATCGAGGTGGTGGAAAGGACAATGATGGGGTGGTGGGGGAGAAAGCAATGATGGAGGTGGTGGGAAAAGGCAATGATGATGGTGGTGGAAAGAACAATGATTGTGGTGATGGAAAGGGCAATAATGGAGTTGTGGGGGAGGAGGAAATGATGGAGGTGGTGGATTAAGCAATAATGGGGTGGTGGGTTAAAGATTATGATGGTGGTAGTGGAAAGGACAATGATGGTGGAAAGGGCAATGATGGTGGTGGTGGGGAGGAGGAAATGATGGAGGTGGTGGAATGGGCAATGATGGGTGGTAGGGGAGAAGGAAATGATGGAGGTGGTGGAATGTGCAATAATAGGGTGGTAGGGGAGAAAGCAATGACGAAGGTGGTGAAGAGGGAAATGATGGGGGTGGGGAGAGGACAATAATGGGATGTGGGGGGAGGAGGACAATGAGGGGTGTGGGGGATTGGGATAGGAGGAAGGGGCATTTATAACGGATTTAGGAAGAGGGGGAGGTGGAGGAAGATGTTATTATCGCTTATTATGTCTAGCACAGCCCTTTAGTATATAGTGTACTCACTTATTATGTCTAACACAGTCCCTTAGTATATACTGTACTCACTTATTATGTATAACACCATCCTTAGTTACAGTTTCCTCTTTTGTTATGTATAACACCGCCCCTTATTACGTACAGTACCATCTTCTCTAGTTATATATGATGTCGTCCCTTATTATATAGCTTCCTCTGCTGTTATGTACAGTGCTGTCTCTTACATAGTGTATTCGTTATTTTTGTTATTCACAGCACCCTCTTTTATTACATAGTCCCCTCTCTTGTTAGATGTAAAATGACTGCTGATGGAGGAGCCGGTGACCAGACTACCAGTCCATCAGTTCCTCCATTAGAAAAGAAGCTTTCCCATGCTCCATCAGCCATCATTGCATTATACAGCTAATAAGACAGGATGGTATGAAATAAAAAACAGGGCTCTATATAATCCAATATGTAAGGGACAGTGCTGTACATAACAAGAGAGGGCACTGTATAATAAGTGACAGCAATATACATAATAAAGGAGACTATGTAATATATATACATGTATGTGTGTGTGGCTATATATATATATATATATATATCATCCTTCACGTAATCTTCGATCCTCCCAAGACCTCCTACTATCCTCCACACTTATTCGTTCCTCACACAACCGCCTCCAAGATTTCTCCCGAATATCCCCCATCCTCTGGAATTCCATGCCTCAACATGTACGATTATCCACCACCCTTGGATCCTTCAGACGGAACCTGAAAACCCATCTCTTCAGGAAAGCCTACAGCCTGCAATAACCATTCTGCCGCCTCGCCACCACCCGAGCTTCCGCCTCGCCACCACCACCTGAGCTGCCGCCTCACTGCCACCACCAGAGCTGCCGCCACGCCACCACCACCAGAGTTGCCGCTACGCCACCACCACCAGAGCTGCCGCACCCCCGACCTTCTGTTTCTTCCCCATTATCCCGTAAAATGTACTGTAAGTCCGCAAGGACAGGGTCCTCTTCCCTCTGTACCAGTCTGTCATTGTAATTTTGTTTACTGTAAACGATATCTATAAGTTTGTATGTAACCCCTTCTCATGTACAGCACCATGGAATTAATGGCGCTATATAAATAATAATAATAATATATATATATATGTAGCTTTGTTGATATAAAAGGGGCGGGGCCCAGACACATTTCTTGCACAGGGGCTCCAAGCTGTCAGTGTCCACCCCTGTGGCCTGTGGTTGGTGCTGCCCAAAAAGTGATCGTCAACAGATGAAGAAGCTGATAGACTCCATGAATGGAACTTATGGCTGTTATTGAGAAGAAGAGAGGCCATATTACTATGTTAATCATTGAGATTTTTTTGTGAAATGTATTTTTGTACATTTTGAGCTGTTTGGTTCTTATTTTCATAGTAACAGGTGAAAATAAAAAGAAATGAGATGGAAAATTTACATTTTTCCTTTAGTTGCTCAATAATTCTGCACAAAGAGATATTCCCTTAAGAAAGAAGAAACAGCACTTTTAGTTTCTTAAATACTTAGGTTTCAGTTTTATTAACCCTTTTAACTGACTGACAACACTTTAGATGTTCATTAATAAAATGTATCTTCTTAAATATAAATTGCCTAATAATTGTGTACACAGTGTAAAAGAAGCAACTACTATTTCCACGAAAATAAATGCTCATAACTTACACCTGATGATGGACTCATCCAGTTCTTTTTGCCAAATGTTGAAGCATGTCCGAACTCTGGTAAAAAGCTTTGGGGTCTTTGTAAGGGACACACTTTCCTCTCCTTGAGTAACATGGGCAATATCCAGGTTAAATTTCTGAATTATCTGTCACAGTATAAAGTAATATATTGTTAAAGTCTGTAAGGCATGCACCAAAAAGTATGGATACACTGGTCTGCATAGGACAGAGTGATTTCCCCAATGGCTTACAAAATGCAGACAGACACCCATTACAGTTCAATGTATTTTACTCACTGAGAGGCACCAAGTTTGATGGTTACAAACCCTATAATGTAACAGGTCTGAGCAGAGGTAGGCGGTTGTGTATTTATGCATTACCAATGGTGATACTTTGCTCATATGTGCAATAGTATGCTGGCAATCACCTCAGCAGCACTTCCTTCACTCAGGTGCAATCTTTTGGTTTCCTTCATAGTGTGTCACACTTTCACAGGGTTTGTCACAGAGCCTTCTCATGGTCACCTCACCTGGCCGAGGTGCCCTAGCTTAGCTTTACAAGGCCCTTCACTATACAAGGAATTTTACATCCAGTCAATCTTAGCAAGATTGAACTCTATCTTGTTTTTTTATTCCTCTTGCAAACTAAAATTTAAAGTGTTTTCTGATTATTTATAACCCAAAGCCCAATTTTGGCAACTTTCTAATACATTTCCTGATTCAATGATTCATTTACCTCCACAAGGAAGGACAGTCTCTCGCTCTCATCCTCGGGGACTCCTCTTCCGCACCTCTCTAGCTCCTCTTTTGTGATCTGCAGTTTAGTTTTTATCTGATCCTCCAGTGTAGGAAGTGATTCCTGAGAATGAAAGGAAATGTGAAAAAAAACAGACCCAGTGTGGTCTTTTGCAACAAAAAAATTAATAAATAACCAAAACTCGCCTACCAATCCCCCATTGCTCATTCCTGCATTCCACCTTCTTCTCTGTTCTGGAGGGAAGGGCACATGTTGTCTGATAACATCTCTATATACAGTAGATAACACAGAATCCACCATTCACAGTAGGTGATGTCACAGCTCACCTCCTCCTCCTGTACAATGACTGATAACATCTCTATATACAGTAGATAACACAGGATCCACCATTCACAATAGATGATGTCACAGCTCACCTCCTCCTCCTCCTGTACAATGACTGATAACACCTCTATATACAGTAGATAACACAGGATCCACCATTCACAATAGGTGATGTCACAGCTCACCTCCTCCTCCTGTACATTGACTGATAACACCTCTATATACAGTAGATAACACAGGATCCACCATTCACAGTAGGTGATGTCACAGCTCACCTCCTCCTCCTGTATAATGACTGATAACACCTCTATATACAGTAGATAACACAGAATCCACCATTCACAGTAGGTGATGTCACAGCTCACCTCCTCCTCCTGTATAATGACTGATAACACCTCTATATACAGTAGATAACACAGAATCCACCATTCACAGTAGGTGATGTCACAGCTCACCTCCTCCTCCTGTACAATGACTGATAACATCTCTATATACAGTAGATAACACAGAATCCACCATTCACAGTAGGTGATGTCACAGCTCACCTCCTCCTCCTGTACAATCACTGATAACACCTCTATATACAGTAGATAACACAGGATCCACCATTCACAATAGGTGATGTCACAGCTCACCTCCTCCTCCTCCTGTACAATGACTGATAACACCTCTATATACAGTAGATAACACAGGATCCACCATTCACATTAGGTGATATCACAGCTCACTTTCTCCTGTACAATGACAGATAACACCTCTATATACAGTAGATAACACAGAATCCACCATTCACAATAGGTGATGTCACAGCTCACCTCCTCCTCCTGTACAATGACTGATAACACCTCTATATACAGTAGATAACACAGAATCCACCATTCACAGTAGGTGATGTCACAGCTCACCTCCTCCTGTACAATCACTGATAACACCTCTATATACAGTAGATAACACAGAATACACCATTTACAATAGGTGATGTCACAGCTCACCTCATCCTCCTCCTGTACAATGACAGATAACACCTCTATATACATCTAGATAACACAGGATCCACCATTCACAATAGGTTATGTCACAGCTCACCTCATCCCCATCCCTGATTAAGGACCTTAGCACATGTCACAGAACATGCGCACAATAAGCATAAGTCAATGAACATTTCCAGACTACAAGTTCCTGAGACCTTTGTGGCAGCTATTAAGCATATGTGGCGCCCCTGAGGGTTTAGTCACCTCAGAGGTACTGCACCTCAACCAGAGGTGAGGTGCTCTGCTCTCAGGTAAGGAAGGGGCACTGCCTCAACTCACACACTTACACACAACACCAGACCTCTCAAGGTCAGGGAGGGATTAGGTAGAGGGTGTGGGTGGAGAAAGAGAGTAGGGAGGAGTCAGAGAGGGTGACAGTGGTCTAAGGAGGTTCTGGAAAGAGTCTGCTGGAGGGGGAGGAGGAGAGAGCAGAGAGTAGCTCCTGAAGGAAAGACAGACAGAGAAAGAGTCTACAGGGTGGCTGAAGCTGAGAGCAGCTTGTCCCCAGATGACAGAGTGAGAGAGAGAGGCTCCAGAGGAGGAGAGGAAAAAGGGGTCCTAGGGGCACGGATAGTGAGAGATCCATCCATGTAGCCCATATTCACCGGTGTGGTGGTGGAGGAACCAGGTTGCAGTTAGGGGACCAGCCCCAAAACTAGTGGAGAAAATAAGGACTCAGCTAGAAAACCAGAGGCTGCATGTGCATGTGCTACAGCCACATCCAACACATTCGCTGAAAAGGCAGACAAATAGGATCCAGGGGTCTGACCAACGTCGCCCGTCAAGACCTGAGTCTACTGGCTCAGGACACTGTGTGTGAAGATGAAGGGCAGAAGAAGTGGTAGCCAACGTAGTGAGATGGCCAGGAAAGGAACATCTAAGGGAGCCCTGGCAACGTGCACCCCAAACTACCGGAGAGCTGATTGGACCACAGACCCTGAGGACACAGCACCCTGGCTGGGGATTGTAACATCAGAACTGTGAGTAAAACCTGTGAATACTGCACACTGCTCTGTCCTCCTGTTAATTTGCTGTGTCATCTCAGCAATACAACAATCATCATCATCATTTTACACTTTCACTGCCCTGGAGAATAGCTCTGCCTGTGGAGAGCTGAACCAACTCTGCTGCATCAACAACTGCCCCAGTGGACTGAATCTGCAGCGTTGGCTAACACTTTACTTGCCAAGTACCACAGGTGGCGTCACGAATCTTTCATAAACTTTATCATCGCCTTATCATCATTTTTATTGGACGCCCAGGGCCACTGCTGCCGTGACACCTCTTAAAAACCGGCCTGGTATTGAGTACTCCCCACGGCCCTGGCGGGCGCTCCATATATATTTAAATGCTGCTAATAGAAGCTCAGGTTAGATGGATGACCACATAATCATGCACAGAAAACAGATTAAAAAATTTATAAACAAAACAAGGAAATAACATACCTATTTTAGTTTATTTTTTTAATAATTGAAAAATAATGAAGGCCTAACATTTCCTTTAAGATAGGATGTGTCATCAGTGACTAAATCTGTCGAACATTGATTTGATTTGATTTAAAATCAGAGTATACTGAAAATTAGATAAATGATTTGTGCCAATTTAGTCAATATAATTCATTATTTTGCTGAAATTAGTGGGGGATCCACCAAGACAACCCCTTTAAATTACACCCTCCTTTAGCACTACAGTCATGGCCAAAGTTTTGAGAATGACACAAATATTATATTTTCACATGATCTGCTGCCCTCTGGTTTTTATGTGTGCTTGACAGATGTTTTTATCACAGACAGAAATATAATTGCAAACATAACAGTAACAAAAGCTTATATTGACAGTTAGAATGAGTTAATGCAGCAAGTCAATATTTGCAGTGTTGACCCTTCTTCTTCAGGACCTCTGCAATTCTCCCTGGCATGCTCTCAATCAACTTCTGGACCAAATCCTGACTGATAGCAGTCTATTCTTGCACAATCAATGCTTTCATTTTGTCAGAATTTTTAGGTTTTTGTTTGTCCACCCGTCTCTTGATGATTGACCACAAGTTCTCAATGGGATTAAGATCTGGGGAGTTTCCAGGCCATGGACCCAAAATCTCTATGTTTTGTTCCCTGAGCCATTTAGTTATCACCTTTGCTTTATGGCAAGGTGCTCCATCATGCTGGAAAATGCATTGTTGATCGCCAAACTGCTCTTGGAGGGTTGGGAGAAGTTGCTCTTGGAGGACATTCTGGTACCATTCTTTATTCATGGCTGTGTTTTTAGGCAAGACTGTGAGAGAGCCGATTCCCTTGGCTGAGAAGCAACCCCACACATGAATAGTTTCAGGATGCTTAACAGTTGGCATGGGACAAGACTGGTGGTAGTGTTCACCTTGTCTTCTCCGAATGAGGCGTTTTCCTGATGTCCCAAACAATCGAAAAGGGGATTCATCAGAGAAAATAACTTTACCCCAGTCCTCAGCAGTCCACTGCCTGTACCTTTTGCAGAATATCAGTCTGTCCATGATGTTTTTTCTGGAGAGAAGTGGCTTCTTTGCTGCCCTCCTTGAGACCAGGCCTTGCTCCAAGAGTCTCCGCCTCACAGTGCGTGCAGATGCCCTCACACCTGCCTGCTGCCATTCCTGAGCAAGCTCTGCACTGCTGGTAGCCCGATCCCGCAGCTGAAACACTTTTAAGAGACGGTCCTGGCGCTTGCTGGTCTTTCTTGGGCGCCCTGGAGCCTTTTTGGCAACAATGGAACCTCTCCTTGAAGTTCTTGATGATGCGATAGATTGTTGACTGAGGTGCAATCTTTCTAGCTGCGATACTCTTCCCTGTTAGGCCATTTTTGTGCATTGCAATGATGACTGCACGTGTTTCTTTAGAGATAACCATGGTTAACAGAAGAGAAACAATGATGCCAAGCACCAGCCTCCTTTTAAAGTGTCCAGTGGTGTCATTCTTACTTAATCATGACAGATTGATCTCCAGCCATGTCCTCATCAACACCCACACCTGTGTTAATGGAGCAATTACTGAAAAGAGGTTAGCTGGTCCTTTTAAGGCAGGGCTGCAATGATGTTGAAATGTGTTTTGAGGGATAAAGTTCATTTTCTAGCCAAATATTGACTTTGCAAGTAATTGCTGTTAAGCTGATCACTCTTTATAACATTCTGGAGTATATGCAAATTGCCATTAGAAAAAGTGAAGCAGTAGACTTTGTAAAAATTAATATTTGTGTCATTCTCAAAACTTTTGTCCATGACTGTACAACAGGTGATGAATTTGTTAAGAACACCATCTGCTAATAAAGATATTCTCATGACTTACATTGATGTGCTCCACAAGTTCTGACGTGAGTCGTTGAGCTAGAAATGGGATGGTGGCCTTCTCCTCGTACATGAGGTCACTGTAGTGATTGAAATGAGTTCACAATCAGATGTATTAAATGTAAAACCATAAAGATGTAGCAGAGACTTCGGACTGTTACCATATCTATGTAGTAAGTCAAGTTCTGTTACAGTATATTTGTAAGGTTTGGTTCTGTTACTGTATCTATATAGTAAGCTTAGTTCTGTTCTTGTTTCTGTGTACTATTCTTGGTTCTTCAGTATTTATTTAGTAAGTTTGGTTCTGTTTGGTTTTGTTACTGTATCTATATAGTAAGATTGATGCTGCTACTGTATCTACATAGAAAACGTTGTTCTGTTACTGTATCTATGTTAATCTTGGTTCTGTTTCAGTATTTATATAGTTAGGTTTGGCTCTGTTGTTTTTTTTGTACCATACCATTCTTTCTTTTGTTACAGCATCTATGAAGTAAACTTGCTTCTTCTAATAATTTTTTGCATGATGCTTGGTGCTTCTACTGAATCTATATGCAAATATTATTGGGAAACAACAAGTGCAAATAGTGTCTTATCCAGTGGGAAACAAACAAGATGTCAGAGAACTGCTCACCTTTTGGGGTTGTGAAATCCTTAACTGAAGTATCAAGGCGAAAATAGCTGCTGCAGCATCCCCAGAGCAGAGGAAGAATGCCAAGTAGATCAATGCTTGGAGGATGGGAGCGGTGATCTGCCCTTGCGGTGATATATCTAATGGAATCCAACAGATGTGATGCCAAATGGATTTAAAAGTGGTTTATTCTCAACACGTTTTGAAGTTGCACTAGCTTTTTCATCAGGTGAACCACAAACTCCTGATGAAGAAGTTATTACAACTTCAAAATGTATTGAGAATAAACTACTTTTAAAGGGAACCTGTCACCTCCCAGGGCCTATTAAAGTAAAAGAGCCACCTTCAGCAGCACTAAGGCTGTATTCTGTGAAGGTGGCTCTTATGTTTCTTATCACTAGGATCGCTGAAATAATAAGTTTTATAATTTTCCTGCCATACCTCTACTGAGTCAGGGAGGTATGTATTCTCTCCCTGACTCAACCACCTGGCAGCCGTCCATCATCCCCCAATCAGTTCTCATGCATGCGCCGTGCGCACTGCCTGGGAACTTACATCAGATGATTTAAGGTTATCGCGCCTGCGAGTAGCGGAGGCCCCAGATCCCGCCCCGCAATATGTTATGATGTATTCACACTGCGGGGCTGGGAATCTGGCGCCTGCTCAGTGAGGATCTCTGCCCCTGTTCCCATCTCCCTCCACCTCTTTCCTCCACCTCTTTCCTCACTGCGCAGGCGCCAGATTCCCAGCCCCGCATTGTGAATACATCTCCATTCTGAAACTGACCTAAGACTAAGATCCTCCAAAATCCGAAGCTCGTTCCTCCGTTTCTAAGACTTCTCCTGTGCTGCGCCAGTTCTCTGGGATGCACTACCCTGGACGATCCCACTGTTACCTAGCCCCAAGTTTTCAAGTGTGCTTTAAAACCACATATATTTAAACAAGCCTATCACCTCAACTCACTTATCTACTGTAACTCTCCCCTGCTTCCTCATTCTAAATATTATTCAGAATCTGCTCCATCCTATTCATCTGTCTCCACACCCTCCATGCACTTGATAATTGCACTTAAACATACTGGCTGATGACCGGATCATGCAGCTTTGTATGAAAATCCCTATTTATTACAAGCACTTTTCACCTATTGTGTCCCTCTTATTTCCTGGTTGATTGTAAGCTTGTGAGTAGGACCCTCACTCCTAATGTAACTGTTTAAACTGTCCTACCTTGTATGGTATTTATTGCTTGTATATATCACCGCTTAATTGTAAAGTGCAAAATGTTGGCGCTATAAAAAAAAAATTATTATCATATTATAAGGAAGCAAGAACTGATAAAAATGTGATGTAAGAGGGACTCAGATACACCCTGTATTAGACATAAAGGAGGGTCTCATACACATTTTGTTCTAATTGTCATGTAGTGGTACTCCTAGACTCTTGAAGGCTATGCACTAAGTGCAAAGCCTGCCAAAAATTACAAGCAGGGTCATCCGTACACTCTTGAAGGCACCAACAGTACTGTGTCATTCAAATATGGGAAGCAAAGTATAGTTGTGCTACTCCTAAAAGTTATGCAGAGTACAAATCCTGCCAAAAATTACAAGTAGGGTCATCTATACACTTTTGAAGCGAGCAACTGGACAGCCTCAGCAAAATATTAAGGCCGGTTTCACACGTCTGTGTCTCCAGTACGTGTGGTGACAGTGTTCTCACGTACCGGAGACACTGACACACGTAGACCCATTCAAATGAATGGATCTATGCACATGTCAGCGTGTTTTCACAGGCCGTGTGTCCGCAAAATGTGCTGCACATGTGCACACGGAGAACAGTGCACACTGTACTCCATGTGCACGGATGGCCACCGGGGAAGTAGCGCTAATGTAAGCTTCTGTTCCCCGGTGAATGGTGCTGAACGCGGCTGTCATTATTCTCCCTTGCCGGCGAGCAGCGCGAGCAGGGGGAAATGAATGAAAGAAAAACCCTACTTGGGGTCCCTCTTATTTTTTTAACCAACCCGGCAAAACTCACAGGTGCCGACTCCTATTCTTAGGCTTGTAAGAGGCCATGGATATGGGCCCCCCTGCCTAAGAAACAGCTGCCCGCAGCTGCCCAGAAAAGGCACATCTATTAGATGCGCCAATTCTGGAACTTTCAAGATATGAAATTCACCGCACACACTATTGTATTCAATTTTTGCAAAATGATTATTTATTGTGTTCCACAATGCTGGATAAAGTGCCGTGTAAATTCAAACTTTACTCAAGACTTCTCTAGACAGGGGCATAATAGACCAGTAAGTAAATACTTACCCTGTTGTTTTCTTTCATTTCTCTTTAGTACCCCATGATTAAGACTCGTGTAGAGTCGAAACGTCGGGTATATGTGAATGTAGGGGTATCTTTGTTATATATACACGGCACTTTATCCAGCATTGTGGAACACAATAAATAATCATTTTGCAAAAATTGAATACAATAGTGTGTGTGGTGAATTTCATATCTTGATAGTATTTGGTCCTATAGGGTCCAAATTCACCAGCACCTTCTTTCACTTTGTGACCTGTAGTGCACACCCATTCTCCTAAGTGAATTCTGGAACTTTATCGGGTTCTTCCCACTTGCCCTGTAGCGGTGGCAAGTGGGGTAATACGAGGTTAATGTCATCTTTGTATTGTAAGGTGACATTAAGCTCGGCTTAGTAATGGCGAGGTGTCAATAACACTTATTATTATTATTATAAGACACCTATCCATTACTAATCCTATAGTTTGTAAAGGGTTAAATAAACACCACACAATAAGAATAAAGTATTTTAATGAAATCATACACCACACAGTTTTGCCATCTTTATTACACTGCTAATCCCAGCAAAGCACTCGATCTCCTGTAAAAAAAGAAAAATAATAAACCAACAATATACCATACCTGTCTGGCGTTCAGTCCCATGGCGTAATCCATATCTGGGGAATGTACAGTTTACAACCGGAGCGGAACTAATTCTACCACTCCGGCTGTAAACTACTGGGGAATGAATGAGAAGCAGCCGGCGCAGGCTCAGTGACTAGCGGTGACGTCACTGAGCCTGAACTCTCTGCCGGCATGAACTCCTGTGACCTCAGCACCGTGGGAAAATGCAAGTGATGAGGTCACTGTGACAGAGCTTGAACTACCGTGACCTCATCACTTGCATTTTCCCACGGTCCTGAGGTCACAGGAGTTCATGTCAACAGCAAGTGCAGACTCAGTGACATCACCACTAGTTAATGAGCCTGCGGCAGCAGCGTCTCATTCATTCATTCTCCTCTGCTCGCGCTGATCACCGGCAGAGCAGGGGAGAATGGATGAAAGCCGCGTACAGCACCTGACGCCGGGGAACAGCGCTTACAGTAGCGCTACTTCCCCGGCGGCCGTCCGTGTGGTACTGATGTGGCACACGGTTGCCACACGTGTGCTGCAAAAATCACATTCACGAGACATGGACACACGGAGACTGATATCTCCGGTACCGGTTTTTCCTGTACCGGAAATATCAGGACGTGTGAAACCGCCTAACAAAGTTTACACCTGCAGCAGGACAATTTTGTTTTTTATTTCAAACTAAATAATTTTCACGCAAAACAGGTTCTTCAGTATAAATGACAATAGTCAATTTGTGGACCAAAGATAATTTGTGAACTGTACCAGGCCAAGTTGTTGTTAAAAATGTTAACCCAGCAGTTTTACGCAAAGCACGTTAAACAGTATGAATCTTTGAATTTGCTACAAATTTTTGTAAGCCTTTTTTAGAGCTTAATATACCATCGAACCATCGAAATGTAACAAGAACCGCTTTACAGAGTATGGATGAATCCTTGAATCTATACAAACTCTTGGAAGGGTAATTGTGAGTTTGATATACCAGCAAAATATAATACATACCACATTACAGTGTATGGATGAATCCTTGAATCAATAAAAAGTTTTTCAAGGTTTTTTATTTTTATATAATACCGAAATGTAACAGAAAGCACGTAATACTGTATGGATCAGTAATTTAATCCAGACAAATTTCTCACTGCTTTTTGTAGTGTTATATATACCACTGAAATGTACCCAAGAACATGTAACACTCTATGGATGAGCAATATAAAGCCAAAAAAAATTTGAATAATTGTTTTGAGGGTTACATACCACCAAAATGCACTCAAGAAGACTTAATTCTCTATGGATGAGCTATATAATACCAATAAATTGTTGAACATATTTTATGGAGAGTTAGATACCATTGAAATTTACCCAATAATATGTAAAACTCCATGGATGAGCAATATACCATCCATGGAGTTAATATTTTTTGATACATTTTTTTAGGGTTATAAACCAACAAAATGTACCTCAGAACACGGTATACTCTATGGATTACTAATTTAATCCAGATAAATTTTTGTACTTTTTTTAGAGTGATAGATATCATAGTAATGTACCCTAGACCACGGATACTGTATGGGTGAGAAATTTAGCCCAGCAACTTTTTTTTACACTTTGTTGGAGTGTTAGAGATTTACCCTCTAGGCTAATGTCTTACCAGAAAACCTTATGGTCTTTAAAAAAGTTTTTCTCCTTCTCAATGGCATCTTTCAGTGACAGCTTGTCCTGGATTTCTTGCTGCCCCCGACATTTCACTATCATATAACCTTTCTTTAGGTAGATGACCTCATTATTTATTACATTAATGACATTTTCCTCTGTTCCCTTGTCAATTAAGTCAGGCTTAGTTAAGATTCCTGCAGTTACAAAAAGAAAAAATAAATCAGGGTCCTTGGGCTAACCACAAAATGTGAACAGACCAATATAATCTATAGACCTCTTGTAATTTAGGTGTCCTTGATAGGTTGAATGAAGAAGACCTTGACCCATAGAGTAGGGTAGAATTCAAGAGCAAAAATCTATTTTGCTATTATGATCTCCCACCATCACCACCATCCAAGGTCAAAATGGCTTATTTCTTTGCCCAGCCATTGTAGAATCCAATGATGGGCGCCACATGGTTACTTTTCTTCATATTCTCTAATGCTTGAGTGGAAAGAGTTCCCACCACCCATAGAAAACTTAATGGTAGCAAGCTAAATAGAGTATCTTTGTAGAATCTAATATATACACTTTTGCATAGAATTTTATCCTATTCTATGACAAGAAACTCACCTAAAGTCCTTTCTCCACTTGGATCCACCTCTCGTGCCATCTCGAGGGCTTCAGTTGTTGCAATATCAACATTACAGGGCACCACAACCAAACAGATGGTTTCTTGCCTCTCGATATACTTCTTGATTAGGTCTTTGATCTGAAAATATATAAGTTCTCATTAAGATGCTTTATATTTTGAAGCATGGGCCTCTAGAACTTTCTAAGGAGAATTGTAATGTCTATTTGAGGTCACTACGCAGCATCCATTAGAATAAGCTGATGATTAGACCAAGATAGCTCAAACAATCTTCAACTTTAATACCAGTTTTCAAAAATTTTAGAAATTCAGCTTCCAACTCAAGAACAACTTCTAGTTTGGTCAGGATCTGTGTGTGACTCTCGTATCAGTAATTTGGACACACCATAAATTATGCAATAGATATTCAGCACAATTATTATAGGTAAAATCACACCTTTTTCCCAATATCTTTTGGTTGGTCCCCTACAGCGACTCGAGCAATTCCAGGGAGATCGATGAGAGTCAGGTCAGGAACTTCAGGAGAGACCACCTTAAGGCTGATAAGCTCTGAACTAATCCCATAAGCTGATCCAGCCATTACTTCCTGAGCTATAATGAGATAAATTAGCATAAAAACTTCAAAATGGCGGAAAGATAATAGTATCCCATTTTCTTATTTTCTTTACCACCTAGGGGAAGATGATACTTGAGATACTTATGGATCTCCACATCTCAGGTCAGAGGAGGCCTGGTCAAGCTACTATTTTAATTGGAATGGACAGGCACTATTAGCACCTTCACTCTCAGTCTTCAGAAGGTGGCTACCAGTTGTCTCTGAAGAGTACCAATGAGAACATGTCTCCGAACTTGAGGAACCACAGATTTTTCTTTACCGTGTTTTCAAATGATCGGTGTAAATGTTGTATTATAGTGGTATCTGGAGTCCAAGTGGCCTACATGAGAAGACCAATCATGTAAGTTGCTCAAAAAGTAGGGGGTTCCTGTAACATATTTTTCAGGATATTGGCTCTTGGATAATTTAATATATTGATATTTCATTATTATCTGGACAAGACACAAAAATATTTAGCCATATCCTTTATAAAGAACATTATAAAGAACATTCACTAAACATATGGAAAGAAACCATGAGTCCATGAAATTTGTCCCAAGCTCCTGTTCAATAATTCAGTGTTCTATAGGGATGTAACAGTTCGCGACACTCACCTTCAATGATTTCTGACTCCACCTTTGAAGGATTATGCAGGGTTTTATTGATTTTTCAATAACTTATTTTTCCCTTCCATTTGGAATCCTTTTTACCTTTGATAAGTTTCAGCTCTAATGGACACCGGGTGACAATACCTGTAAAGCGAGAGGAGGGTCAGAAAGTCAAAAGTCGGGGGTTCAACTCAAACTATGGAGAGATAAGTTTAGAGTTTGCCAAAACTCTAATTTCAGAGGCCACCAATGACTGGACCCCGAAGAGCAATCTGAGAGTGAAACATGTAAATTTTGACTGCCCTGAACCACCAGACCAACAATGTTGAGTCTATGGAAGTTGTTGCCCATGTTGTCTTCATCGCTGTGTTCTAGATTCATTAACTCAAGCTCACCGCTGCCTCGGGGGAGTGTGATTCCAGACAAAGCCTCCAGAACAGAACTTTTGCCAGAGCTCTGATCACCAATCACAGCGATCGCTGGTAACGCCAGATCCTTCTCCACCCCTAGTGACCGCAGGGAATCAATGAGGTCAATACATGGGCGGATCTTCTCCTCATAGTTGTCATATAAGTAATTTGACATCCTGGAAGCACAAAAAATACAACACATACAATAAGAGTTTTTTAGAATTATACCTTCAAACTTGACTTTTCAGAATAAGCTGTCATGTGTGTGTACATGAGAAATAATACTATTTTTTTCTTGTAACCTGCATTTTTCACAACTTTCCCCTCTGCCATCTCTAATTTTCAGTTGTCTATGAGCTAGATGGTGTAGACCAGCTGGTTTGATGTCTCCGATACACAGCACACACAGACATGAGGGATTCCTGCTCTCCTGTTTCTACATAGCATATGTTCAGAAGCAGGAGCAGCATGGAGGATATTATACAGCAGTATTGAGCAGTGTAGCTGTGAATCTAGCTTTGGGATGAGATAAACATTTACAGAAATCGGTATGCATGTCTCTCATGCTGTTCTTTAGAGGCAGCTGTAAACTGATCCCTCAGTGAGTCTTGCCTTGTTTTTGTCCAAGGATTTTAGCATTTTTTCTGAGTGACTGATGATATAAGCAGGTTGGGAGTGGAGGGAAAGAGTTCATAAGTCGAAGAATATTTTGCAGATTATACGAAAAAAGGCTGCACTCAAGCATACTGAAGCATGACAACATAGAATACATGAAATTTTGAATAGCAATATGGCTTTGGAGTATAAGAAAAAATTTGAGACACTTAGTATAAACATTTGGCCAAACATTTTAAAGCCCATCAACCATCGTCAAGGTGGTCTCAATTCTGGTGAGTCCCTGACCTAATGTGAACATACCTCTATTAGGCTAATATCTGAATTTCTGGGTGAATATGCACTTCTGTCAGTAATGCCTGCATTTATGGGTAAAGTAGGGACCTGGTGTAATTAAAATCACCACCTGGCGGGGGCGGAATGCTCGGTCAGTAAGCTAACATTCAAAAGACAAAAAAACTGACTGGCACATCCAGACTAATGTGAACTAGGTGCAAACCAAGGGGAGCTACCCCCATGTAAAACATACGAAAAAAGGCTGCACTCAAGCATACTGAAGCATGACAACATAGAATACATGAAATTTTGAATAGCAATATGGCTATATGGAGTATAAGAAAAAATTTGAGACGCTTAGTATAAACATTTGGCCAAACATTTTAAAGCCCACCAACCATCGTCAAGGTGGTCTCAATTCTGGTGAGTCCCTGACCTAATGTGAACATACCTCTATTAGGCTGAATTGAGACTCACTAGAATTGAGACCACCATGACGATGGTTGGTGGGCTTTAAAATGTTTGGCCAACTGTTTATACTAAGCGTCTAAAATTTTTTCTTATACTCCAAAGCCATATTGCTATTCAAAATTTAATGTAATCTATGTTGTCATGCTTTAGTATGCTTGAGTGCAGCCTTTTTTCGTATGTTTTACATGGGGGTAGCTCCCCTTGGTTTGCACCTAGTTCACATTGGTCTGGATGTGCCAGTCAGTTTTTTTGTCTATTGAATGTTAGCTTACTGACCGAGCACTCCGCCCCCACCAAGTGGTGATTTTAATTACACCAGGTCCCTACTTTACCCATAAATGCAGGCATTACTGACAGAGTGCATATTCACCCAGAAATTCAGATATCAGCCTAATAGAGGTATGTTCACATTAGGTCAGGGACTCACCAGAATTGAGACCACCTTGACGATGGTTGGTGGGCTTTAAAATGTTTGGCCAAATGTTTATACTAAGCGTCTCAAATTTTTTCTTATACTCCAAAGCCATATTGCTATTCAAAATTTCATGTATTCTATGTTGTCATGCTTCAGTATGCTTGAGTGCAGCCTTTTTTCGTATGTTTTACATGGGGGTAGCTCCCCTTGGTTTGCACCTAGTTCACATTAGTCTGGATGTGCCAGTCAGTTTTTTTGTATTTTGCAGATTAGTTATATTGCATTTTCTTTTTTCACTTGTATTGTTAATTTATGCAATGTTTGTTGAAACAACAGTGATCATTTAAAGGGATTTTGTTTTCTGGGAACACAAATTTGATGGGATATCCTTTATAGAAGCTATCACTCTATCACTGCCAGACTCTTGGCACGCCTGCTGACTATTGCGGTCCAGCAAACACAGTGCCGCCTGTTTACCAGGCAAAGTGCCATATTATTATTAGTGGCTGTACCTGATATTACAGCTCAGTCCAATTCAAGTACATCTAATAGCATGGCACATTTCCTGGCCACCACCTGATGTCACAGACACCATTGTGCTATCACTCATCATAGAGAGGGAGGCGCTAAGGATGGAATTATCCTCCAGAGGCAGAACCTCGTTAAGTGCACTGGGTGTGACAAAGCACTTAATGCCTCATTTGCATATTGAGAAAATTGTGGATTTCTCCAGATGGTCTTTTACTCATTTACATGCCCATATAAACCATTTACTAGGGTTGATCTTGCTAACATGTTCCTTTGAAAGGGAAAGTGATGACATCTAGTAATCATTGCTCTTCAGTGTCCGTTACTGCTATAGCATCTATCATCCATTCCAAATAGCAGCATTTTTCTGGGTAGAAGCAGGACTTCTGATCAACACATACGGGATACTCAATGTGTCTTCCTCATCAGTCTCAGTACTTGCCGGTCTATGCCACAAAACCACTTCACTTGGGTATTTTATTATTTTGGTCTAACAGGCCTTTCCCTGATCCATCCTTCTTTAGCCCCAAACACTGCTACATTGGGAAACGTAAACCACCACAGCCTCTTTAGTAATCTGCAATTTGATGATAAAATAACATTATTTATGTTACGAACAAGCCCTGATCTGTTAGATTTTTTTGTGCTCTATGTCTGGCTTTGCAAGTAACCTCATGTGCTCCGATGTGTTGTATTTCCTGGGCCTATATAAGGCCTCCCAGGACACCCACCTGTATCTTGGTATTGCTCAAAGACTTGCTAGTAACTATTTTAGATGTCTGTGCACAGTTTCTGTCGTCAGGCTTCAGGTCGTCTCCTGGTCACCTCTGGTTTCCAGTCCATGAGTCATTTGTCTTTGGTTTCCTTGCTACATGTCAGTAGAGGACTTCACCTGCTGGTCTGCGGTTTCCAGTAACCTTACTACCTGAAAGCCTGTAAGTGGAGGACCTCTCCTACTTGTCTGCAGTTTCTAGTAACCTTTCTCATCTTCTTTTCTGTGGTTTCCAGTAACTTTGCTACCTGTCAGTGAAGGATTTTACCTACTTGCCTGCAAGGTTCCAGTATCGCTACATACTTATCTGCAGTTTTCAGTATCGCTATCTACTTGCCTGCGGTTTCCAGTATCGCAACCTACCTGCAGTTTCCAGGACGTCTTCCTGGTTGTCTACAGCTTTCAAGGTATTCATATTTTCTAGTTCTTCCCGAATTCTGTCTGCTCCCTGTCCTCAGTCTTCTAGGGCCTCTTCTACGCATCCGCCTGCAGTTTTCAGGACGTCTTCTAGATTGTGTGCAGCTTCCATGGTATTAAGACTTTCTTGTTAATCCGTAGTATTGTCTGCTACATGTCGGGTCGGCGTCTCCATGACACCTCCTGTCTGCCCGAGGTCTACAGTAATTCTGTTATATGCCTGAGGTCTTTATTAACTCTGCAATCTGTCCGAGGTCTTCAGTAACTGTGCCATCTGTCAGAGGTCTTCAGTTATTCTACAATCTGTCTGAGGTCCTCAGTAACTCTGTCATCTGTCAGAGGTCTTCAGTAACTCTGCCATCTGTCCGAGGTCTTCAGTAACTCTGTCATCTGTCAGAAGTCTTCAGTAACTCTGTCATCTGTCAGAGGTCTTCAGTAACTCTGTCATCTGTCAGAGGTCTTCAATAACTCTGCCATCTGTCAGAGGTCTTCAGTTATTCTCCAATCTGTCCGAGGTCCTCAGTAACTCTGCTATCTGGCAGCGGTCTTCAGTACCTCTGTCATTTCTCCGAGGTCTTCAGTAACTCTGCCATCTGTCAGAGGTCTTCAGTAACTCTGCCATCTGTCCGAGGTCTTCAGCAACTCTGCCATCTGTCCGAGGTCTTCAGCAACTCTGCCATCTGTCAGAGGTCTTCAATAACTCTGCCATCTGTCAGAGGTCTTCAGTAACTCTGCCATCTGTCCGAGGTCTTCAGCATTTCTGCTATCTCTCCGAGGTCTTCAGTGACTCTGCTATCTGTCCGAGGTCTTCAGTAACTCTGCCATCTGTCAGAGGTCTTCAGCAACTCTGTAGTCTGTCCAAGGTCTGCTTTGCCAACATCCAAAAACCCAATCCAAATAAATAAAATGCCTAATCCAAAAAAAAGAGACTTTATTGCAAAAAAGGGCAATTTGTGAAACCATCCTAATTCTGGACATAGGGAAAGTAAAAGTGCAAAAAAAAAGTTGTAACAAGTTTGGAATCCATTCTCCCTTATTATCAGCTATACTGTGCAGTAATGTCTATACATGAGTCCCCTGGAAACACCCTTTAAGAAATAATACACAGACCTGATTCTCTCTCACCTCCTGGGTATGCAGAGCTCGGTCTGTCAGAGTCAGGCAGCAGCAGAGTCACAGCGCAGATAAAGCAATAAGGTAACGATGCCGCCTTAAATACGGCAGGACTGGAAACTGAAATGGGTGTATGGATTTCAAGAAAATGAAACAGAAACCTCCTGCTTCTGGGAAAACGTATCCTTGGAGAGTTCAAAACCAGTGAAATAACTGGTCATACTGGTTCTTATTTGTTATAATATGCCTGAGGTTTTCTTAGTTGTAGAAATGTAATGTGGACACCAGTGGAGGAGCCTATGAT
Source organism: Oophaga sylvatica (assembly GCA_033576555.1). Classification (NCBI taxonomy): domain Eukaryota; kingdom Metazoa; phylum Chordata; class Amphibia; order Anura; family Dendrobatidae; genus Oophaga; species Oophaga sylvatica. Next base: position 630,315,596 of record JARQOD010000002.1, read on the forward strand.
TAAGAACCTGTGCGGTTCAAAACGCGTCAGTCACATGGATTTAATTATCCTTGCCTTCATTTTTCACATTTTTTTTAAGAATATGGAATAAATATGACTTTTTAATTGTTGAATTTCTACTTGGATTTGGTACTAGAGGGGAAACTCGAAGTTCAATGCAAAATCAACAACCGAGTTTCCAGTTATCGGCTCGTTATTTACATATGGAATTAATGGATCTTTTCACCCAATAAAAATTAGACTTTTTTTCTGTATGGCTTTGATACGCCAATCATGAGAAATCTAGTGAAGAATCTACGGTATATGCAAATCAGACTGGAAGTGCACTAGAGGTGTGGCAATGCACTTTGGCACACCCTCAGTGAACCTCCAGCCTGATTTGCATATGGATGTTACACTGTTTCTCATGACGTACATTTATATTATATGTCGCGTCCCTGTCTTTGATGCGGGCTCACATGCTGAGCCTGCATTTTTCCCCACACATGGTGACTCATTTAATCAGTCATCATGTGCCTTTAACACATGCCTACAGGTTCGTGCGTCTTTCCACGCTACTATCGGCGCTCCAGTGACGTGATTGTGTGGCGCCGATGGGTTGTCATGGCAGCCGGGGGTCTTCTGAAGACCCCGTGTTAGTCATGACGATTCTCTTGTGAAATCCAGCCTGCGGACAGTGTTCATTGGAGAGTGTAAGTTTTGCTATGTTGATGCATTGCTATGTACAGGCGCTTCTCACAAATTACAATATCATCGAAAAGTTAATTTATTTCAATTCAATACAGAAAGTGAAACTCCTATTCTATAGAGTCATTACACACAGAGTGATCTATTCTATAGAGACATTACACACAGAGTGATCTATTCTATAGAGACATTACACACAGAGTGATCTATTCTATAGAGACATTACACACAGAGTGATCTATTCTATAGAGACATTACACACAGTGATCTATTCTATAGAGTCATTACACAGAGTGATCTATTCTATAGAGACATTACACAGAGTGATCTATTCTATAGAGACATTACACACAGAGTGATCTATTCTATAGAGACATTACACACAGAGTGATCTATTCTATAGAGACATTACACACAGAATGATCTATTCTATAGAGACATTACACACAGAGTGATCTATTCTATAGAGACATTACACAAAGAGTGATCTATTCTATAGAGTCATTACACACAGAGTGATCTATTCTATAGAGACATTACACACAGAGTGATCTATTCTATAGAGTCATTACACAAAGAGTGATCTATTCTATAGAGTCATTACACACAGAGTGATCTATTCTATAGAGTCATTACACACAGAGCGATCTATTCTATAGAGTCATTACACACAGAGTGATCTATTCTATAGAGACATTACACACAGAGTGATCTATTCTATAGAGTCATTACACACAGAGTTATCTATTCTATAGAGACATTACACACAGAGTGATCTATTCTATAGAGACATTACACACAGAGTGATCTATTCTATAGAGCATTACACACAGAGTGATCTATTCTATAGAGACATTACACACAGAGTGATCTATTCTATAGAGACATTACACACAGAGTGATCTATTCTATAGAGACATTACACACAGAGTGATCTATTCTATAGAGTCATTACACACAGAGTGATCTATTCTATAGAGTCATTACACACAGAGTGATCTATTCTATAGAGTCATTACACACAGAGTGATCTATTCTATAGAGTCATTACACACAGAGTGATCTATTCTATAGAGTACATTACACACAGAGTGATCTATTCTATAGAGACATTACACACAGAGTGATCTATTCTATAGAGACATTACAGACACAGAGTGATCTATTCTATAGAGTCATTACACACAGAGTGATCTATTCTATAGAGACATTACACACAGAGTGATCTATTCTATAGAGTCATTACACACAGAGTGATCTATTCTATAGAGTCATTACACACAGAGTGATCTATTCTATAGAGTCATTACACACAGAGTGATCTATTCTATAGAGACATTACACACAGAGTGATCTATTCTATAGAGACATTACACACAGAGTGATCTATTCTATAGAGTCATTACACACAGAGTGATCTATTCTATAGAGTCATTACACACAGAGTGATCTATTCTATAGAGTCATTACACACGAGTGATCTATTCTATAGAGTCATTACACACAGAGTGATCTATTCTATAGAGTCATTACACACAGAGTGATCTATTCTATAGAGTCATTACACACAGAGTGATCTATTCTATAGAGTCATTACACACAGTGATCTATTCTATAGAGTCATTACACACAGAGTGATCTATTCTATAGAGACATTACACACAGAGTGATCTATTCTATAGAGTCATTACACACAGAGTGATCTATTCTATAGAGTCATTACACACAGAGTGATCTATTCTATAGAGTCATTACACACAGAGTGATCTATTCTATAGAGTCATTACACACAGAGTGATCTATTCTATAGAGTCATTACACACAGAGTGATCTATTCTATAGAGTCATTACACACAGAGTGATCTATTCTATAGAGTCATTACACACAGAGTGATCTATTCTTATAGAGTCATTACACACAGTGATCTATTCTATAGAGTTCATTACACACAGAGTTAACTATATCATATAGAGACATTACACACAGAGTGATCTATTCTATAGAGTCATTACACACAGAGTGATCTATTCTATAGAGTCATTACACACAGAGTGATCTATTCTATAGAGTCATTACACACAGGTGATCTATTCTATAGAGTCATTACACACAGAGTGATCTATTCTATAGAGACATTACACACAGAGTGATCTATTCTATAGAGTATACACAGTGATATAGGATCACACAGAGTGATCTATTCTATAGAGTCATTACACACAGAGTGATCTATTCTATAGAGTCATTACACACAGAGTGATCTATTCTATAGAGTCATTACACACAGAGTGATCTATTCTATAGAGTCATTACACACAGAGTGATCTATTCTATAGAGACATTACACACAGAGTGATCTATTCTATAGAGTCATTACACACAGAGTGATCCATTCTATAGAGTCATTACACACAGAGTGATCTATTCTATAGAGACATTACACACAGAGTGATCTATTCTATAGAGTCATTACACACAGAGTGATCTATTCTATAGAGACATTACACACAGAGTGATCTATTCTATAGAGTCATTACACACAGAGTGATCTATTCTATAGAGACATTACACACAGAGTGATCTATTCTATAGAGTCATTACACACAGAGTGATCTATTCTATAGAGACATTACACACAGAGTGATCTATTCTATAGAGTCATTACACACAGAGTGATCTATTCTATATAGACATTACACACAGAGTGATCTATTCTATAGTCATTACACACAGAGTGATCTATTCTATAGAGTCATTACACACAGAGTGATCTATTCTATAGAGACATTACACACAGATGATCTATTCTATAGAGACATTACACACAGAGTGATCTATTCTATAGAGACATTACACAAAGAGTGATCTATTCTATAGAGTCATTACACACAGAGTGATCTATTCTATAGAGACATTACACACAGAGTGATCTATTCTATAGAGTCATTACACAAAGAGTGATCTATTCTATAGAGTCATTACACACAGAGTGATCTATTCTATAGAGTCATTACACACAAGTGATCTATTCTATAGAGTCATTACACACAGAGTGATCTATTCTATAGAGTCATTACACACAGAGTGATCTATTCTATAGAGTCATTACACACAGAGTGATCTATTCTATAGAGTCATTACACACAGAGTGATCTATTCTATAGAGTCATTACACACAGAGTGATCTATTCTATAGAGTCATTACACACAGAGTGATCTATTCTATAGAGTCATTACACACAGAGTGATCTATTCTATAGAGTCATTACACACAGAGTGATCTATTCTATAGAGTCATTACACACAGAGTGATCTATTCTATAGAGTCATTACACACGAGTGATCTATTCTATAGAGTCATTACACACAGAGTGATCTATTCTATAGAGTCATTACACACAGAGTGATCTATTCTATAGAGTCATTACACACAGAGTGATCTATTCTATAGAGTCATTACACACAGAGTGATCTATTCTATCAGAGTCATTACACACAGTGTATCTATTCTATAGAGTCATTACACACAGAGTGATCTATTCTATAGAGTCATTACACACAGAGTGATCTATTCTATAGAGACATTACACACAGAGTGATCTATTCTATAGAGTCATTACACACAGAGTGATCTATTCTATAGAGTCATTACACACAGAGTGATCTATTCTATAGAGTCATTACACACAGAGTGATCTATTCTATAGAGTCATTACACACAGAGTGATCTATTCTATAGAGTCATTACACACAGAGTGATCTATTCTATAGAGTCATTACACACAGAGTGATCTCATTCTATAGAGTCATTACACACAGAGTGATCTATTCTATAGAGACATTACACACAGAGTGATCTATTCTATAGAGTCATTACACACAGAGTGATCTATTCTATAGAGACATTACACACAGAGTGATCTATTCTATAGAGTCATTACACACAGAGTGATCTATTCTATAGAGTCATTACACACAGAGTGATCTATTCTATAGAGTCATTACACACAGAGTGATCTATTCTATAGAGACATTACACACAGAGTGATCTATTCTATAGAGTCATTACACACAGAGTGATCTATTCTATAGAGCATTACACACAGAGTGATCTATTCTATAAGTCATTACACACAGAGTGATCTATTCTATAGAGTCATTACACACAGAGTGATCTATTCTATAGAGTCATTACACACAGAGTGATCTATTCTATAGAGACATTACACACAGAGTGATCTATTCTATAGAGTCATTACACACAGAGTGATCTATTCTATAGAGCATTACACACAGAGTGATCTATTCTATAGAGTCATTACACACAGAGTGATCTATTCTAAGAGTCATTACACACAGAGTGATCTATTCTATAGAGACATTACACACAGAGTGATCTATTCTATAGAGTCATTACACACAGAGTGATCTATTCTATAGAGTCATTACACACAGAGTGATCTATTCTATAGAGACATTACACACAGAGTGATCTATTCTAAGAGTCATTACACACAGAGTGATCTATTCTATAAGACATTACACACAGAGTGATCTATTCTATAGAGTCATTACACACAGAGTGATCTATTCTATAGAGTCATTACACACAGAGTGATCTATTCTATAGAGTCATTACACACAGAGTGATCTATTCTATAGAGCATTACACACAGAGTGATCTATTCTATAGAGTCATTACACACAGAGTGATCTATTCTATAGAGTCATTACACACAGAGTGATCTATTCTATAGAGTCATTACACACAGAGTGATCTATTCTATAGAGTCATTACACACAGAGTGATCTATTCTATAGAGTCATTACACACAGAGTGATCTATTCTATAGAGACATTACACACAGAGTGATCTATTCTATAGAGTCATTACACACAGAGTGATCTATTCTATAGAGACATTACACACAGTGATCTATTCTATAGAGACATTACACACAGAGTGATCTATTCTATAGAGTCATTACACACAGAGTGATCTATTCTATAGAGACATTACACACAGAGTGATCTATTCTATAGAGTCATTACACACAGAGTGATCTATTCTATAGAGACATTACACACAGAGTGATCTATTCTATAGAGACATTACACACAGAGTGATCTATTCTATAGAGTCATTACACACAGAGTGATCTATTCTACAGAGTCATTACACACAGAGTGATCTATTCTATAGAGACATTACACACAGAGTGATCTATTCTATAGAGTCATTACACACAGAGTGATCTATTCTATAGAGTCATTACACACAGAGTGATCTATTCTATAGAGAAATTACACACAGAGTGATCTATTCTATAGAGACATTACACACAGAGTGATCTATTCTATAGAGACATTACACACAGAGTGATCTATTCTATAGAGTCATTACACACAGAGTGATCTATTCTATAGAGACATTACACACAGAGTGATCTATTCTATAGAGTCATTACACACAGAGTGATCTATTCTATAGAGTCATTACACACAGAGTGATCTATTCTATAGAGAAATTACACACAGAGTGATCTATTCTATAGAGACATTACACACAGAGTGATCTATTCTATAGAGACATTACACACAGAGTGATCTATTCTATAGAGTCATTACACACAGAGTGATCTATTCTATAGAGACATTACACACAGAGTGATCTATTCTATAGAGTCATTACACACAGAGTGATCTATTCTATAGTCATTACACACAGAGTGATCTATTCTATAGTCATTACACACAGAGTGATCTATTCTATAGAGACATTACACACAGAGTGATCTATTCTATAGAGTCATTACACACAGAGTGATCTATTCTATAGTCATTACACACAGAGTGATCTATTCTATAGAGACATTACACACAGAGTGATCTATTCTATAGAGTCATTACACACAGAGTGATCTATTCTATAGAGTCATTACAAACAGAGTGTTAGGGTCTGCGGAACGCACCAATATATATGATGTAGAGAAGTGCGTTAGCAGTCCGGGGTCCACCGTGCAGATATGCGGGTAGATATGGAGATAAGCTTCTCCAGTGAGGCAGGAATCTCCTGGTGGCCAAGGCGTCCTTTACATGGTCAGCCAGACCTCTCCAGTATACCGGTATAAGGACCTTATCCGGCCACTCTAACTCAGAGGCCAGGGTTCGAAATTGAACTGAAAACTGACTGACCAAGCTCGAACCCTGTGACATTGCCAGCAGTTGGAGCGCCGAATCGTGGGTGACCTGAGGGCCTAAAAAGACCTTTTTAAGAGCCTCCAGAAACCGAGGCGCACTCTGCACCACGCGATCGTCATGCTCCCACAGCGGCGTTGCCCATTCCAAAGCTCTGCCTGACAGTAGTGACACTATGAAACCCACTTGTGCCCGCTCTGTAGGAAAACGAGCAGCCAGAAGCTCGAGCTGTATAGAGCACTGACTCACGAATCCCCGACAAAGTTTGCTGTCACCAGAAAACTTGTCTGGAAGCGGGAGATGGGACAAGCAGAGGTGTTGGAGGACAAACTGGCTGCTGCCGTGCTAGCAGCCTGAACAGCGACTGCAGTCACATCCACAGCTGAGGTTGTGCTCTCAAGAGCCGCCAACCTACCCTCCAGCTGCTGGATGAACTGCCGTAGACGCTGGTCGTCCGCCATTTTACTAGCCAGACCCTGGCGCTAATATTATGTTAGGGTCTGCGGAACGCACCAAATATATGATGTGGAGAGGTGCGTTCGCAGCCCGGGGTCCACCGTGCAGGCGGAGCCTGCTGCTAGTAAAATAGCGCAAGACGCGAACTCTGTTATCCCGCAGAGTCGCCAAAATAAACACCGCAATGCGCTGTGGCAATATGTGCGAACTCTGTTAATCCACAGAGCCGCTAGAAGGAATGCCGCAGCGCTATATGGCGATGTGTGCGCACTCACTTAACACAACTGAGTCGCAAAATAAACACGCTAGGGCGCTGTCTAGCATTGATAGCGAACCCTGTTACGTCACAGAGCCGCTGAGACAAACTTCTGTGTCCTGTCAGGCACCCAGGTACACAGTTAAGTGCTAAGCGAACATAGAACGTGATCATGCGCTTATGTCCTTGCGGGAGTCACCCGCAATCTATGGCGTCTGAACGCCAGGCCCTGAATACGGCAATCAAACTCCTCACCGGTTATGCCGGTAATCTAGGGGCTTATTTCAGCCGCCCTAACCACACACACGCATGACCACACTGGCGCATAGCATATAACGATTGATATTAGCGCATGGTGGCCCAGCCATGCCACCCTTTTATAGTAACAGCTACAGGACCTGCCAGAAACAAGGACCAATGAAACTGTTCCAGAACACCAGTAGTCACAGGACCTTCCTGGCGGACCAATAGGAGCTGCTGGAGTACCTGAGCATGTGACCCCTGATCTCCAATGAGAGATCTCACCCTGGGCATGCTCAGAAGGGGAAAACAAAAACTGTCCTAAAGACGTCTGCTCGCCGCTAACCAGTACTGGCCACAATAGCAGAGCCTGGAGAGGCAGCAGTAATCCTCTGCACACTGTTAGACTGGGCGAGACGCTGAGCAGAGTCCACTGCGGCCGGAGACGGATGGGAGACCGCAGCAGGGATGGCTCGAGATTCCCCTTGTGCAGAAGAGGGAACTCGACCTCTAACACAGAGTGATCTATTTCACGTGTTTATTTCTGTTAATGTTGATGATTATGGCTTACAGCCAATGAAAACCCAAAAGTCATTAACTCAGTAAATTAGAATACTTTAAAACACCAGATTGAAAAATTATTTTAAAATCCAAAATTTTGGCCTCCTGAAATGTATGTGTGTCGACCCGCCACCACAATTGTGGATTACCAGGGCAATGGGGTACTCAGAGCCGAGCCCGTAGAAGTCTATGGGATTGTCACAGGTAGCGGTGGCTCGGTCTGTGGCCCTGGCGGTCTGGCGTATGTTGGGGAAATATTTACAGGGGATAGATATATTTACAGTTCGTGACGCCACCTGTAGTCTTCTGGTAATTTGTACCAGCGCTGCTATAGATCTCTGAGGGGATGGTGATGCAGCTAGATGTCGGGTCCCTACAGGTGGGACTCTTCCCTCAGGTCGGTAGTTAGGTAGGGATTGTGCAGGCATGCAAATCAATAACTCAGTCTCACACGGTCAGCGTCTTTCCATACCTTTACTTGCAAGATGGTAAGGCAGGTCCCAGGGAGGCTGATGGGGTTGATGGAGGATGAGCTTTGAGGCAACAGCTAAGCAAGTTAGGGGCCTCCTTTACTGTCCAATAACGATGAGTACAACCAGCTTGCAGCGTAGTTCCCTCAATAATTTCAGCTATTCCAGAGCTGTTCTGCCCAGTCAGATTTGTGGTGAAGTCTTCCAATTGATGAAACTAGGTTCTTGCTTTTGTCTGCGCTTGACTCAAAGTCCCTATTTCACCTGACTCCGGTTACGTACTGACTATATGGGGCTGTTTGCCGCGACCTAGGGTCCGGTAAATCCCTGGTTTTCTTACCACTATGCTTGTAGCTAATAGTGATCCTTCGGTCCCCAGTGACCGGTAGCAATGTGCAGGACTTTTCCAAGCCAAAAGCACTTTTCCAATAATCTTCCTTCCACTTTGCCCTTCGATTTGCTCGACTCTTAATAGATAGTTCAGTCTTTCTTCCAGTGGGGCACAGCTCTGACTAGGCTAAGGTGAATTAGACCACCTGTACCAGCCTCCACTTTCTGAACTGCTGACAGGCTCAAACTGGACACGTCTACTCTGTCCAAGGACAGGAAACTGACTGACTAAAATCACTCCCTTCCACACCCTGCTGGGTGTGTCAGAAGTGTACATGATGTATGAAGAGACCTTAACTGTTACCTCTCCACTCATCCTCCTGGTATTGTGTACCAGGGCTACACATTCCCCCATGGTAAACGACAGCACTCCGGGCTGTAAAATATAAAGAGACATTTTTGTTTATGCATGAAAACATTAACAATAACATTAATTCGTCCCATCCGGGAGGTGAGGATATCTTTAACGTTGCAAACATTAACATTATATATAGAAATACAAATATTAAATAGCATTCAATAAATATACGGTATACTTGTGAAGGACCCGCACCAAACCTTCAACGTGGGTCCTGGGTGGGCTGCAGGACATCCAAATGCAGACCTCACTCAGTGCCACACCACACGGGTTTTTGGTTCAGAGGTAAGTCAAGGTTTCATGTGAAACCATTAAAAAGGCACTTTAGTGCAACTATTTACAGGATACAGTTTTTGGGCTGGCTCAGTCCTCAGCCTCTGAGTCCATTGTTAAACATAATAGGGAAAAACACATATATATATATAGACTTTTCACAATATTCACATGAATTCGTTATAATCACTGCTGATATCTAATGGGTAACTTCCCTTTGGTGGTTCGCTCTGATCTACGTGGTGTAGCCTCAGGTATATCAAGTTGCGATCTGTCTGCACTGCGTAACGGCAAACTATAGAACTGCCTTAATCTTTCTATGGATCTGGCAAGCGTACTGATGGCTGGGCGGTGTGAGTCAGCTTCACCAGGGGATCCCATAGTATGGGGCGCTGCTACAGATGATCCTTCTTGAGATTCCACAGGTTGAGGTGTTGCTGGGATGGGTAACTCCTGAGCGGGCTCAACTGGCACCACAGGCACAACTGGAGGTAGAATTTCCTCTTGTGGCTGATAAAACTGCAACACTGGAATTATCACAGCATCTCCCAGTCGGGGCCAATCCGCGGGAAAATCTCCCAGATCTGTGTGTAGGACCTCTTCCTTTCTTTCTCCTTGATTGAGGACAGGGTTCTTTTCACAACTCTTTAAGTGTTCTGGACACAATTTCAAATGATCTCTGGACACAGTGATTGTTGTTCTTCCTCCGTCCTTACTGACGACACAAACTTTTCTGTTGTCATATTTAGAATCTTGTATGACGTAGGGTTCTTGCTCCCACTGGTTATCCAGTTTGTGCATCTTCCTTTTTCTTTTTAATACTACCTCTCCAGGCATCAAAGGCTTGGCAGGAGCATTTCTGTTGTAAACATCTTCCTGTTTCTCCCGTGCCTTATTGAGACTTTCCTCTACACAGATTTGTACTCTTCTGTATTGCTCTTGCCGATTGACGTCCCAGTTTTCAACAGCGTCGTCTGCCCCCGGTTCTACCACTCCAAGTTCTAAATCCATTGGTAGTTTTCCGGGCCTTGCTCTCATAAGATAGGCTGGAGTGCAGTTAGTTGAGCTTACAGGTATATGGTTGTACAAATCAACCAAATCAGGTAGAAAAATATTTAGACTTGAGAGTCCTCAGTGGTTGATACCTTTTAATGACTAACTGAAAAGATGGTAACAAATTGCAAGCTTTCGAGACTACTCAGGTCTCTTCATCAGGCATAGACTAATACAACATCTGAAGAATCACATATTTATACACAAAATAGCACAGAAAAAATGCAATAGGTAGGACAAGTGACATGAAGCAGAACTGTCATTATGGCAGAGGGATTAACATAAATATGACTAGTTCATAGATAAGGAGTGAAGGTTTTATTACCCTCTGATTGGGGTCTGGTATTGTGTTGTGATGACCCTAAAAGGTCAGGGAGGCAGATTCCTTAATTGTTGTAGAACGACATAAAACTCTGGGATGTCGTTCTACAACAATTAAGGAATCTGCCTCCCTGACCTTTTAGGGTCATCACAACACAATACCAGACCCCAATCAGAGGGTAATAAAACCTTCACTCCTTATCTATGAACTAGTCATATTTATGTTAATCCCTCTGCCATAATGACAGTTCTGCTTCATGTCACTTGTCCTACCTATTGCATTTTTTCTGTGCTATTTTGTGTATAAATATGTGATTCTTCAGATGTTGTATTAGTCTATGCCTGATGAAGAGACCTGAGTAGTCTCGAAAGCTTGCAATTTGTTACCATCTTTTCAGTTAGTCATTAAAAGGTATCAACCACTGAGGACTCTCAAGTCTAAATATTTTTCTATCTACTGGCTAACACGGTACGAAGATACACATCTTTCCTATACCAAATCAGGTAGTAATTCCGGCCATCGATTCCTGTCTTCCAACGGTATGGATCTCAACAAGTCAAGGACAATATGGTTCATTTTTTCGCAAAGACCGTTGGTTTGAGGGTGATATGGCGTTGTTCTTATTTTCTTGCACCCGTACATGTGACAGAATTCCTTGAATAAATCGGCTTCAAAAGCAGGTCCCTGATCGGTTAAGACTTGCTCGGGATACCCATGCGGTCTGCAGAAGCTTGCTTGAAAGGTTTTCGCTGCCGTCACTGCGGTCTGGTCCTTAACTGGAACAACCACCAGAAATCTGGAGTAATGGTCCACCATGGTCAAGGCGTATGAGTATCCAGATCTACTTGGCGACAATTTAACATGGTCCAGGGCCACAATCTCCAGAGGACGAGTCGTCCGGATAGGTTGCAGGGGTGCCTTCTGACTACCGTAGTCCTTTCTTCTGAGACCACAAGGTCCACAGTTCCGACACCACCTCTCGATGGAGCTGCGCATCCCTACCCAGTAGAACCGGCATCTCAACAGGGTCTCCAGCTTCCTCCAGCCAAAGTGTCCTGCTTGATCGTGGTACGCTTCCAACACCATTGGGACGTCTGCCTTGGGGACCACTATTTGCCAGACCATTTCATGGGTTCTGGGGTTGACGTATCTCCTGCACAACTTCTCACGGTATAGGAACAACCTGCTTTTCTCGTTCCACAGGAGCTTGGCTGACATAGGTGCATCCTTTTCCAAGGAGGAACCTTCCTGTTTTAACAACTCCTTGATGCGGCTGACCACTGGATCACTGTCCTGAGTCTCTTTCCAGCTATGATGGGGTAAAGGATTTAATGTTGCACCATACTGCTTTCTGTGAACTCGATGCTCATGGACTACCCCATTTCGATGAAACGCAGGGAGCTCAATTTCTTCCAGGTCGTCCGATTCTTCTTCCGTGTCAGAGTCATGCGGCATTCGGGACAACGCATCAGCATTAGCATTCTTTCGACCTGCCCGGTACTTGATAGTAAACTGGTAATTGGACAACCGAGCCATCCATCGCTGCTCCATGGCACCCAGCTTGGCAGTTTCCAGGTGCGTTAACGGGTTGTTGTCTGTGTACGCCGTGAACTTATTGGAGGCCAGATAGTGCTTAAATCTTTCAGTAATGGCCCAAACCAGCGCCAGAAACTCCAGCTTGAAGCTGCTATAATTTTCCGGATTCCTTTCAGTTGGCCTGAGTTTTCTGCTGGCATATGCGATGACTTTTTCTTGGCCATTCTGCTTCTGACTGAGAACTGCTCCCAACCCTTCATTACTGGCGTCGGTGTACAACAGGAACGGTTGGCTGTAATCAGGATGGGTTAAGATCTCATCACCTGTAAGGATCTCTTTCATCTTTTGGAATGCTTCGGCCTGTTCTTTACCCCAGTTAAAGGGAGGGTTTCTGCTCTTTAGGGATTGTCCTACTAGGAGGTCCTGTAAAGGAGCTGCCTTCTTCGTGTAATCTTTCACGAATCTCCTGTAGTAACCCGTTAGTCCCAGGAACTGTCGCACTTCCTTAAGGTTCTTCGGCTCCGGCCACTTCTGGATGGCAGTGACTTTCTCTGGGTCTGGCGCTACTCCTTCCGAACTGACGATGTGCCCCAAGTATTGTACCTTCTGTTTGAGTAGATGGCATTTTGAGGGTTTCAACTTCATCCCGTACCTGGACAGGGACTCGAATACTTCTGCCAGGTGCTTCAGATGGTCCTCATATGTCTTGGAATACACGATAACGTCGTCTAGGTATAGCAGCACAGTTTCAAAATTGAGATGTCCCAGACAGTTTTCCATCACTCTCTGAAATGTTCCTGGGGCACTACTGAGCCCAAACGGCATTCTGTCGAACTCACAGAGCCCCATTGGGGTGGTGAAAGCCGTTTTCTCACGATCCTCCTCAGCCACAGCCACTTGCCAGTAACCACTAGTCAGATCGAGGGTAGAAAAGTAGTTAGCCGTTTTCAGAGCAGCTAATGATTCCTCTATACGTGGTAACGGGTATGCATCCTTGTGTGTTATGCGGTTCACCTGCCTGTAATCCACACACATTCTCATACTACCATCTTTCTTTTTAACCAGAACTAGAGGGGCTGCCCAGGGGCTACAACTATCCCTTATCACCCCAGCTTTCTTCATATCATTCAACATTTCTTTAGCCTTCTGATAATGAGCTGGAGGTATGGGCCTATACCGCTCTTTGATGGGAGGATGATTGCCTGTAGGGATATGATGTTGTACTCCCTTAATTGTTCCAAAATCAAGTGGATTTTTGCTAAACACTTGAGCGTACTCTTGCACCACCCGTAATACCCCTTGCTTCTGGTGAGCGGGAGTGGTGTCCGTCCCAACATGGAGTTGCTGACACCATTCCGCCACCTGAGTTGCTGGGTCATTGTCCTCCGCCATTTGACAGGAGTCTAAGGACTCAGCCGGGAGAATAGAATTATTATCAACAGCATGTAGTTTAGCAATAGTTGCGTAACGGGGTAAATTTACCTCATCATCTCCCCAATTGAGAAGCCGTACCGGTACTCTTCCATTCACCACTTCTACTACTCCTCTAGCAGTCATAAGTGTAGGTCTATGTTCTGAATGGTGGGGTTCTACTACAGCTTGGTAATTCTGTCCTCTCAGACCTATGGCTGCCCTGCACCAGATGATCATTTCACTCATTGGGGGTATCACAATAGGATCCGAGTCAGTGACCCGTACATTACCAATTTCGCCGTCGGTAAGCTTCACTTGCTGCTGACACACCAGGGCCCGGATCTTTCTTTGGATTACTCCTCTCTGCCTTGGTCGGGCAATCTCAGCGAGCTGTTGGAGCAAGAACACAACTTCTCCCAAACAATTACCGATAATGTTAGTACCCAAAATTATATTTAAACCGTTCTCCTCATTTACAGTCTTTACTACCAGAAGCCCTTGGTCTTTCAACTCCTCTCTGCCCACCTTTACATCTACACATTTTGTTCCGAGTACTTCTACAGGAAGACCATTAGAAGCATACACAGTAAAGTCAAGGCTCGGAGGTTTAAGACTGTCCATTGACCAGTACTTGGTATATAGAGCATCAGGTATTAGGGTCACCTGGGACCCAGTGTCTAACAATGCTGGAACAGCAATACCATCTAGAATAATAGACAGGTAGGGTCGCCCGCCCACATACCTGCGGTTCCAGTCTAGGGGGCCTGACGGGTATTCTCCTGGGTGTTGGCCCTTGGACCCAGGTTCTGCCCGTTTAAAGGACACTGTGTAGACAGATGACCTTTCCGGTTGCAGCGGTAACAGATGATCTCTCGACGAGGAGGGTGTTGATCAGAGGTTGCTCCTGGGGGTGGCGTTGTCCTCCTCCGGGGAGGCGACGTCTTCTTTCTTCTCCGGTGCATCCACGGAACGTCCTCTGGGCAGTCAGCTAACAAGATCTTTCCTTCCTCCTCTTTCCGCAGCTGCAGGGCACTCATTACAGCAGCCAGATTTTTAGTCAGCTGGCGCACCTCTGAGCGCAGACAGTCCAATTCACTAGGAGGTGTCACCTGCGCTTTGGCTTCAGCCACTAGCGGGGAAAAGGGGGTTACTGCCGGTTCCGGAGTGACTTCAGCCTGATGATGTTGGGTTGCCACCTCGGGTTTGCCCAGGGGCCGCAGCCCTTTTATTGCCATGTCCTTTAGGGCATCAAAGGTAGCATCCGGATGATCTAAGGACCACCAATTCACAGTTCTGCGTTCCTCTTGGGATCTCAATCCCTGTATAAATTGTTCTTTCAGCATTCTATTCTCGTCAATAGCATTTAAATTGTTAATTTGCTTGAGGGCTCTCAGGGCTCCCTGTAGTCGGCAAGCGTAGTCCCGGATGCTGTCACCTGGCTGTTGTGAACAGTGATAGAAGGCCATCCGGAGATCCGTTTCTGCGCGGTCTTCAAATATGGCATGCAGCTTAAGGAAGATCGCAGGTACCGACTCCTGATCAACGGTATCCCAAGTCTCCACTTCCCTCTCAGCAGCGCCAGTTAGCTGCCCTATTAGCACAGCAGCTTTTTGTCTCTCAGGCATGGAGTACATTTCTAGGATGCTGCATAACTTCCGCTTGAAGCCTGCTAATGTGCCTGGCCCACCGCTGTATTGGGGAAGCCATTTCGCCCCAGGCATATATGGGAGCGTTAGTGGCATGATCGGGACTACCGGACTGGGTGCAGGGCCTGCGCCCCCATCTGGCGCTACAATACCAGACGGTGCGGGATTGGGGCCTCCGGCCGGGGCCGCACTGTCAGCCGGTTGTTGTGACATCTTAGCGCCCCCTTGGTTAAACGGAGCCTACCGGTTTCAGACGCTGCTATTTCACAGGCACCGCAGTGGGAACAGGACCTTCGTCGCAGGCGCTCTGATGTCAGAGCGTTCACTTCCTGTTGCAGGACCTGCCGATGAGTCAGAGCCAGGGGCGTGTCCAAGACTCTGCGCGCTCTCTCAGGTACGCCCACCTTCTTCTCCAGCGCCTTAGGGCGCGAATCTGGCGGCAAATATGGCGGTATTTGGCGCCAAACAATAGCAACAGTCTTTTTCACCAAAACACTCCACAGGCACACAGGGCTCGCAATGCTGCAAGTTTCGTATCCTGTTCGTGACGCCAAAGTTTTGTGTCGACCCGCCACCACAATTGTGGATTACCAGGGCAATGGGGTACTCAGAGCCGAGCCCGTAGAAGTCTATGGGATTGTCACAGGTAGCGGTGGCTCGGTCTGTGGCCCTGGCGGTCTGGCGTATGTTGGGGAAATATTTACAGGGGATAGATATATTTACAGTTCGTGACGCCACCTGTAGTCTTCGGGTAATTTGTACCAGCGCTGCTATAGATCTCTGAGGGGATGGTGATGCAGCTAGATGTCGGGTCCCCTACAGGTGGGACTCTTCCCTCAGGTCGGTAGTTAGGTAGGGATTGTGCAGGCATGCAAATCAATAACTCAGTCTCACACGGTCAGCGTCTTTCCATACCTTTACTTGCAAGATGGTAAGGCAGGTCCCAGGGAGGCTGATGGGGTTGATGGAGGATGAGCTTTGAGGCAACAGCTAAGCAAGTTAGGGGCCTCCTTTACTGTCCAATAACGATGAGTACAACCAGCTTGCAGCGTAGTTCCCTCAATAATTTCAGCTATTCCAGAGCTGTTCTGCCCAGTCAGATTTGTGGTGAAGTCTTCCAATTGATGAAACTAGGTTCTTGCTTTTGTCTGCGCTTGACTCAAAGTCCCTATTTCACCTGACTCCGGTTACGTACTGACTATATGGGGCTGTTTGCCGCGACCTAGGGTCCGGTAAATCCCTGGTTTTCTTACCACTATGCTTGTAGCTAATAGTGATCCTTCGGTCCCCAGTGACCGGTAGCAATGTGCAGGACTTTTCCAAGCCAAAAGCACTTTTCCAATAATCTTCCTTCCACTTTGCCCTTCGATTTGCTCGACTCTTAATAGATAGTTCAGTCTTTCTTCCAGTGGGGCACAGCTCTGACTAGGCTAAGGTGAATTAGACCACCTGTACCAGCCTCCACTTTCTGAACTGCTGACAGGCTCAAACTGGACACGTCTACTCTGTCCAAGGACAGGAAACTGACTGACTAAAATCACTCCCTTCCACACCCCTGCTGGGTGTGTCAGAAGTGTACATGATGTATGAAGAGACCTTAACTGTTACCTCTCCACTCATCCTCCTGGTATTGTGTACCAGGGCTACACATATGTTCAGTAAATGCACTCAATACTTGGTCGGGGCTCCTTTTGCATCAATTACTGCATCAATGCGGCGTGGCATGAAGGTGATCAGTCTGTGGTACTGCTGAGGGTTTATGGAAGCCCAGGTTGCTTTGATAGCAGCCTTCAGCTCGTCTGCATTGTTGGGTCTGGTGTCTCTCATCTTTCTCTTGACAATACCCCATAGATTCTCTATGGGGTTAAGGTCAGGTGAGTTTGTTGCCAATCAAGCACAGTGATACTGTTGTTTGTACACCAGGTATTGGTACTTTTGGCAGTGTGGACAGGGGCCAAGTCCTGCTGGAGAATGACATTTCCATCTCCAAAAAGCTTGTCGACAGAGGGAAGCATGAAGTGCTCTAAAATTTCCTGGTAGACAGCTGCGCTCACTTTGGTCTTGATAAAACACAGTGGACCTACACTAGCAGATGACATGGCTCCCCAAACCATCACTGATGGTGGAAACTTCACACTAGACCTCCAGCAGCTTGGATTGCGGCCTCTCCACTCTTCCTCCAGACTCTGGACCTTGATTTCCCAATGAAATGTAAAATTTACTTTCATCTGAAAACAACACCTTGGAGCACTGACAACAGTCCGGTTCTTCTTCTCCTTGGCCCAGGTAAGAGGCTTCTGGTGTTGTCTATTGGTCATGAGTGGCTTGACACAAGGAATGTGACACTTGTAGCGCATGTACTGGACACGTCTGTGTGTGGCGGCTCTTGAAGCAATGACTCCAGCAGCGTCCACTCCTTGTGAATCTCCCCCACATTTTTGAATGGCCTTTTCTTAACAATCCTTTCCAGGCTGCGGATATCCCGGTTGCTTGTGCACCTTTTTCTACCACACTTTTTCCTTCTACTCAACTTTCCATTAATATGCTTGGATACAGAACTCTGTGAACAGCCGGCTTCTTTAGCAATGACCTTTTGTGGCTTACGCTCCTTGTGGAGTGTGTCAGTGACTGCCTTCTGGACATCTGTCACGTCAGCAGTCTTCCACATGATTGACCTTTTTAAACGTTTAGGAAGCCTTTGCAGGTGTTTTTTTGTTAATTATTCTAATTTACTGAGATAATGACTTTTGGGTTTTCATTATCTATAAGCCATAATCATCAACATTAACAGAAATAAACACGTGAAATAGATCACTGTTTGTAATGACTCTATATAATATATGAGTTCACTTTTTGTATTGAAGAACTGAAATAAATTAACTTTTTGATGATATTCTAATTTAGTGAGAAGCACATGTATGTGTGTGTGTGTGTATATATATACATTATGTATAAACTCAAAATATGTCTAAATAATTTTACCACTAGCATAAAGAACAATGTGTCACAAAGAAAAAAACAACTATCTCAGAATCACTTGGTTCCAAAGTCATTACCACATATAGTGACACGTCAGATTTCTAAGGCCAAAATTGGTAGTGGCAGGAAGGGGTCAATAATGTTGTGTGACACAGTATTGATGTTTTATTTATGTGAATATTTATTGAAATATATAGGACACATTATATTAATAATACAATGGATCAAGACTTATCAGCCAACAGAGTCAAAGCCCTGGAGGTGATCACCGTTAGATTACAGCCGGGAGCAACATCAACCAACCTGTCCTGGGACATCTCATATGACCTACAGGTAGGAATACTAGGAATATCTCCTGTTGTTTTTCATTATACTTCCTTTTAGCTTATACCATTAGTATAAGATAAAAGGAATTTACTAAAAGGGGTTCTCTGCCCTCCGAGATGCCAGACATTGAGATCATTTATCCTTGGAAACGGAATAGACGTTTAAGGACCTCCGACAAACGGTGGATTCTCTGCTTCAGGAAATTTCTGGTGCTTGTCAGATTTTTACTTTCTTCCAGAAGAGTCTTGTCATCTTCCCTTTCTTGCTGCAGAATCTCTTTCTGGAGTTGCTTCCCATATTCTTGCAAAATGTAAAACTGGATGATTAAAGGATTTTGATAAGCGAGCCGGTCAGCTGCTCCCTGTGTTATAAAAACACGACATTGACCAGAACTTGTGAAAAATAGTTGTGGCTCGATGTTGGATGAATATTTTAATACCAGACATTTCCTAAACATTGTACTTCCAGTGAAGGACCCTTTGGAAGAAAACTCTGGATAGGAGCAAGCATAAATTTTAAAGATGTAGGACATTCTACCTAAAAAGAAATCCATCCTGTTCGTGTAGCTTGGTTGAGTACCCAAGACCTTGAAGGATTTTTTTCGTTTTATCTACTCTAAACTCTGACACTGAACCTTTTGCTACCTCCACCCACTACCAATTGGTGGAAAGTGACCTATTCTTGAGATGACTGACGGTGGACCTCCACATTGATTTTGCTATTACGATATGGTCAAACTGGTTATTAAACTTGCAAATTATTGCCTTGCGCAGGGTCATCAGCAGAGTAAATCAGCCAACGGATCCCTCAATTCAAGGAGAATATTGTCCTATTGGTGGACAATTCACAAGCCAATTAATTAACATAAAAATCTTGGGCCTGGGAATAAAAATGTGCTCATGTTTTATAGTGTATCACAATGTGATGGAAGGAGGATGAGGACTAATGGCTGATCAGCAGAGTCAACCAGGAGGGCAGAAAGGATACAAAATCATCAGGCAAGAGAATGGTCACTAAACAAGTTGAGGTCCGAAAAGGAAAATTCACCAGAAACCAAGAACTGAAAATCAGGGTGTGTGAACCATGCATGAAGAACTGACTGGCAGCTTCCTGCAGAAAATGAGTAGCTTTTGTAGGATGTGGTGCAATTCTATTGACCAAAGTAGGAAGCTGATTATTACAGCTGAAAGCACACACAACCATACTGCCAGAGTGGACAGCACTACAGGTCCCAGCCAGTTTAGTCAGTTTCTAGACGGAGGCTTAACTGCCCATAGCTTCTGGCACTGACATTTCCCCCATCACCAGCACCACTAGCAGAATGAATACGATGGCGCATGGTGACAGGTGTTGACGTCGCAGGTATAGATCCTGGAGGAGATGTGACAAGTAGAGATGAGCGAACATGTCTGGAAAACATTCACCGGTTTCAAATTCTTCAAGAACGTCGCATATTCGCATTCGTGTTTGGTTTCACAAGCATTTTTACTCAAAGCCAGCAAAATTCGGCCACAGTTCGGCACATCATTTGCGTTTCCACTAATGCTTTTGTTATGACTTTAGCTAGGATATTGGTGCTGTACGATGAGCGTGGCGGACGGGGAGATGTGTTAAATAAGGAAAGGGGGGTTGTAGAGGTTAAAAAGAAGAGAAGAGATTACAAGAGCGGCGCGGGCGCTTTTTTTTTCCCTTAACTTTATGTGTGTTTATTCCGGCAGCCAATCAGGGCGCAGAAACCATCCACAACATCATGACACAATGTCTTCTGTGATTGGCTGACGAAGTAACATTTCATTGACCATATAAAAAGTGGACATCTTGTTTTGCTGGCATCATTTGCTCAGTGTCACAGTGCAGAGAGGTCGCTCCTGCCCTAGTGCTGGTGCTGCTGAAAGTGAAGTTGTCCTGTGTAAAATTGATTTTCCAGCATTAAAGTAGATTGTGCAAAAACTGTGTAGCAGTCTCCGGAAGCCCCATTAGCTACTCCAAATTGTGTGTTTCAGTGGCAAATCAGAAGGCCATATTTTCACTTAAAATTGCTAGGCCTAATATTCGGGTGCAGCCAGGCGTAGAGATGGGCGAACCCGAACAGTAAAGTTTGGCATCTGTACCGAACACCTACTGTTCTAGCACGGACACCAAACAAGGACTTCACCAGGAAGTTCGCGTTACTTTTCAGGTTCAGTCCCCGGAACACCGGGTGTTTGCAAACACTTGTTCTGACTGGCGGAAAAATCATTACCGCCAGTCAGAGTGAGCCCGCAGCTGTGATCGGAGGTATAAAGTTTATCTCTGGTCACTGGTGTTGGCTGATGAGACTACAGCTCCCATCATTCGACACCGGCTGCCGCTAATAACAGTGAGAACAGGAGCAACTGATGGAAGTATTCATCATCATCAGCCGGCGCCTGCGCTCTAAATAAATAATTTAAAAAAAAAAAGCCGCGGGTTCCACTGCATTTTTGATAATCAGCCAGGCAAAACTGATAGCTGGGTGCTGCAACCCTCAGCTGTCAGCTTCAGCAAGGTTGCTTATCAATAGAGGGGTCCCCATACTGTTTTTTTTCATTATTTAAATAAATACATTAAAAAAACAGCATAGGATCCCCTCATTTTTGACAACCAGCCTTGCTAAAGCTCACAACTGGGGCCTGGCATTCTCAGGGTGGTAAGGGGCCTTGGATATTGGCCCCTACAACCTAAAAATAGCAGCCGCAGCCGCCCTAGAAAAGACACAACTATTAGATGTGACAATTCTGGCGCTTTGCCCGGCTCTTCCTACTTGCCCTGTAGCAGTGGCCAGTGGGGTTCATATTTGTGGGGTTGATGTCACCTTTGTATTGTCTGATGACATCAACCCCACGGCTTAGTAACGGAGAGGCGTTTATAAGACACCCATCCATTACTAATCCTATAGTTATATGCTAAATAAACACAGCCAGAATAAAGTATTTTATTTGAAATAAAACAAAACACACTTTAATTTAAATAATTAAAAAATACCACTTGGGGACTCGACTGTTCTTAGTAACCAACCATGCTAACGCTGATAGCTGAGGGTTACAGCCCCCCTGTCAGTTTTTCCTGGATGGTTATCAATATTACAGGGGACCCACGCCATTTTTTAATATTATTTATTTAGGGCGCAGGTGCCGGCTGATGAATACTTCCATCAGCTGGCGCCTGCTCTTACTGTTATTAGCGGCAGCAGGTGTAGGCTGATGGGAGTAATAGTCCCATCAGCTTACACCAGTGACCGGAGGTAAACGTTATACCTCCAATTACAGGATACCTCCGATCACAGGAACCGCGGCTGTCTGACCAGCAGTAATGAATTTACTGACAATCAGAAGTAGTGTTTGCCACGCTGTCATGCACATGACAGCGTGGCAAACACTGGATGTTCGGGCCCCCATTCAAGTAAATGGGGTCCGGGTACTTTTCTGGTACCCAAACCAGTACTTTTTTTTTAACTGTTCGGCCGAACCCGCCGGACCCCAACATCCAGGGGTCCGCCCATCTCTACATGCTGGCAAGATGTGGACTTAGAGAGGTGAATATGCTTGAGAGGTGTGGACAGAGAGAGAAGGATGTGCTGGGGAGGTGTGAACAGAGAGAGGAAGATGTGGTTGAGAGGTGTGGACAGAAAGAGAGGAGGATATGCTTGAGAAGTGTGGAGAATGTGCTGGAGATGATGAACAGAGAGAATTATATGCTGTACAGATGTGAAAGAGAGAGGAGGATGTGCTGGAGAGGTGTGGTGGCCACAGAGAGGAGGACATGCAGTAAAGGTAGACAGAGGATAGAAGGATATGCTGGAGAGCTGTGAACATAGGCAGGACTACATATTGGTTAGGTGTGGACAGAGAGAGAGGAGGATATGCTGGCAAGATGTGGACTGAGAGAGGAGAATGTGCTGGAGAGGTGTGGATAGAGAGAGGTGGATGTGCTGGAGAGGTGTGATCTGAGAGAGGATGATGTGTTGGAAAGGTGTGGACTGAGACAGGATGATGTGTTGGAGAGGTGTGGACAGAGAGAGGAAGATGTGCTTGAGAGGGGTGGATAGAGAGAGGAGGATGTGCTGGAGAGGTGTGGACAGAG
The DNA here is from genome assembly GCA_033576555.1 of Oophaga sylvatica. Classification (NCBI taxonomy): domain Eukaryota; kingdom Metazoa; phylum Chordata; class Amphibia; order Anura; family Dendrobatidae; genus Oophaga; species Oophaga sylvatica. The sequence continues at coordinate 630,338,863 of JARQOD010000002.1, forward strand.
AGGATGATGTGCTGGAGAGATGTGGACAGAGAGAGGAAGATGTGCTTGAGAGGGGTGGATAGAGAGAGGAAGATGTGCTTGAGAGGGGTGGACAGAGAGAGGAGGATGTGCTGGCCAGAGAGAGGAGGATATGTTCAGTACATCTTTCTATTGCTGCACTACAAGGGAACTTGACAGTGGACAGTCAGATATGTAAATAAACGACCTAAGAATGATGTGAGCAGATTACGGGATGCAGTAATGGACGGGAGGCAGAGCAAGGGTTAACGTATTTACTATTAACAAGTAATTACTCCATGCGGGGAGATGTATAGTAAACAGGAGCAATGTGGTAATGAGGGGTAATAGGTATGCAGTTTGGGGGTAAAATGATTTAACTTATCCATTCCAAATGTCTATCAGACTGGAATGTCAACAAGGCAACCTCTTCCGACAAGCCTACAAACTGCACCGATCGACCAAGCCACTGCACAACCACCTCTACCCTCGTCTATTGTATCCTCACCCATCCCTGGAAGATTGTGAGCCCTCGCAGGCAGGATCCTATTTCCTCCTGCACCAGTTGTGACTTGTACTGTTTAAGAATACGGTACTTGTATTTATTATGTACACCCTCCTCACATGTAAAGCGCCATGGAATAAATGGCGCTATAATAATAAATAATAATAATAAAAGGCAGAAGATGGTGCCAGCTAAGGTAAGCAAGTAGTGTATCCGGTAGAGTCCTGTGGAAGTGAATGAGCCGCGTCCCGTCGGCAGCGGTGAGTCTCTGAGGTCTTTCGTGGGATCTTTGATCCCGTATGAAGCACAAGAAGAGGGCCACAGTTCAAGACCTTGCCAGGGCGCAACGTAGCCCAACAGATATGGACCGGGGGAGCAGGAAACAGTTCACGGTAACAACCCCGGTCTAGGCGGTTTGCGCACTGTACTCACGGTCCCGCTGAGTTTGGCACCTTGCTTTGTGGGAGCCACTGGACACTCTGCCAGACTCCGGTGACAGTCCCCGTGAGTGGTTGCGTGTGCGCTGCTGCGCAGGCCTGCACTGCGGCGGTGCTCAAGAGCCGGAGCACTGCCTTCTCTTTGCCGTGCGCTGTCTCTTCCCGCCAAGTCTGCCTGCTTCCACGCGTTCACAGCCTGTGCTGGCAAGTGCAAAGGTCGGTCTGGTTCTCTAAACTTTCCCCCAGACAACAGGGGAGACAGCCCCGACAGTTCCGGACCCGGCGTGAAAGGGGTAACCCGGGTCCGGTCCTTCTTCTTACAGTGACATCTGGATTACTTCAGACAACTTTTTTTTTACATCACAGACTTGCTTCATGTGTTTGCAAAGAAGAGCAAGAGAAGATCATATCACAAACAAACTTAGATGACAAATAGAACAAAAAACAAGAAAGTCTGACTGCTATCCGCTATGTAAGGGAGAGGTGTTACAGTGACATTGTTTGGAGAGTAGGAATACAGTACTGCAGAATTTTATCTAAACACTTTTCGAGCTGTGACTTTAAAAACTGGATTTGCCCTTTCACTGACTGTTATTAACGCAGCGGTTTCTTCGTACTGTATATCAACTGTAACTTTAAATGTAAAAAAAACTTTATTAAAGGGAATGCACCATCAAAAATAAAGTTTAAAATCAGGCCTTTATTTTATAATTTTACCTGTGACTGTCTTAAATTATTGCCATTTTCACAATAGATATAAGTCTAACATTTTTTATTTTTAACTTTACTGTGTAAACTGAGACAGAGTCCACAGAGCCATTTCATTATCATTACAATCTGAAACAATAGCTCAGTTATGTTTCAAAAGGCCTGGATGAACCAGAATAGTAACACTATATACACAGATAACGTTCTGGATGTAGCTCCGCTGTCATTTCGAGGTCTGGGTGTTGCACTCACTCTATGGAGACAGTTACTTCCCTGTCAATTGACGCCTATTCTTTGCAGCCGCCATAAATTATACAGCCTGCTGCACGGTCTGCACAGATAAGGATAATTATTTTAATTATTTTGAATTAAAAATAAAAAAGCAAATAAAAAAATAATAAACACATGGGACAAATTTGTTAAGAATGACTAAAAGAAAAAAAAAAGTATTTTCTATTCACCAGAGAAATGAAAGATGAGCTCTGATCAGTAGAAATAGGCAAAATAGGCAACAAGGACAGTTATAAGCTATTTCGATAAATCTTTTGCATAGAGCTACAGTTAGTGGAAAATATATATATACAGTATACTAATGCAAAGGAGTCTGGGTATGAGACTAAATCATCTCTTTACATAGGCGGGATCTACAGACTAAATTGATATTTCTGTATTTCTTCTAAAAGAATATTTCTAGGGTTACATGTGAACATGATGTGAGGAAATAACAATAATAATAAAAAGATAATGATACAATTGTTTTGCGTGTATCTTAACTCTATTGGACGTTGGCCCAAGTAGCAAAAGCATTAGGGGGAAAAAAAAAAAAAAAAAAACGAACCTGATAATAAACCAGCATGAACACGCGGATATTCCCCTTCATCCAAATGGTCTGTGTATTATAAAAAAAAAATCAGTGTTCATAATTTAGACTTTTCATTTAAAAAATTCCTGCTGTTTTTCAGTTTGATGCCGGCCTTTCCCGTGCCGGTACATGCAACAAGTCGACAATTTCAAGTCTTTAGATGTCTTTGTCTTCAAGGTTCACAAATTTTTCTCTTCAAAAAATGTTCTTTTTTTTCTCATTTATTTATTTTGGGAGGCATCCATCAATCTGAATTTCTGCGGGCCAACCTCTATATCGGTTATTATCTTTGGGGTGGATTGCCTGCAAGAAACAAAAGAACAAGAAATTGAAGTATGCGAGAGCGGAAAAGAGAAAAAGACTGATGCAAAAAAATAAAAAAAACAAGATACAAGTAATTCAGCTGTAGGTTTCCAGACAGGAAAATCCCAAATAAAATCCTGCTCCAGTCTACAAGAAAACAGCAACTTTATAAACTTCCCAGACAAAATCCTGCTGCAGTCTACAAGAAAACTACAACTTTAGAAACTTCCCAGAGAAAAACTATGTCAGTCTACAAGAAAACTGCAACTTTAGAAATTTCCCAGATAAAAACCTGTTGCAGTCTACAAGAAAACTACAACTTTAGAAATTTCCCAGATAAAAACCTGTTGCAGTCTACAAGAAAACTACAACTTTAGAAACTTCCCAGATAAAAACATGTTGCAGTCTACAAGAAAACGGCAACTTTAGAAACTTCCCAGATTAAAACCTGCTCCAGTCTACAAAAAAACAGCAACTTTACAAACTTCCCAGATCAAAACCTGCTCCAGTCTACAGGAAACTGGCAACGTTAGAAACGTTCTAAACTTCAGTTAATGAAGGAGCAAGTTCTCTTAGAGCCCAAGCAGAATGTAGTACCCTTTTCGTATCCTTTATTCCTGTTTAATTAACCCTTTTGATTTTTCATTTTTAGTCTTTGATTATTTCTGCCTGTTCGTTCAAGAGCCATAACTTTTTAATTGTTTTCATAGTCGTAACTTTTTTGCGGGACTAGTTATTGTTTTGATCGACATTTTTGATCGTTGGTTTAACCAATAATATACTGGAAATAAAATTCCAAGTGGGTGAAATGGTGAAAAATCATTGAATTCCATCATTTCCTTTTTGGTTTTGTTTTTACAGCGTTGATTGTGCTATAAAAATAGCACGGCATCAGAATTGTTCAGGTTAGTACGGTCACAGCCATACCAAACTTTTATATCTTTTTTATATATTTTAGTGGTTAAAAAAAACTCTAAATTTTGGAAAAAATGTGGTTGATGCCGCAATTTTCATGGTGAGATGTCATTTTGTGGGTTTCATTTTGGCGCAAATTGGACCTATTTTTATGGAAGGTTTGGTGACTAAAAAACAGTTTTGGTGTTTTTATTTTTCTTCTTTACATCAGTTACCTTTCGAGTTAATTTATTTTATATTTTCATACACTGAACTTTAAAGGACACGGCAATACCAGTTACCGGTATTTATTTTTTTAATTCTTTATTTTTTATTAGGGGAAAAATGGGGTAATATTAATTTTTCTTGTTTTTTAATTCTTTTAATATTTTTTTTTTACTTTGTTTTTATTATATTTGATCTGCTTTTAGTCCTCTAGGGAAGTGGAACCTGCGATCATAGCATTGCAGCATATAGTCAATATCGTGATCTCCTATGAAGCCAAGCCCGTGGCTGAGCTTCACATGTGTACCAAGATGGCAGCGGCGGACATCTTTAAACGGCCTCCAGCTGCAATAGTAGCATATTGGCACCAGAGATTGAACACCACCACTTAGCAACACTTTAAATGCAGCTGTCAGAGATGGATAGCGGCATCTGAATGGTTAAACAGCACAGATGGAACTAGCTCAGGTCGCTGCTGTTAAAAACGACTGCACCCTTTAGTGTGCAAGTGAGAAGCTACACTCAGGAATTACTGTACAGGAATATTCTTTGCTGAAGCTATTGGTCCCTGTTATCAGTCATTTGACTTTAGCGTCATAAGAATTTTATGTTATTTATTTTTACCTTTTCTCTTTCAATATTATTTGGGATTGTGACTCCTTTCCCAGTCAGGAACACCCACTGTGAGCGAAATTGTAGATTTCGAATTTCTTTACTGCCAAGATCTTCAAAAACTTTTTTGCCAGGTTCAGTTAATCTGAAAATACAAAAAAGGATTAAACTCATTGCTGTTATGCTGTACTTATAGTAGACGCACACGTCCTGGTCTGTAAAGATGACTTTTCAGCAATCTCATTATCATCACAGATAGGATTACATTGACTGATAACACTTCTATATAAAGTAGATAACACAGGATCCACCATTCACAATAGGTGATGTCACAGCTCACCTCCTCCTACTCCTGTACAATGACTGATAGCACCTCTATATACAGTAGATAACACAGGATCCACCATTCACAATAGGTGATGTCACAGCTCACCTCCTCCTCCTGTACAATCACTGATAACACCTCTATATACAGTAGATAACACAGGATCCACCATTCACAATAGGTGATGTCACAGCTCACCTCCTCCTCCTGTACAATCACTGATAACACCTCTATATACAGTAGATAACACAGGATCCACCATTCACAATAGGTGATGTCACAGCTCACCTCCTCCTCCTGTACAATGACTGATAACACCTCTATATACAGTAGATAACACAGGATCCACCATTCACAATAGGTGATGTCACAGCTTACCTCCTCCTCCTGTACAATGACTGATAACACCTCTATATACAGTAGATAACACAGGATCCACCATTCACAATAGGTGATGTCACAGCTCACCTCCTCCTCCTGTACAATGACTGATAACACCTCTATATACAGTAGATAACACAGAATCCACCATTCACAATAGGTGATATCACAGCTCACCTCCTCCTCCTGTACAATGACTGATAACACCTCTATATACAGTAGATAACACAGGATCCACCATTCACAATAGGTGATGTCACAGCTCACCTCCTCCTCCTGTACAGTGACTGATAACACCTCTATATACAGTAGATAACACAGGATCCACCATTCACAATAGGTGATGTCACAGCTCACCTCCTCCTCCTGTACAATCACTGATAACACCTCTATATACAGTAGATAACACAGGATCCACCATTCACAATAGGTGATGTCACAGCTCACCTCCTCCTCCTGTACAATGACTGATAACACCTCTATATACAGTAGATAACACAGAATCCACCATTCACAATAGGTGATATCACAGCTCACCCCCTCCTCCTGTACAATGACTGATAACACCTCTATATACAGTAGATAACACAGGATCCACCATTCACAATAGATGATGTCACAGCTCACCTCCTCCTCCTGTACAATCACTGATAACACCTCTATATACAGTAGATAACACAGGATCCACCATTCACAATAGGTGATATCACAGCTCACCTCCTCCTCCTGTACAATGACTGATAAACCCTATATACAGTAGATAACAGGATCCACCATTCACAATAGGTGATATCACAGCTCACCTCCTCCTCCTGTACAGTGACTAATAACACCTCTATATACAGTAGATAACACAGGATCCACCATTCACAATAGGTGATGTCACAGCTCACCTCCTCCTCCTGTACAATGACTGATAACACCTCTATATACAGTAGATAACAGGATCCACCATTCACAATAGGTGATATCACAGCTCACCTCCTCCTCCTGTACAGTGACTGATAACACCTCTATATACAGTAGATAACACAGGATCCACCATTCACAATAGGTGATGTCACAGCTCACCTCCTCCTCCTGTACAATGACTGATAACACCTCTATATACAGTAGATAACAGGATCCACCATTCACAATAGGTGATATCACAGCTCACCTCCTCCTCCTGTACACCTCCTCCTCCTGTACAATGACTGATAACACCTCTATATACAGTAGATCACACAGGATCCACCATTCACAATAGGTGATGTCACAGCTCACCTCCTCCTCCTGTACAATGACTGATAACACCTCTATATACAGTAGATAACAGGATCCACCATTCACAATAGGTGATGTCACAGCTCACCTCCTCCTCCTGTACAGTGACTGATAACACCTCTATATACAGTAGATAACACAGGATCCACCATTCACAATAGGTGATGTCACAGCTCACCTCCTCCTCCTGTACAATGAGTGATAACACCTCTATATACAGTAGATAACACAGGATCCACCATTCACAATAGGTGATGTCACAGCTCACCTCCTCGTCCTGTACAATGACTGATAACACCTCTATATACAGTAGATAACACAGGATCCATCATTCACAATAGCTGATGTCACAGCTCACCTCCTCCTCCTGTACAGTGACTGATAACACCTCTATATACAGTAGATAACACAGGATCCATCATTCACAATAGGTGATGTCACAGCTCACCTCCTCCTCCTGTACAATGACTGATAACACCTCTATATACAGTAGATAAGACAGGATCCACCATTCACAATAGGTGATGTCACAGCTCACCTCCTCCTCCTGTACAATGACTGATAACACCTCTATATACAGTAGATCACACAGGATCCACCAGTCACAATAGGTGATGTCACAGCTCACCTCCTCCTCCTGTACAATGACTGATAACACCTCTATATACAGTAGATAACAGGATCCACCATTCACAATAGGTGATGTCACAGCTCACCTCCTCCTCCCGTACAATGACTGATAACACCTCTATATACAGTAGATAACACAGGATCCACCATTCTCAATAGGTGATGTCACAGCTCACCTCCTCCTCCTGTATAATGACTGATAACACCTCTATATACTAGTAGAAACAGGATCCACCATTCACAATAGGTGATGTCACAGCTCACCTCCTCCTCCCGTACAATGACTGATAACACCTCTATATACAGTAGATAACACAGGATCCACCATTCTCAATAGGTGATGTCACAGCTCACCTCCTCCTCCCGTACAATGACTGATAACACCTCTATATACAGTAGATAACACAGGATCCACCATTCACAATAGGTGATGTCACAGCTCACCTCCTCCTCCCGTACAATGACTGATAACACCTCTATATACAGTAGATAACACAGGATCCACCATTCACAATAGGTGATGTCACAGCTCACCTCCTCCTCCTGTACAATGACTGATAACACCTCTATATACAGTAGATGACACCGGATCCACCATTCACAATAGGTGATGTCACAGCTCACCTCCTCCTCCTGTACAATGACTGATAACACCTCTATATACAGTAGATAACACAGGATTCACCATTCACAATAGGTGATGTCACAGCTCACCTCCTCCTCCTGTACAATGACTGATAACACCTCTATATACAGTAGATAACACAGGATCCACCATTCACAATAGGTGATGTCACAGCTCACCTCCTCCTCCTGTACAATGACTGATAACACCTCTATATACAGTAGATAACACAGGATCCACCATTCACAATAGGTGATGTCACAGCTCACCTCCTCCTGTACAATGACTGATAACACCTCTATATACAGTAGATAACACAGGATTCACCATTCACAATAGGCGATGTCACAGCTCACCTATTAGAGATGATAAATGTGTGATTGTCAATGTGCTGAGATCCCCATTGATCCCAATAATGGGGGGCCCAAAGGCCGCTGTATGAATGGTGTGAAACTGAGCATGTGCGACCACGACTTCTACAGCTAGTGAACGAGGCAGTGGTCGCACATGCTCACTACCTCTCATTCTCGTTACTATCAGGAGAGGAGGGAAATTAGGCTGCTGGTGTGATTCTCTTTTCAAAAAGTCACAATTTTTTTGTGTAAACCTTATTTTATGGATACCGTTTATTTTATTTTATTTTTTTGCACAATTTTTGACATAAAAAGTCCCCAAAAAGTTTACAAGCAAAAATAAAGACAAAATTTTGGATGGGGCAAAATTCAAGAAAAAAAAAAAAAAAAGAAAAAAGTTACTTAAAAAAACCTCAAACAATGAACTAGGCCAAATATAATTAGGCAGTTTCTGAACTTCTCAGTGTACATTTCATCCTCTTTCTATGCCCTTTACTTTTGATAATGCCCATTGTTATTATAATTCTTACTTATGAACTGCATCGTCATAACTGGCAACAAAGATGATGGAGCCGCTAGGGATCTTGTTGATAAACTCTACCATTGGTGCAGAGAAGTCTGAAATGAAGCAGAAAACGAGGTAAGTCAGATAGACGGATGGATCATTATCGGTATACTATAGGACAAGATTGACAAAAACTTGTTTTTGAAAATCGTAGTACCGCCTTATGTCCACCAGATGTCGCTGCACCCACACCCCGCAATAAGAGCGCTGCATGTTCAGACGTTACCGTCAATTTACAGACGACTACCGCAAAGTCAGATCAAAATGTGACATTCGTATAATTCCTTTTTGCGATTTCACGGTAGCCGTGAACAAAAAGTGTTACATCTGGATAAACCCTAAGGGCATGTGCACACGTCGCCTTTTTCAGGAGCGTACAGAAAAAGAGCTAAAACCAAAAAAATGAACAAATGTACAGCAAAGGTCAAAATAACGTGAAGCAGCTAAAAGTAGTGACTGGTCCATTCCTCTGGCGGCTTCTGCTTGAAAGTCGCCACTATTTTATATACAGTGCCTTGAAAAAGTATTCATACCCTGACGACAGCGTGATCTTTTCCACATTTCTTCAAGTTTCATCCACAAACTTAAAGGGACCCTGTCAGCAGGATTGTGCACAGTAACCTACAGACAGTGTCAGGTCGGCGCCGTTATACTGATTACAGTGATACCTGATGATGAAATCCGTCTTGTGGTTGTTGTTTAATCTTTATTTGTAGTTTTCAACTAAATAGATTCTCGCGCTCGGGGGCGGCCTGTGAGGGTGGGGATGTGGGCGGGGCTGTGGGAGGAGCTTTATATAGTGCCCTGCTTACATATTCATCCTTATGGGCTTATGATCCCTCAGCGACCTGCCCCTATTTTACATACTGCAAAAAGACGCCGGCAGTGGCGCCTGCCCTGTAGCATGATACATGCCTAATATGTCTATATGCATTTATGCTTTAGTCCTATACTATTATGGGGTAAAAAGAAAAAAATTATCCTCCGGCGGCGGCGCCTGCACAGCAGCATCTAACCCATCAATTTTGCTGGAGAAAAAAAAGTTGGCTCCATTAAACTGGTGTGTAGCCCTGGTGGTAGGCACACGCAGTACCCTGGGGAGTGTATGGCGAGACGGCGGCTTAAAGCTCAATATGCATTCACTCTACACACACTAGACACACCCTTGGGGTAGTGAAGTATACTCTAGGGAGTGGTCAAGAAGGTATGTGTAGGAGTGATTTTAGTCAGTCATCCTAGTTCTAGTTCCTGTCTTCGGGCAGTAAGGACGCGAGAGTCCTAGTTCCTGTCTTCGGGCAGTAAGGACGCGAGAGTGTCTAGTTCCTGTCTTCGGGCAGTAAGGACGCGAGAGTGTCTAGTTCCTGTCTTCGGGCAGTAAGGACGTGGAGAGTCTGCGTCTGGACTACAGTGAGAGAGTCTGTATCTGGAGGGAGGAAGGAGTCTAGATTGCTATCTCACCAGCTTGGAAAGTGGAGTCTGGTATAGGTGTTGGAATACACCTTAGTCTGGTCAGAGCTGTGTCATCTCCTCAGCATACATTGAAGGAAGGAACAAGTTGTAACCCAGAAAGTCTTCAGCATTCCTGTCTAGAGGACAGTATCAGGTACAGTGATGTGCTCCTGCCTGTGATAACTGAGCATCTGTGGTTAGCTTCATTGGAAGGAAAAAGATTGGAAGTGACTGCTCGACCCCTGGCTAGTAAGAGTGTTTATGTTACCAGCGTGGACAAGGCGAAAGGCAAGTGGATTAGAGAATTGGTGCTACAGGATTGCAGAAGTCCAGCGCCTTGTTACCGGTCACTGGGGACCGAAGAGTCACTGTTGCTTCAGGCACGGTGACAGGAAAACCAGGAATCTACCGGACCCTAGGTCGCGGCAGACAAGCCCCTTATAGTCGGTACGTAGCTGGGGTCAGGGGGAGTGAAGACTTTGGAGTTCTGCAGGACAAACATAAGTATTCAGCTCCTTCACAGGAGGACCCCTAACACTAAGCTGACTGGGCAGGTACAGCTAAGATCTGCTGGAATCATAGAGGGAACTACGCTTCAGGCTGGTTGTACTCGTTTATTGGAGTTAAAGGAGGCCCCTAACTTGTCCAGCTGCCGTCTCAAGATACACTCCCCTTGGATCAGCCTCCCTGGGACCTGCCTTATCATTCTGCAAGTAAAGGTATGGAAAGACGCTGACTGTGTGAGACTGTGTTATTTACCGGCACCCGACTTCACCATCTTAACAGACTTTGAGGGAAGAGTCCCACCTGTAGGGGACCCGACATCTAGCTGCCTCACCATCCCCTCAGAGATCTACAGCAGCGCTGGTACTAATTACCAGAACACTACAGGTGGCGTCACGAACTGTATATAGTTATCCCCTGTAAATATTCCCCAACAACATACGCCAGACCGCCCGGGCCACAGACCGAGCCACAGCTACCTGTGACAACAATCCCCATAGACTTCTACGGGCTCGGCTCTGAGTACCCCATTGCCCTGGTAACCCACAATTGTGGTGGCGGGTCGACACAACTAAACTTGGCGTCACGAACAGGATACCAAACTCGCGAAATTGCGAGCCCTGCGTGCCTAAGAACTTGTTTTTGTGAAAAGGACTGTTTGCACTTTTGGCGCCAAAATCGCCATTTTTGTCGCCATATTCGCGCCCTCAGGCGCTGGAGAAGAAGGTGGGCGTACCTTCGTGGGCGTCTACCCCCCCTGTGGCGCGAAGAAAATGCCTGCCCTCTCAAAGTGCTACTATAACATGCGGTCCTGCCCTACAGCAAAGGAGGTCCGCCTCCTCTTCACCTTCCCTGCGAGGAGGAGGAGACGCAAACCCCACCTCCACGGAAGAGACCGGATGTCTCCACAGAAAGAAGAAAAGATCTTCTGGAACATGATGGAGGCAGGACGTGCGCAGCCGAGTGGGGCAGCGGAGGAAGGCAGGCCCCGTGCCCCCGCCGAGCTGCCATCGGCATCCGAGGCCTATGCGATCCTGCACCTGCAACAGGCGTTGTTAGAGGTTCGGGAGGAGAACTCACGCCTAAAGAAGTTGTTCCAACCTGGACTAGAGGAGATTGAGAGGCGCCGCTGTAATCTGCTGGAATGGCGAATGACGAACACGGCGTCCCCTCCCCTCAACGAACCCCCACGATTCAAAGTACCGAAGAGTCTGCTGCCCCAGGCGGAGGAGCAACCGGAGGCTGCCCCCGAAATTACCGTTCCCGATCCCACTGGTGAAGCGGTGGATGCGGAGGAGGTTGAGGAGGTACAGCCAATCCCGGAACGCCCGCCCGGCCAAGAGGCCGCAGCAGATTATCGGTCCCCGGCAGGGACACCGGAGGGGTCCTGTCCGTCACTACCAGATGTGGACTGGGACGAGATGGCGCGCCTGGATGACGTCGCCTACACCGCCCAGTGGGAGCAAGAATGGCGGAGTCGTGAAGAGACGAAGAGGCGCCAGCAGGAGGAAGCGCGGGAAATCAAGAAGAAACCGCCAGCGACAGTTTGCCGAGCTGATTGCTGACAAGGAGACTGTCCGTCGCGACAAAGGTACCTTACGGGAACCGCGGCGGCAGGGGTGTGTGACTGAGTTCCAGCTCCGGAAGGGCTGGGGCTTTATTCGTGAACCGGGCCTCTACCCAGCGGTCTTCGTCAGCAGGCGTGACGTGGAATCTCACCTGCAGCAAGGTCATCCCGGGAGGGACTTAGTAAACGGCGACATAGTCACCTATACGCGGCATTGGGGAATGAAGGGGTGGTATGCCCTGAACGTCGCCATCGTCCGCGACCCCGTCTCAGACGCAGGTACCGTCACCATTACCGCAGCGTCCCCGTTTCCAGCTTCAGTAGCATCCGGCCGTGCCCCAGCATCGCCCCCTTCAAAATCATCGCAACATGCGACCCAAAGTTCATCGCAAGTGAAAGTTACTTCCACATCGCCAAATGCGACCCAGTCTAAATCGCAAACCCTGACGCGGTCTATATCGTTGACTGTAATGGAGACGCAATCGGTGTCATGCGAAGAAAGTGTACCCGTTGCGCCCCTAGAGGTTCGCACCAGAACTGTTGCGACCCAGACCCTGATCGCAGCACATGATTTGCTGGTCCTGGGATCAAGGGCCCATTGCGTTGTTCCAGCCCCCGGGGTGGAAGATGTGGTGGAAAATGTCTTAGTAGCTGATGAATAAGTGGTAAAGAGTTGGTGAGATCCCTATCGGATCTACCACAAGTAGAAAGCAGAAAGTTTAAAATGTTTTTGAAAAAGTTTGCACAGATGTTATATATAGTAAATATATATTCCTAATTATAGAATGCCCGGCTGGGTAATTGGTAATTGATAATGGATAATTGATAATTGATAATTGATAAATGGTAAATAATAGATGAGAATTGATAAACAGTTGCACTTTGACACTGTGATTTATTATGTCTTCTTTTATAAATGGACTTTTTGAGGTGAAGGACTATGCTTACCCAGAACTCTTTTGTACATAGTTGCGCTTCAGCGCCCTATCTTGGTTTTACATAAACCATCCATATCTACCTCTGAAAAACAAAACCCGTGTGGTGTGGCACTGAGTGAGGTCTGCACTTGGATGTCCTGCAGCCCACCCAGGACCCACGTTGAAGGTTTGGTGCGGGTCCTTCACAAGTATCTTGTATATCTATTTATTGAAAATGCTATTTGATACTATTTGTATTAAAGTTTGTAACGTTCAAAGTATTCTTACCTCCCGGATGGGAAGATGTTATTGTTCAAAATGTTATTGCATAAACAAAATTTTTCTGTCTTTTGTATTCCACAGCCCGGGAGTGCTGTCGTTTACCATGGGGGAATGTGTAGCCCTGGTGGTAGGCACACGCAGTACCCTGGGGAGTGTATGGCGAGACGGCGGCTTAAAGCTCAATATGCATTCACTCTACACACACTAGACACACCCTTGGGGTAGTGAAGTATACTCTAGGGAGTGGTCAAGAAGGTATGTGTAGGAGTGATTTTAGTCAGTCATCCTAGTTCTAGTTCCTGTCTTCGGGCAGTAAGGACGCGAGAGTCCTAGTTCCTGTCTTCGGGCAGTAAGGACGCGAGAGTGTCTAGTTCCTGTCTTCGGGCAGTAAGGACGCGAGAGTGTCTAGTTCCTGTCTTCGGGCAGTAAGGACGTGGAGAGTCTGCGTCTGGACTACAGTGAGAGAGTCTGTATCTGGAGGGAGGAAGGAGTCTAGATTGCTATCTCACCAGCTTGGAAAGTGGAGTCTGGTATAGGTGTTGGAATACACCTTAGTCTGGTCAGAGCTGTGTCATCTCCTCAGCATACATTGAAGGAAGGAACAAGTTGTAACCCAGAAAGTCTTCAGCATTCCTGTCTAGAGGACAGTATCAGGTACAGTGATGTGCTCCTGCCTGTGATAACTGAGCATCTGTGGTTAGCTTCATTGGAAGGAAAAAGATTGGAAGTGACTGCTCGACCCCTGGCTAGTAAGAGTGTTTATGTTACCAGCGTGGACAAGGCGAAAGGCAAGTGGATTAGAGAATTGGTGCTACAGGATTGCAGAAGTCCAGCGCCTTGTTACCGGTCACTGGGGACCGAAGAGTCACTGTTGCTTCAGGCACGGTGACAGGAAAACCAGGAATCTACCGGACCCTAGGTCGCGGCAGACAAGCCCCTTATAGTCGGTACGTAGCTGGGGTCAGGGGGAGTGAAGACTTTGGAGTTCTGCAGGACAAACATAAGTATTCAGCTCCTTCACAGGAGGACCCCTAACACTAAGCTGACTGGGCAGGTACAGCTAAGATCTGCTGGAATCATAGAGGGAACTACGCTTCAGGCTGGTTGTACTCGTTTATTGGAGTTAAAGGAGGCCCCTAACTTGTCCAGCTGCCGTCTCAAGATACACTCCCCTTGGATCAGCCTCCCTGGGACCTGCCTTATCATTCTGCAAGTAAAGGTATGGAAAGACGCTGACTGTGTGAGACTGTGTTATTTACCGGCACCCGACTTCACCATCTTAACAGACTTTGAGGGAAGAGTCCCACCTGTAGGGGACCCGACATCTAGCTGCCTCACCATCCCCTCAGAGATCTACAGCAGCGCTGGTACTAATTACCAGAACACTACAGGTGGCGTCACGAACTGTATATAGTTATCCCCTGTAAATATTCCCAACAACATACGCCAGACCGCCCGGGCCACAGACCGAGCCACAGCTACCTGTGACAACAATCCCCATAGACTTCTACGGGCTCGGCTCTGAGTACCCCATTGCCCTGGTAACCCACAATTGTGGTGGCGGGTCGACACACTGGCACTGGCATTACCTGCGCAGTAGCATCTATCGGAATGTGCTAGATGCTACTGCGCAGGCACTGCCGCCAGCAAAAGTTTGATGAAGCTGAATTTTTTTTTTGCAACCCCACAATACTCTATACAGTATGTAAAATAGGGGGCTGGTCACTGAGGGTCAGTGACCTGTCATAAGCCCATACAGATGAAGATGTAAGCAGAGAACCACATAAAGCCTCTCCCACAGCCACGGCCACACTCGCTCTCGCTCAGTGAGATTGGATGGAGACGTCAGTGATCAGCCATTTACAAGTCTTGTCCCAGATTCTCGTGAGATTTGGGTCTTGACTGTGACTGGGCCGTTCACACACAGGAATATGCTTTGATATAAACCATCCATTATAGCTCTGGCAGGATTTTTGGGGTCAATGTCCTGTTAGAAGATGAACCTACGACCCAGTCTCCAGTCTTGTGCAGCCTCTAAGAGGTTTTCCTCCAGGACTGTCCTGTATTTAGCTCATTCCATCTTCCACCAACTCTGACCAGCTTCCCTGCCCCTGCTGAAAAAAGCCTCTCCACAGCATGATGCTGCCACCACCATGTGTGACTGAGGGATGGTGTTTTCAGGGTGATGTGCAGTGTTAGTTTTCCACCACACAAAACGCTTTGCATTTAGCCCCAAAAGCTCTCCTTAAGTCTCAGCTGACCATAGCACCTTCTTCCACATGCTCGCTGTGTCGCCTATATGGCTTTTTGAAAACTGCGAACGGGACTTCTTAATCACTTGCTTTCAAAAGTGTATAACTTCTTGCCACCGACCAGAGTTGTAGAGTTGTCATGTGGACAGATTCACCAACCTGAGTTGTGGATTTCTGCAGCTCCTCCATAGTGACAAAGGGCCTGTTGGCTGCTCCTCTAATTAGTGCTCTCCTTGCCAGGGATGTCAGTTTAGGTGGAAGACCATGTCTCAGTAGGTTTGAAGTTGTGCCACACTCCTTTTATTTTTGGATGATGGATTGAACATTACTCAATGAGATGTTCAGAGTTCGGGCTATTTTTTTCATAATCTAACCCTGCTTTACTCTTCTCGACAACTTTATCCCTGACCTGTCTGGTGGGTTCCTTGGTTTTCATGTGGCCGTTTGATCCCTAATGTTCTCAAACAAACCTCTGAGACCTTCACAGATATACTGAGAATAAATTATACACAGGTGGACATAATATACTAAATACAGTTAGGTCCATAAATATTTGGACAGAGACAACATTTATCTAATTTTGGTTCTAGACATTACCACAATGAATTTGAAACAAAACAAATCAGATGCAGTTGAAGTTCAGACTTTCAGCTTTCATTTGAGGGTATCCACATTAAAATTGGATGAAGGGTTTAGGAGTTTCAGCTCCTTAACATGTGCCACCCTGTTTATAAAGGGACCAAAAGTAATTGGACAATTGACTCCAAGGCTATTTCATGGACAGGTGTGGGCAATCCCTTCATTATATCATTCTCAATTAAGCAGATAAAAGGGCTGGTGTTGATTTGAGGTGTGGTGTTTGCATTTGGAAGGTTTAGCTGTGAAGGAAACATGCAGTCAAAGGAGCTCTCCATGCAGGTGAAACAAGCTATCCTTATGCTGCAAAAAACAGAAAAAACCCATCCGAGAAATTGCTACAACTTTAGGAGTGGCAAAATCTACAGTTTGGTACATTCTGAGAAAGAAAGAAAGCACTGGTGAACTCATCAATGCAAAAAGACCTGGGCGCCCACGGAAGACAACAGTGGTGGATGATCGCAGAATACTCTCCATGGTGAAGAGAAACCCCTTCACAACAGCCAACCAAGTGAAGAACACTCTCCAGGAGGTAGGCGTATCAATATCCAAATCTACCATAAAGAGAAGACTGCATGAAATTAAATACAGAGGGTTCACTGCACGGTGCAAGCCACTCATAAGAATCAAGAATAAAAAGGCTAGGCTGGACTTTGCTAAAAAAACATCTAAAAAAGCCAGCACAGTTCTGGAAGAACATTCTTTGGACAGATGAAACCAAGATCAACCTCTACTAGAATGATGGAAAGAGAAAAGTATGGTGAAGGCGTGGTACAGCTCATGATCCAAAGCATACCACATCATCTGTAAAACATGGCGGAAGCAGTGTGATGGCTTGGGCATGCATGGCTGCCAGTGGCACTGGGTCACTAGTGTTTATTGATGATGTGACACAGGACAGAAACAGCCGAATGAATTCTGAGGTCTTCAGAGCCATACTGTGTGCTCAGATCCAGCCAAATGCAGCCAAACTGATTGGTTGTCGTTTCATACTACAGATGGACAATGACCCAAAACATAAAGCCAAAGCAACCCAGGAGTTTATTAAAGCAAAGAAGTGGAATATTCTTGAATGGCCAAGTCAGTCACCTGATCTCAACCCAATTGAGCATGCATTTCACTTGTTAAAGACTAAACTTCAGACAGAAAGGCCACAAACAAACAACAACTGAAAACCACTGCGGTGAAGGCCTGGCAGAGCATCAAAAAGAAGGAAACACAGTGTCTGGTGATGTCCATGAGTTCAAGACTTCAGGCAGTCATTGCCATCAAAGGGTTTTCAACCAAGTACTAGAAATGAACATTTTATTTACAATTATTTAATCTGTCCAATTACTTTTGGTCCCTTTAAAAACAGGGTGGCACATGTTAAGGAGCTGAAACTCCTAAACCCTTCATCCAATGTTAATGTGGAGACCCTCAAATGAAAGCTGAAAGTCTGAACTTCAACTGCATCTGAATTGCTTTGTTTCAAATTCATTGTGGTAATGTCTAGAACCAAAATTAGATAAATGTTGTCTCTGTCCAAATATTTATGGACCTAACTGTATGTGACTTCTGGAGGCGATTGGTCACTCAGGATTTTATTTAGGGGTATCAGACTACAGGGGGCTGACTACAAATGAACCTCACAATTTTCAGATTTATATTTTAAAATATTTAGAAAACCAAGCGTCATTTCCCTTAACCTTCACAAATACTCGCTACTTTTTGTTAGTATATCACGTACAATCCCAATAAAAAACAATTAAGTTTGTCGGTGTAACATGAAAAAAATATGGAAATGCTCACGGGGTATGAATACTTATTGAAGGTACTGTATATGTTAAAAAAGCCAACACAAAAGATATCCATAAAAAACACTTCAGGAAAAACTCTACATCCCCATCCAAACGATGTTGTATGCACATGCACTGTCACTGATTCTTTGACAGTTTTTACATAACAAGTATAAATGACAGCACAATGCTGGGTGCAGCAGGGACGTCCACCGGCTCATACAGAGCAGCTGAAGCTCCTACCTCCTTCGTACATGTCAAATGTCCTGCTGTCTGTCAACTTCATGGTCTGACCTAAAAGAAAACAATAGAACAATGAGAAGAAGGCGACAGATGACATCTAATATATAAAGCTGAATGTATGTATGTGTGTATGTATGTGGGTATGTTTGTCCGGGATTGGAATCCGCACCGTCGCACTTACGGGCATGAAATTTTGCACGCCCGCACGTCTCGACCCTGAAAGAGTCCTAGGCTATGTTTTGAATCGAAATTTTAACCCCGCGCGTTCCAAATCGCCAAACAATTTTGGCCCTATCTACATAATGGGGAGAAAGCTGAATGCTTGTGTGTATGTCCGGCATAGGAATCTGCATTTACGGGCATGAAATTTTGCACACACGCACGTCTCGACTCCGGGAGCGTCATAGGCTAGGTTTTGAGTCGAAATTTTAACCCCGCGCATTCCAAATCGGCAAATAATTTTGGCCCGGGATAGGAATCTGCACCGTTGTACTTACGGGCATGAAATTTTGCATGCCCGCACATCTCAACCCCAGGAGCATCATAGGCTATGTGTTGAATGGAAATTTTAACCCCCGCACGTTTTGGTGTGTGATTTTTATGTGCAGAATAAATTTTTGTTAACATAGTCTATTTTGTACAGCTAACAGCAGTTATTAATTAACCCGGGCGAAGCCGGGTACTACAGCTAGTTTACTATATAAACACTGTTGTGTGCTAAATGCACTTACTGTACATAGGGCAGAAGGAGATGTCAATAAAGAGGGAATAAGGGGCAGGAGGACACCAAGGAAGGGAGACTTAAGAGGTCCCCTGGGGGACAGAGAGTAAAAAAAGAACACATGGGGAACAGATAATAAAGAGGGCACATAAGGAACAGGCGGTAAAGAAAAACCTGGGGAATAGAAAATAAAGACGGCACCTGGGGAACAGAAATAAAGAGGGCACCTGGGGAACAGAAAATAAAGAGGGCACCTGGGGAACAGAAATAAAGAGGGCACCTGGGGAACAGAAAATAAAGAGGGCACCTGGGGAACAGACAGTAAAGAGGGCACCTGGGAACAGACAGTGAAGAGGGCACCTGGGGAACAGAAAAAAAAGGGCACCTGGGGAACAGACAGTAAAGAGGGCACCTGGGGAACAGACAGTAAAGAGGGCACCTGGGGAACAAATAGTAAAGTGGGCACCTGGGGAACAGACACTAAAGAGGGCACCTGGGGTACAGACAATAAAGAGGACACCTGGGGTACAGACAGTAAAGAGGGTACCTGGGAATAGACACTAAAGAGGGTACCTGGGGAACAGACAGTGAAGAGGGCACCTGGGGAACAGAAAATAAAGAGGGCACATGGGGAACAGAAAATAAAGAGGGCACCTGGGGAACAGACAGTAAAGAGGGCACCTGGGGAACAGACACTAAAGAGGGCACCTGGGGTACAGACAATAAAGAGGACACCTGGGGTACAGACAGTAAAGAGGGTACCTGGGAATAGACACTAAAGAGGGTACCTGGGGAACAGACAGTAAAGAGGGCATCTGGGAATAGACAATAAAAAGGGCTCCTGGGGTGCAGAAAATAAAGAGGGCACCTGGGGAACAGACACTAAAGAGGGCACCTGGGGAACAGAAAATAAAGAGGGCACCTGGGGAACAGACAGTAAAGAGGGCACCTGGGGAACAGAAAATAAAGAGGGCACCTGGGGAACAGACAGTAAAGAGGGCACCTGGGGAACAGAAAATAAAGAGGGCACCTGGGGAACAGACAGTAAAGAGGGCACCTGGGGAACAGACAGTGAAAAGGGCACCTGGGGAACAGATAGTAAAGAGGGCACCTGGGAATAGACAATAAAGAGGACACCTGGAGTACAGACAGTAAAGAGGGCACCTGAGGAACAGAAAATAAAGAGGGCACCTGAGGAACAGAAAATAAAGAGGGCACCTGGGGAACAGACAGTAAAGAGGGCACCTGGGGAACAGACAGTGAAGAAGGCACCTGGGAACAGACAGTGAAGAGGGCACCTGGGGAACAGACAGTGAAGAGGGCACCTGGGGAACAGACAGTGAAGAGGGCACCTGGGGAACAGATAGTAAAGAGGGCACCTGAGGAACAGAAAATAAAGAGGGCACCTGGGTAACAGACAGTAAAGAGGGCACCTGAGGAACAGAAAATAAAGAGGGCACCTGAGTAACAGAAAATAAAGAGGGCACCTGGGGAACAGACAGTGAAGAGGGCACCTGAGGAACAGACAGTGAAGAGGGCACCTGGGAATAGACAATAAAGAGGACACCTGGGGAACAGAAAGTAAAGAGGGCACCTGAGGAACAGACAGTGAAGAGGGCACCTGGGAATAGACAATAAAGAGGACACCTGGGGAACAGACAGTAAAGAGGGCACCTGAGGAACAGACAGTGAAGAGGGCACCTGGGAATAGACAATAAAGAGGACACCTGGGGAACAGAAAGTAAAGAGGGCACCTGAGGAACAGACAGTGAAGAGGGCACCTGGGAATAGACAATAAAGAGGACACCTGGGGAACAGAAAGTAAAGAGGGCACCTGAGGAACAGACAGTGAAGAGGGCACCTGGGAATAGACAATAAAGAGGGCACCTGGGGAACAGAAAATAAAGAGGGCACCTGGGGAACAGACAGTAAAGAGGGCACCTGAGGAACAGAAAATAAAGAGGGCACCTGGGGAACAGAAAATAAAGAGGGCACCTGGGGAACAGACAGTAAAGAGGGCACCTGGGGAACAGACAGTGAAGAAGGCACCTGGGGAACAGACAGTGAAGAGGGCACCTGGGAACAGACAGTGAAGAGGGCACCTGGGAACAGACAGTGAAGAGGGCACCTGGGGAACAACAGTGAAGAGGGCACCTGGGAACAGATAGTAAAGAGGGCACCTGAGGAACATAAAATAAAGAGGGCACCTGGGAACAGACAGTGAAGAGGGCACCTGGGTAACAGATAGTAAAGAGGGCACCTGAGGAACAGAAAATAAAGAGGGCACCTGGGGAACAGACAGTAAAGAGGGCACCTGAGGAACAGAAAATAAAGAGGGCACCTGAGGAACAGAAAATAAGAGGGCACCTGGGGAACAGACAGTAAAGAGGGCACCTGGGGAACAGACAGTGAAGAAGGCACCTGGGGAACAGACAGTGAAGAGGGCACCTGGGGAACAGACAGTGAAGAGGGCACCTGGGGAACAGACAGTAAAGAGGGCACCTGGGGAACAGATAGTAAAGAGGGCACCTGAGGAACAGAAAATAAAGAGGGCACCTGGGTAACAGACAGTAAAGAGGGCACCTGGGGGAACAGAAATAAAGAGGCACCTGAGTAACAGAAAATAAAGAGGGCACCTGGGAACAGACAGTGAAGAGGGCACCTGAGGAACAGACAGTGAAGAGGGCACCTGGGAAAGACAATAAAGAGGCACCTGGGGAACAGAAAGTAAAGAGGGCACGAGACACAGTGAGAGGACCTGAAGACAATAAAGAGGCACCTGGGGAACAGACAGTAAAGAGGGCACCTGAGGAACAGACAGTAAAGAGGGCACCTGGGAATAGACAATAAAGAAGGCACCTGGGGAACAGAAGTAAAGAGGGCACCTGGGAACAGACAGTGAAGAGGGCACCTGGGAATAGACATAAAGAGAACACCTGGGAACAGAAAGTAAAGAGGGCACCTGAGGAACAGACAGTGAAGAGGGCACCTGGGAATAGACAATAAAGAGGGCACCTGGGGAACAGAAAATAAAGAGGGCACCTGGGAACAGACAGTAAAGAGGGCACCTGGGGAACAGACAGTAAAGAGGGCACCTGGGGAACAGACACTAAAGAGGGCACCTGGGGAACAGACAGTAAAGAGGGCACCTGAGGAACAGACAGTGAAGAGGCACCTGGGAACAGATAGTAAAGAGGGCACCTGGGGAACAGACAGTGAAGAGGGCACCTGGGGAACAGACAGTGAAGAGGGCACCTGGCGAACAGACAGTGAAGAGGGCACCTGGGGAACAGACAGTAAAGAGGGCACCTGGGAACAGACAGTAAAGAGGGCACCTGGGGAACAGACACTAAAGAGGGCACCTGGGGAACAGACAGTAAAGAGGGCACCTGGGGAACAGACAGTAAAGAGGGCACCTGAGAAACAGACAATAAAGAGGACACCTGGGGTACAGACAGTAAAGAGGACACCTGGGGAACAGACAGTAAAGAGGACACCTGGGGAACAGACAGTGAAGAAGGCACCTGGGGAACAGATAGTAAAGAGGGCACCTGAGGAACAAAAAATAAAGAGGGCACCTGGGGGAAAAGACAGTGAAGAGGGCACCTGGGGAACAGACAGTAAAGAGGGCACCTGGGGAGCAGACAGTGAAGAAGGCACCTGGGGAACAGACAGTGAAGAGGGCACCTGGGGAACAGAAAATAAAGAGGGCACCTGGGGAACAGACAGTAAAGAGGGCACCTGGGGAACAGAAAGTGAAGAGGGCACCTGGGGAACAGACAGTAAAGAGGACACCTGGGAACAGAAAGTGAAGAGGGCACCTGGGGAACAGATAGTAAAGAGGGCACCTGAGGAACAGACAGTAAAGAGGGCACCTGGGGAACAGAAAGTGAAGAGGGCACCTGGGGAACAGACAGTAAAGAGGGAACCTGGGGAACAGAAAATAAAGAGGGAACCTGGGGAACAGATAGTAAAGAGGGCACCTGGGAATAGACAATAAAGAGGACACCTGGGTACAGACAGTAAAGAGGACACCTGGGGTACAGACAGTAAAGAGGACACCTGGGGAACAGACAGTAAAGAGGGCACCTGGGGAACAGAAAATAAAGAGGGTACCTTGGGAACAGACAGTAAAGAGGGCACCTGGGGAACAGACAGTAAAGAGGGCACCTGGGGAACAGAAAATAAAGAGGACACCTGAGGTACAGACAGTAAAGAGGACACCTGGGGAACAGACAGTAAAGAGGGCACCTGGGGAACAGAAAATAAAGAGGACACCTGGGGTACAGACAGTAAAGAGGACACCTGGGGAACAGACAGTAAAGAGGGCACCTGGGGAACAGAAAATAAAGAGGGCACCTGAGGTACAGAAAATAAAGAGGGCACCTGGGGTACAGAAAATAAAGAGGGCACCTGGGGAACAGAAAATAAAGAGGGCACCTGAGGTACAGAAAATAAAGAGTACAAGAAAAAAGGATAAGACCACTATAAAGGTATGCACACCACAATTAAGTAATCAATAATAACAAGAACTTTATTGGCACACACGGTTAAGAACAATCAAAAACAATGTGAACCCCGCATAGATCCCGCTAGCAAGTGCTAACCTGTCGTAAAAGTCAGAACAAGGAAAGAGTTAAACAATAACATGACATGAGATGAACCTGTGGTAGTCATGATGGAGCAATCAAAACAATATACATGACCCACGGTAAGCCTGCACACAAGCAAAATAACACAACATGCCACTACAAGAGAGAGAGCAATAATTAGATGGAAAAACCTTGTGGAAATAACAATTTCTGACCCAAGGACCACTGTCTCACAGCCAAAGTGATGGCAAGGAACCTCCCCAGGATAGAAAAAGCTCACGTGTGGCAAAACAGAATCGGGACTCCATGAAGTGCAGCAAGCGAAGGCAGAACCAGGTTAGAGCACAATGTAAACGGGACCCAGCGGCGGGGTGACCCAACGCGTTACGCCGTTACAAGGATGGCTTCGTCAGGGGAAAGTGAAGAGTGTGCTCGTGAAGCTCGTATAAATACCTGTTGAATGAGAGGAATAACAAGCAGGTGTGTGGCGATGTCCAGGACGAGCACCGGAAGTGACACGGCTGATTGGAAACCGGCAGACGTCTCTGCCAATGGCAAGCACTGCTCTGGCATTGTGTCGACCCGCCACCACAATTGTGGATTACCAGGGCAATGGGGTACTCAGAGCCGAGCCCATGGAAGTCTATGGGGTTTTTGTCACAGGTAGCTGTGGCTCGGTCTGTGGCCCGGGCGGTCTGGCGTATGTTGGGGAATATATTTACAGGGGATAGGTTTTTATACAGTTCGTGACGCCACCTGTAGTATTCTGGTAATTAGTACCAGCGCTGCTGTAGATCTCTGAGGGGATGGTGAGGCAGCTAGATGTCGGGTCCCCTACAGGTGGGACTGGTCCCTCAAAGTCTATGGGATTTGTGAAGTCGGGTGCAGATAAAGAACACAGTCTCACACGGTCAGCGTCTTTCCATACCTTTACTTGCAAGATGTTCAGGCAGGTCCCAGGGAGGCTGATCCAAGGAGAGTGTATCTTGAGACAGCAGCTGGACAAGTTAGGGGCCTCCTTTACTTCCAATACAACGAGTACAACCAGCCTGAAGCGTAGTTCCCTCAAAATCTCCAGCTAATCTATAGCTGTACCACCCAGTCAGCTTTGTGTTTGGAGCCTTCCTGCGAAGAAGCTGAATTCTTATTTTGTCCTGCAGAAACTCAAAGTCTTCACTTCCCCTGACCCCAGTTACGTACTGACTATAAGGGGCTTGTTTGCCGCGACCTAAGGTCCGGTAAATTCCTGGTTTTCTTATCACTCTGCTTGAAACAGTAGTGATCCTTCGGTCCCCAGTGACCGGGTGCAATGTGCAGGACTTCTTCAATCCGTAAGCACTATTCCAATAAACCACTGTGCCTTTCGCCTTGTCCTCGCTGGTAACATAAGCACTCACACTAGCCAAGGGTCGAGCAGTCACTTCTTTCTTTTCCTTCACTTCAAAGTTAGTTACAGATGCTCAGTTATCAATAGGCAGGAGCACGTCTCTGAACCTTATACCGTCCTTTAGACAGGATGCTGAAGACTTTCTGCACTAATCTCCTTCTTCTCAGTCCAGGCTAGACCTTCCTCTCTGAAGTCCAGGCACTGACTGACTGACCACTCCCTCAAGAGTAAACTACACTACCCCAAGGGTGTGTCTAGTGTATGATGAGTGAATGGATATTTAGCATTAAACTGCTGTCTCGCCACACACTCTCCAGGGTACTGCGTGTGCCTAACACCAGGGCTACACAGCATCATGGAGACGCTGCGCAGCGATCGCCATAAAAACACGTAAGTGCATGCGAAGCTCCCGGGAGCAAGTAATGAGAATTGAAAACGCCATAAAAATGGCACAGAATGTATTTCAATACCATAAAACAAATGTTGCCAGGAGAGGCATACTGTTAGGGATGGCCAAGAATATATTCACCATGAATGGGACACCAGCACAAAAAACATAGGTGTTGATGGCATATTGGTAGTTTGTAAAAAGACTAAAGGCCCACTAGGACTGAAAAGGATATAGGCTATATAGCAGGTAATGACCAGACAAAAATAATAATGAGGATGAAAACACAAATAAAAGAAGGGGGATAATTATACCAGCCGGCTTTTTGGGGTAATGTCCGACATTATGGGCCCAGGGCATCTGGTTGTGTTTTTGCGTATATTTATTTTGGTTTTCAGGTACGTTTGTCAGGGTTATTGAGCTTACACTCATCTCGGTTCCTGGATTTTGAGCTGGGTCTTATTCTTTACCATTTTTATTTTTCTGATATTTATCCTGTTCATCATGGTCATCACAAACATATAATAATTTTTCTTGTTTTTCATTTTTTGCCTCTGATCAGTGGAACCTGTTTGCGGTACTGGAGCATATGATATATGGCATGAAGTACTATCATTCCTTCGCGTTTCCAGGAGTATATGGATATTGCCCTTCACCTTGGAATCAATTCATTTTTCTACGTGATCAAGTTATTTGCCTTGGACTTTTGTAGTTAACTGTTTTTCTGCGTGATCACATTTTTGAATATATTTATATATATTTATACATGTATATATATTTCTTTGTTATTGTTACTATATATTATTCATCATCATCATTATTATTATTATTCTTCCTGTTTATGGTATAATTATCCCCCTTCTTTTATTTGTGTTTTCATCCTCATTATTATTTTTGTCTGGTCATTACCTGCTATATAGCCTATATCCTTTTCAGTCCTAGTGGGCTTTTAGTCTTTTTACAAACTACCAATATGCCATCAACACCTATGTTTTTTGTGCTGGTGACCCATTCATGGTGAATATATTCTTGGCCATCCCTAACAGTATGCCTCTCCTGGCAACATTTGTTTTATGGTATTGAAATACATTCTCTGCCATTTTTATGGCGTTTTCAATTCTCATTACTTGCTCCCGGGAGCTTCGCATGCGCTTACGTGTTTTTATGGCGATCGCTGCGCAGCGTCTCCATGATGCCAGAGCAGTGCTTGCCATTGGCAGAGATGTCTGCCGGTTTCCAATCAGCCGCGTCACTTCCGGTGCTCGTCCTGGACATCGCCACACACCTGCTTGTTATTCCTCTCATTCAACAGATATTTATACGAGCTTCGCGAGCACACTCTTCACTTTCCCCTGACGAAGCCGTCCTTGTAACGGCGTAACGCGTTGGGTCACCCCGCCGCTGGGTCCCGTTTACATTGTGCTCTAACCTGGTTCTGCCTTCGCTTGCTGCATTACATGGAGTCCCGATTCTGTTTTGCCACACTTGAGCTTTTTCTATCCTGGGGAGGTTCCTTGCCATTACTGTGGCTGTGAGACAGTGGTCCTTGGGTCAGAAATTGTTATTTCCACAAGGTTTTTCCATCTAATTATTGCTCTCTCCTTGTAGTGGCATGTTGTGTTATTTTGCTTGTGTGCAGGCTTACCGTGGGTCATGTATATTGTTTTGATTGCTCCCTCATAACTACAACAGGTTCATCTCATGGCTTGTTATTGTTTAACTGATTCCTTGTTCTGACTTTTACGACAGGTTAGCACTTGCTAGCGGGATCTATGCGGGGTTCACATTGTTTTTAATTGTTCTTAACCGTGTGTGCCAATAAAGTTCTTGTTATTATTGATTACTTAATTGTGGTGTGCATACCTTTATAGTGGTCTTCTTGTCCTTTTTTCTTGTCCTCCAGTCATGGACCACTTGCTGTGCACCCCGTAGCATATTTACATTTATAATTATTATTGCTGTGCGCCATACTTTGCTCTTCACAGAAAATAAAGAGGGCACCTGGGGAACAGACAGTAAAGAGGGCACCTGGGGAACAGACACTAAAGAGGGCACCTGGGGAACAGACAGTAAAGAGGGCACCTGGGGAACAGACAGTAAAGAGGGCACCTGGGGTACAGACAATAAAGAGGGCACCTGGGGAACAGACAATAAAGAGGACACCTGGGGAACAAACAGTAAAGAGGGCACCTGGGATACAGACAGTAAAGAGGGCACCTGGGAAACAGATAATAAAGAGGGCACCTGGGGTACAGACAATAAAGAGGGCATCTGGGATACAGACAATAAAGAGGGCACCTGGGGTACAGACAATAAAGAGGGCATCTGGGATACAGACAATAAAGAGGGCACCTGGGGAACAGACAGTAAAGAGGGCACCTGGGGAACAGACAGTAAAGAGGGCACCTGGGATACAGACAGTAAAGAGGGCACCTGGGAAACAGATAATAAAGAGGGCACCTGGGGAACAGAGAGTAAAGAGGAAACCTGGGGAACAGACAGTAAAGAGGGCACCTGGGGTACAGACAATAAAGAGGGCATCTGGGATACAGACAATAAAGAGGGCACCTGGGGTACAGACAATAAAGAGGGCATCTGGGATACAGACAATAAAGAGGGCACCTGGGGAACAGACAGTAAAGAGGGCATCTGGGATACAGACAGTAAAGAGGGCACCTGGGATACAGACAGTAAAGAGGGCACCTGGGGTACAGACAGTAAAGAGGGCACCTGGGGTACAGACAATAAAGAGGCCACCTGGGGTGCAGAAAATAAAGAGGGCATCTGGGATACAGACAATAAAGAGGGCACCTGGGGAACAGACAGTAAAGAGGGCATCTGGGATACAGACAGTAAAGAGGGCATCTGGGATACAGACAGTAAAGAGGGCACCTGGGAAACAGATAATAAAGAGGGCACCTGGGGAACAGACAGTAAAGAGGAAACCTGGGGAACAGACAGTAAAGAGGGCACATGGGGTACAGACAATAAAGAGGGCATCTGGGATACAGACAATAAAGAGGGCACCTGGGGAACAGACAGTAAAGAGGGCATCTGGGATACAGACAGTAAAGAGGGCACCTGGGGTACAGACAGTAAAGAGGGCACATGGGGTACAGACAATAAAGAGGGCATCTGGGATACAGACAATAAAGAGGGCACCTGGGGAACAGACAATAAAGAGGGCATCTGGGATACAGACAATAAAGAGGGCACCTGGGGAACAGACAGTAAAGAGGGCATCTGGGATACAGACAGTAAAGAGGGCATCTGGGATACAGACAGTAAAGAGGGCACCTGGGGTACAGACAGTAAAGAGGACACCTGGGGAACAGACAGTAAAGAGGCAACCTGGGGAACAGACAGTAAAGAGGGCACCTGGGGTACAGACAATAAAGAGGGCATCTGGGATACAGACAATAAAGAGGGCACCTGGGGAACAGACAGTAAAGAGGGCATCTGGTATACAGACAGTAAAGAGGGCACCTGGGAAACAGATAATAAAGAGTGCACCTGGGGAACAGACAGTAAAGAGGAAACCTGGGGAACAGACAGTAAAGAGGGCACCTGGGGTACAGACAATAAAGAGGGCATCTGGGATACAGACAATAAAGAGGACACCTGGGGAACAGACAGTAAAGAGGGCACCTGGGGTACAGACAATAAAGAGGGCATCTGGGATACAGACAGTAAAGAGGGCACCTGGGGAACAGACAGTAAAGAGGGCACCTGGGGTACAGACAATAAAGAGGGCATCTGGGATACAGACAGTAAAGAGGGCACCTGGGGAACAGAAAATAAAGAGGGCACCTGGGGAACAGACAGTAAAGAGGGCACCTGGGGAACAGACACTAAAGAGGGCACGTGGGGAACAGACAGTAAAGAGGGCACCTGGGGAACAGACACTAAAGAGGGCACCTGGGGAACAGACACTAAAGAGGGCACCTGGGGTGCAGAAAATAAAGAGGACTCCTGGGGAACAGAAAATAAAGAGGGCACCTGGGGAACAGACAGTAAAGAGGGCACTTGGGAACAGACAGTAAAGAGGGCACCTGGGGAACAGACACTAAAGATGGCACCTGGGGAACAGACAGTAAAGAGGGCGTGATCGTTTCCACATTTTTTCATATTACAAATACAGACTTGCATGTTATTGGGGTTTATGTGATACCAACACAAAGTAGCGAGTGTTTGTAAAGTATGAAGGAAATGATACGTTTTTTCTAATTATTTAAAAAATATAAAACTGAATATTGTGTATTTGTATTCAGCCCCCTGTAGTCTGATACCCCTATATGAAATCCAGAAGTCACATAATTAGTAAATTGAGTCCCCCTGTGTGTAATTTATTCTCATTACAACTACAGCTGCTCTGTGAAGGCCTCAGAGGTTTGTGTAAGAACATAAGGGATCACTGATTCAGGGGGATTGAATAAAAATGCACCTCAAAATTTTCACATTTATATTTTTTAAATATTTAGAGAACCATGAATGATTTCCTTTACACGTCACAAGTGCTTGTTACTTTGTGTTGGTACATCACATAGAATCCCAGCAAAACACATTTAGGTTTGTGGTTGTAATGTCAAAAAATGTGGAAAAGTTCACAGGGAATAAATAATTTTTCAAGGCACTGTACTTACGACATGCAATAAAGGGAGTGCCTGAGGTAATGGCGGTAAAGGTGTCACAAACATTTAAAAAGGGTACCTTGGGTTTAGCATTTACAGCAAAATTACTAAATGGGGTTTATGTGGCAGAATCGGTAAAGAGCGCACCTACAGTAGGTGCATAAGTGCATTGCATAATGAGTTTCTTAAAAACCTATGACAGTGCACCGCTGGGACCTCATATTTGGTAATTGTTGATCGTTTTTCCCGTTTTCACATTGTAGCATATAGTCACATATTCATTATGTAAACCTAAGGGATAATAACTTACGATTGACAACCGCAATGTTTATTCCTCTGTCCCCGTTCTTGTTACCTGCACCTAGTAATCTGAAAGTCAATAAAATGTCAGCCTTTGAATTATTACTCATCTTTGAACACCTAGACCATAACAAAGATAAGGACAAACACATTGGGAGCAATGTTTCATGTGAGTAGACTATTGATCCTTCCTCCTCAAGATACAGGACGATAAGACATAGGTCGATACATAAACGATGCTGTCATAGGAGGACTTTAATAAATATGTACTAATTGATTCTATAGTAAGAGAGCAATTGACCGCATGTAATTAGAGGTTGATAGTGCAACATATTGCAGGGTACCAGTGGAAGGATACAAAATACTCTGGCAAACTCTTTTTAAATGACAATAGAGGGAAACATGTTTGTGGCACCGCCATGGGTACAACAGCTATACCTACAAAGTAATAAACATTCCTATGATGCCATAATCCCCCATGCAGCTGAATTTACCAAAAATAAGAAAAGAATAAAGTAACATTTACTTACATTTCATCTTCCAGACATATGGTAGGTTGAATGCTCGTTCCACCACCACTCCTTATCTTATACACAACCTCAGACGGTGAGCAAGTTCTCCATGCAGCACACTTCTGTCTCAGAGGTGGTGGAGCTGCAATAAAAATACTGTCACTAATAATAATAATTTTTATTTCTATAGTGCCAACATATTCCGCAGCACTTTACATTTTAGAGGTGATTTTTACAGACTATAAAGACATTACAAACTAACAACTCAATAGATACCAAAAGGATACATGAACTACACTATAAGTGATCAACATAATACTCAAAGTCTTTAATACAAAGAAAGAAAATGAACTGCACCAGTGGAGATCCTATATCACAAATGTAGATGTATGTCCACTTAAATTTTCTGAGATACAGCAGCACTTGTCAACTGGTGTAATGTGCTCAGCATCAAAATATCACATGTAATCCTTCTTTCCTCTCCCCACATGCCTTTTTGACCTGCACATCCATTTTTCATGTCCAAACCACCAATGGTGAAATAAAGTATATTGAATAATCAGCTTCAACTTGTTGAGTGCCGCATTTTTCCTCTTTTGATCATAAATCAATGTAATATTGCTTACAAGTTGTTTCCATGTACATGGAGAAGTGCCTTTTTTTAGGACACAAATTCTTCTTACTACAGCATGATACCTATTGGATGAGACATAGAGGAAATTCTTTTTTACGGCTCCACAAATGCCCCTCAGGCCCCAGAACCCAGGAGTGTTATTGACCAAATTAACATGGGGACAAAAATACATAAGAATACATAAAAATTTAAAAAAAAAATCCCCATTACTAGGGCCCCATTGTCAGAGAGGGGTCAGAAGACCGCTGCGTCTGATTTCACGTACTCCTGCACTGATTAGCAGAATTTTCCTTCGTATTAAGCGGTGCAGGTTTCTTTAAGCAGTTCAGGGGTTAAACTTTTCAACTCATAGTCTCTGAACCTTTCCTTCTTGGATTGTCTCAACTGTTCAGCATTGGCCAGTTCCCTCTGCTATATATACTTGCCTCTGCAATCTAGATTGCCAGTGTTAGTCTTAGCTGCCTGGAGTGGAGGAGTCTGTTGTTGGTACAGGCATTTGGAGAAGTTGATCTGTGACTGTTGCTCGGAGTTTCTGCTGTGTGCAATCCCTTATCCTCTCCTATTTTGTTTACGTACATTTTTCCCCAGTGTTCCTATATGTTGTCCATGCATGTGCATATTTGTATGATTGGTATTTTCATTTATCCTTCTACGTCTTCCCTTGTTTGTCTGGTTGGTGTACATACACTATAACTCCCCACTTCCCTTAGTGAGGGAGGTGGTCGGATATAGGCTGGATTCAGTAGTTCAGCAGAGTACATGGCCCCGGCGTCTTCACCTCCACAAGTAATCCGGGGAGCAGGGATAGCTAGGGCACCCCTAGCGGTAAGGACAGTGAAGGAGCCCCTGTCCCCAGTATCCAACAAACAGAGTGGAGACACCCATATTATGAAACTGTGTGACCTATGTATTTTATATCAATAAAGGCACAGTAAATCTGACAAGGCCAAAGAGATTGAGGCGTGTAACAATCAAAAACAATAAATCATTCAGGTTAAAGTGGATCACGATGACCTCCTACTCGAAAATCATACGAGCAAATGATTTTTTTTCTATCTAGCATGAAGGAGTCATTGGATAATTTTACCATTTTTTACATTAATTTTGTATTTTCCTGAAAATGAAAACAGAAGTCTAAAACAGACGTGTGAACAGAGGCGTATAGTTATGGAGCCCTATTTTGCTGGTACAGAGCTCTAGGTCCCCAGCATAGAAATAAACCCGTCATATAACATAATATATAGTAAAATGCTCTCTACATGCAGCTACCAGTAAAAAGAGCTGATGAGCTTATTGAAATCTTATACACAGAACTGAAAGTATACCGTAAACCCTACGCTTGGAGCTTTTCATCAGAATAATATAGCTATGAATGCTATAAACAGTGAATTACCGTATATACTCGTGTATACGCCGACCCGTGTATAAGCCGACCCCCCTAATTTTGCCACAAAAAACTGGGAAAAATTATTGACTCATGTATAAGCCGGGTGTATAAACTGCCCTCCTGCTCTGTGCTGCCCCCGTCCTGCTCCTTGCTCCCCCATCCAGCTCTGTGCTCCCCCATTCTCCTCTGTACTCCCCCCTCCTGCTCCATCCTCCACTGTGCTCCCCCATTCCTTCTCAGTCCTCCTGTGCCCCCTGTCCTGCTCCGTGCTCCTCTGTGCCCTCCATCCTCCCCTGTCCTGCTCCATGCTTCCCCCGTCCTCCTCCACGCTTCCCCCGTCCACCGATCTCCCCCCCCCGTCCTGCTCCATGGTTCCCCCGTCCACCGATCTCCCCCCCGTCCTGCTCCATGCTTCCCCCGTCCTCCGTTCTCCCCCCCGTCCTCCTCTATGCTTCCCCCGTCCTCCTCTATGCTTCCCCCGTCCTCCTCTATGCTTCCCCCGTCCACCGTTCTCCCCCCCGTCCAGTTCCGTGCTCCTTGTCCTCTCCTCCATCATACTCACCCCTCCCCGTGCCATCGCTGAGCGTCCCTGCAATCCTGCGTTCTCCCCGGCTTCCTGCAGCTCTCCAGCGCTGAGCGGTGCTGTAATACCGCTCATTAAGGCCATGAATATGGAGGCGACGCCCATGGGAGTGGCGTCGCGTCCATATTACATGACCTTAATGAGCGGGTATTACATCACCGCTCAGTGCTGAAGAGCTGCAGGAAGACGGGGAGAACGCAGGATTGCAGGGACGCTCAGCGATGGCACGGGGAGGGGTGAGTATGATCCCAGCCACCGGCTCCTGCCGCGGCATCCCCTCCCCCGCTGGTTTCTGCCCTATGACTCGTGTATAAGCCGAGGGGGCATTTTCAGCACGAAAAAAGGTGCTGAAAATCTCGACTTATACACGAGTATATACGGTAATTGTACTTGAGAAAAACACTATTTCAGGCCATTATGTGATCTGTATCCTGCATTTTTTACCAGTTTTACCCTCTGTTATGTTTATATTTCAGTTGTCTCTGAGCTAGTGGTATATCAAGACACGAGGGATTCCTGCTCCCCCTGTCTCTCAGAAATAGAAGCCATGTGGGGGACTTTATTCAGCAGTAAGGTAGCTGTGAATCCAGTTCTGGAGTCACTTTTAAAGCACCACTCCAGCTGTGTTTTTTTTTATTTCAGCACTGGAGTGGTGCAACTAATCTAAGTTTACTGATTATGATATTATGCTCACAAGCTGTCGTCTTCAGCTGATTCTGGTTCCGCACCACCACCTTATGACCGCAACTTCTGACTGACCGGAAGTCAGAGGTAACGGTCACAAGCTCTGAATGTACAGGTGCTTCTCACAAAATTAAAATACGTGTTTATTTCTGTTAATGTTGATGATTGTGGCTTACAGCCAATCTTCACCTACACAAGCTCCATAGTATTGTTGAGCTTGAAATACACTTCCAGCCTCTGAATATATATATATATATATATACACATATATATATATATATATATATATATATATACATACATACTGTAAGCTTTTCAGGGGATATAGCTCTGGGATCGCCGTCCGGGTAGACGGAGTGGCACGGAAACAGTTCATTCACAGACAGCAGTTCTGGTAAAAACTGGCCGCAACCAGTTTTATTAAAGTCCACAGCAAACAGAACATAATCAAAACCAAATCATAAACATAAGACCTGGGCTTGTCCAGCCACTAATTACACTTAGATAGATTTCCCTTTCTATCCGGGTCCAGACTCTAACAGCCTGTGCCCAAAACAACACATATGTTCAGTAGTTACCAGCGTGGAGTTTCACAGAGTCTCCTCCTTGTGTCTGAAGGCACCTTCAACGTCCAGACTTGAGAGAGCTCCCCTCCTATTCAGCAGCTATCCGCATGGATTCTCACAGAGACTACTCCTGTGTCCGGGGTACATCGAGCACCCAGACTGAGACAGCTCATACTCCTGGAGACTGCTTCTTGTGCCTGGACTCCTTGTCCAGACTAAGCGAGCTCCCTGTCTGTATTCCCAGACACCTACTTCTGGTTTCCTAATTATCACCTGAGTGGCCACAGGTTTGAGCTGCAAACGTGTACTTGAATGGATGGTGTAATGACCTTTCTCCACCACTAGTTTTACAAAGGCACACATTTCCCTTATACCAGTCAGCAAAGTACCTAGGTGAAATGTACACCCCATTCAATACATATGCTTTCACTGTCTCACATATCCCCCTCTCTTTTCCAGACCGGAGGGCTGGTCATCCAGACCGGAGGGCTGGTCAACAATCCTAAAGAGACAGTGAACTCCGGACCAGTCATGGCCATCATCGACTTCATCTTCACTACCGTCCATTTACCTTCCAAGGCCACTAGCATCCACACAGGATCCAGTCTCTGACCTTTCAGGCAGTCAGGCTTCACTCGGCCTCACATAAACGGTGTCCCCCACACCAGGGGAACAGGAAACAGGCCTGACGCCCATCACTGACACACCTGTCTCCAATTAAGCAGGGTTTATATACCCTTTCACACACCCACACACACACACGGGACCTGAGCTGATGTCATAGTCATGTGTTCAGACTTGTGTGTGTGTAAAAGGACCTGTGTGATGTCACAGTCATGTGACTAGTCAGCTGGGGGAAGGAACATGGACAGTCAAACACACACACTGAGCCATTAAATGAATGCCAGCCAAGGGCTGCATTACATATCCCCCCCCCTTTTTCAAACTTGTAGTGTTGAACACAAAATACAACCAATCACAACAACCCACAGTTCACACAGAGACCATGTACTTGTCCATTGCTCTGTTCAGCCCCCCGGAATATTAGTCAATGACATTCGCTCATTCCTTAGGGACCTACCGTCTGTCATTGTCACAGACTTCGTCCAGTCACATTTATGGGTCGTAACCTTGTCAGGTCTCCCCTTCGCTCCCAGCGGTCAATCGTAACCTTGTCAGGTCTTGCCTGGGCATCTAAGGTCCGGTTAGACTTCGTACTGTCCCGTACTCTATCGGGTCGTCTGTATGGGCCTCTCAAACCTGAGTTACTGGAGGTCTCACTACCTCTAAACCCACGCCCACTACCCTCAGGACGTCTTGAAAGGTCCCTAACTTCAGCCTTAGCTGTTCTGTTATTTAGGGGGCCCTTTCTCTGTCGGGTCTCACTATTCTTAGACGGCTGCCATCTTCTGCTACTCAGATGATGCTGTCTATCTACTCGCTGTCTAGCGAGATTCAATTGTTCTACCTCTTGCAGGTAGGTCACACGGTACGCCACCAGCATGCGCACATATTCCAGACTTTCTTCCGTTCCTATAGCGTAGAATGACACCATGCCGTCTTCATCTGGTATCCAGTCCCGACGATCACGTGGACTGCTTACTTTCACCACACCAGACCTCTTCACCATCATCTGCATGGCTCGGCCATTTCTCCCAATCAGCTTTCTCACCAGAACATGAGGCACCCGGATGACCTTTTCCCGTAGACTGTGAGCATTTCTCATAAGCTTCAGTTGTCTAACGGCTTGTTCTGTCTTCAACCGGAGAAACCGCTTTGTGCGAATACATCGCCAGTGCATGTCACTTAGGATTGCCACCCTCTTCATTGTAACTTCGGTCGTGGACAAGACCACCAGCTGTTTAGCTCCTGAAGTCGAGTACACCTTACAGGCTCCCACGGCCTTCCTAAACGCTTCATGTGTGTAGCCCTGGTGTGAAGGCACACACAGTACCCTGGAGGATGTGCGGAGAGGTAACAGTTTAATGCTCAATAACCATTCACTCCACCACACACTTGGACACACCCATAGGGTATGTAGCCAGTCAGTCAGTTTCCTGTCGTCGGACAGGTCAGTCAGTGTGCAGTCTGTGCAGGAGGAGAGGAGATCAGATTGCATTTCCTGTCAGAGCTCTGGGTGAGCTGAAGTCAGACAGACTGTTGGATGAAAGAAGGGTTAGCAGCAGAAACTTCAGTCGCCTGTCCCAAGGACAGTGAAGTTCAGTCGACGTGCTCCTGAACTAGAAGAATACTGAGCATCTGTTAGCAAGCTCCAAGGAAGAAGAAAGAAGGGATTGACTTGCATTACCTTAGGAAGTGTGGAGTGCTTATGCTACAAGCGCGAACAGGGCGAAGGGCGCAGTGGAAGAAGTTATAGCAGTGCCTTAAGGATTGGACTATCCTGCACATTGTTCACCGGTCACTGGGGACCGAAGTGTCACTACAGCTTCAGGCGTAGTGGTAGAAAAACCAGAGTCTTACTGGACCTTAGGTCGCAGAAAGCAGCCTTGGAGTGTCGGTACGTAACAGGGGTCAGGGAGAGTGGGAACCTGGAGTCACTGCAGGACAACAGTATAAACCCAGCTCTCTCAAAGGAAGGCTCCGACCACAAAACTGACCGGGCAGTACAGCTGAGGAGTTAGCTGGAGTTCTTGGAGTGAACTAAGCTTTATGCTAGTTGGACTCATCATATGGAAAGTAAAGGAGGCCTCTAACCTGTTCAGCTGTTATCTCAAAGCACATCCTCCACCCGACCAGCCTCCCTGGGACCTGCCTAAACATCTGACAAGTAAAAGGTATGGAAAGACGCTGGATGGTGTGAGACTGATTTATTTATCTGCACCCGACATCATTAATACCATAGACTTTGAGGGACCAGTCCCACCTGTGGGGGACCCGTCATCTAGCTGCCACAACATCCCTCAGAGAATTACTGCAGCGCTGGTCTTAGTGATCAGACAACTACAGGTGGCGTCACGAACCGTTATATACCAAATCCCCTGTAAATATTCCCCCCTTTAACGCCTGACCGCCAGGGACACGGAACGAGCCACGCTACCAGTGACATTCCCTATAGAAATCTACAGGCTCGGCTCCGAGTACCCCATATCCCTGGTAACCCACAATTGTGGTGCGGGTCACACACATGCACAGACTCACGGGTGCATTCTTCTCTCAAGTCCTCGGGTACATCTACGAGGCACTTGTACCGACACGTTTCGGTCTCACCAGTGGTTTACAGACGATCAATCAGCTCAGGGTTCAGGGACAACTGACTGTCAGCTTCTTCCCCCTTTACGCTTCTTCTGAGCTGACTCACAGCTACAAATTCGTGAATTTCCGTCCTGACCACTTCCATTTCACATTTATCTTCCGTTACCACACTCTTAGCTCTCCTCAGGTCTATCTTCTCCTGGCAAAAGGGAGCGAGTGCAACGTGTTTGCCCTTTTCTTTCTCCAAGGAGGCCTTGTTCATCGAGTGACACTGTATCAGGCGACTTTTAAGCCCGAGAAATTCTTCCTCTAGTTCCGCCATTCGCCTCTCAGCTGCCCGTCTCTGAAGCTTCTCTTGCGTCCACTGGGCTTGTAACCACTCCTTGAGCTCCTTGATCTCGGCTCCGACATCCACCGAATCATCCGAACTCACATCACTCGAAGAAGTATCTGCTTTACACCTCTCATCTCCAGTGGCTAACTCCTGGCCCTGGTCTGTAGCTTCTCTGATGGACTCCTCCATCTTTTCCCACTCAGCTTCCATTTGGCTGAGCTTTTCCT
Source organism: Oophaga sylvatica (assembly GCA_033576555.1). Taxonomy (NCBI): domain Eukaryota; kingdom Metazoa; phylum Chordata; class Amphibia; order Anura; family Dendrobatidae; genus Oophaga; species Oophaga sylvatica. Next base: position 630,377,338 of record JARQOD010000002.1, read on the forward strand.
TAAGGCGCATCTCCGCCTTCTGGAGAGTATCATGGGACATCTGTAGCTCCTTCACCTGAGCTTCCAGACCTAGGGTCTTTCTGCGCAGATCACCATTTTCATCACGGGTGTCCTGCAGAGTGGTCTCAACCACCTGGCGCATTTGCTCTGCATCCATCTTATCCTCTTCTAGTTTTTCTTTGACCCTGAGGAGATCCACATAATCTCTCTTCATCTGTTGCAGTTCCCTACTGCGTTCACCACACTCTTTCTTGGAGTCACACAGCTCCTGGTTGAGCTGTTCGCGCAGTCGTTCTAGGATTTGTTCACTTCCAGAAACTCCATCCTGCAGCGCCTCCTTCTCACGCTTCAACTGCAAAACCTCTTCCTTGATTTTGCGGCGGTCCTCTTTAATGGCGTGGAACATCTCTTTCCACAATGTAACTTCCTCGTTGCTTCCTTTTAGATCTCGCTGGTCTGAGGACACGTCCTCCAGGTTTTCACATAATTGCAGCATGTCACTCTGATACTGCAGCCGAATAGGTTCCAGCTCTTGGCCATGTCTGGCCCCTCCTCTTCTACCTCTAAAGGAGAATCCACACTTGAAGCATAGGCAGACAGTACTGCATTCTCTTCATTTTCATTTTCAGCGAGTACTATCGGAACAACCTTTTTGTGGCCCTTGCGCCGTCGACGACGAGAGGGGGACTCTCTTCCCTCGTCTAGCCTCTCCTGACTGACCTCACTTTTTACTTTCATAGTGTCCCAGTCAGCTACGGGGTCTGTGTCACTCCCCATGGTATTGTGGACTAACAGGTCACCTCCCACTTTGACATCACCCCCTTCTACTGGAGCTACCCCGTTATCAACGGTCACATTGTCATTTATAGGAGGTACCAACCACCACCAGTAACAATTTTCAGTTTTCCACACTCTACACTCTTGTGAAAATCCGCCCCTTTTTTAGACTCCGCCCCCTTTTTAACAACCACACCGGCAGGGTAATTTTTACACAAAAAATCAGCAGTAGTCTTAGGACTCAGTTCACAACATCTCTTACCACCTCCCCGGGCACTCTGTGACAACATTGGCACCCCGGAGAGTCCATAGAATGGTCCACTGCCGCAATTCTATACGGTGCCCACAGCTCCCGCACCATGTCCAGTTGCATGTCCAGTAGACATTTCTCAAATATGCGGTCCGACTCGTCAGACCCATTCGTTGCTCCGTTCACAGCCATCGCGGAGCACTGTTCACACCAGAACTTCACCGCTTTCCCTTGAAAAAATCTTCGCGGCCCCGCCGAGCCACAGCAAAACTGGATTTGAGTGCGACGACAATCTTCGTAACCCCCACCGAGTCACAGCAAGATGCCTTCGTGACCCCACTGAGTCACAGCAAGATGCTTGTATCCACACTCGTCTTCCATGCTGTCAGACTTCTCTGTCTCAACAACGGCAGTCTTCACTCAAGACATACACACTCCACAGTTTTTTCCACAGAAAATTCAGTTTTGCTGTGCAGACACTTTTTTTTTTTTTTTCTCTGCAAACTCTATTAGGGCCACTGTCTCTTTAAGACTGCTCCAACAGACTTTTCCTTTGCTGCTGCACACTCCACAGTCTTTTCCACAACAAGTTCAGCTTTGCTGTGCAGACACACTTTTTTTTTTTTTTTTCTTTTGCAAACTCTATTAGGGCTACTGTCTCTTTAAGACTGCTTCAACAGACGTTTCTTTTGCTGACACACTTTTTTTTTTCTCTGCTGCTGCTTCAAAAGACTTCACCTTTATTGCTGTCTCTCGCCACTGTGCTGCAAGCACATTCTAGCACCAATTGTATCAGCCACTGTGCTGCCCCAGCATTCTCCGCCAATTGTAAGCTTTTCAGGGGATATAGCTCTGGGATCGCCGTCCGGGTAGACGGAGTGGCACGGAAACAGTTCATTCACAGATAGCAGTTCTGGTAAAAACTGGCCGCAACCAGTTTTATTAAAGTCCACAGCAAACAGAACATAATCAAAACCAAATCATAAACATAAGACCTGGGCTTGTCCAGCCACTAATTACACTTAGATAGATTTCCCTTTCTATCCGGGTCCAGACTCTAACAGCCTGTGCCCAAAACAACACATATGTTCAGTAGTTACCAGCGTGGAGTTTCACAGAGTCTCCTCCTTGTGTCTGAAGGCACCTTCAACGTCCAGACTTGAGAGAGCTCCCCTCCTATTTAGCAGCTATCCGCATGGATTCTCACAGAGACTACTCCTGTGTCCGGGGTACATCGAGCACCCAGACTGAGACAGCTCATACTCCTGGAGACTGCTTCTTGTGCCTGGACTCCTTGTCCAGACTAAGCGAGCTCCCTGTCTGTATTCCCAGACACCTACTTCTGGTTTCCTAATTATCACCTGAGTGGCCACAGGTTTGAGCTGCAAACGTGTACTTGAATGGATGGTGTAATGACCTTTCTCCACCACTAGTCTTACAAAGGCACACATTTCCCTTATACCAGTCAGCAAAGTACCTAGGTGAAATGTACACCCCATTCAATACATATGCTTTCACTGTCTCACAATACATACACACATACATACACACCATGTTTCAAATTATTATGCAAATGATATTTTTCTCTGATTTTCCTAAGTGGTCGGTGCAGATGACAGTCAGTCTAATAAAAGTCATCACCCGTTAGAGTATACATTGAATTTTATTGAAGAAACCTCCCAATAATAACAGTATAATCTAAAAAAATAAAAACTCAGAATGCGCTGTTCCAAATTATTAGGCACAGTAGAATTTCTGAACATTTGATCTGTTTTGAAGAACTGAAAATGCTCATTTGTGGAATTTGCAGCATTAGGAGGTCACATTCACTGAACAAAAAAGCTACTTAACTCCAAAACATCCTAACAGGCCAAGTTACATGTAACATAGGAACCCTTCTTTGATATCACCTTCATAATTCTTGCATCCATTGAACTTGTGAGTTTTTGGAGAGTTTCTTCTTGTATTTCTTTGCATGAAGTCAGAATTGCCTCCCAGAGCTGCTGTTTTGATGTGAACTGCCTCCCACCCTCATAGATCTTTTGCTTGATGATACTCCACAGGTTCTCTATAGGGTTGAGGTCAGGGGAAGATGGTGGCCACACCATGAGTTTATCTCCTTTTATGCCCATAGCAGCCAATGACTCAGAGGTCTTCTTTGCAGCATGAGATGGTGCATTGTGATGAATGCAGATGATTTTGCTCCTGAAGACACGTTTCTGCTTTTTATACCATGGAAGAAAGTTGTCAGTCAGAAACTCTATATACTTTGCAGAGGTCATTTTCACACCTTCAGGAACCTTAAAGGGCCCTACCAGCTGTTTCCCCATGATTCCGGCCCAAATCATGACTCCTCCACCTCCTTGCTGACATCGCAGCCTTGTTGGGACATGGTGGCCATCCACCAACCATCCACTACTCCATCCATCTGGACCATCCAGGGTTGCTCGACACTTATCAGTAAACAAGACTGAAAATTAGTCTTCATGTATGTCTGGGCCACTGTAACCGTTTCTGCTTGTGAGCACTGTTTAGGGGTGGCTGAATAGTAGGTTTATGCACCACAGCAAGCCTTAGAAGGATCCTACACCTTGAGGTTCGAGGGACTCCAGAGGCACCAGCAGCTTCAAATATCTGTTTGCTGGTTTGTAAAGGCTTTGTAGCAGCTGCTCTCTTAATCTGATGAACTTGCCTGGCAGAAACCTTCCTCATTCTGCCTTTATCAGCACGAACACGTCTGTGCTCAGAATCAGCCACAAATCTCTTAACAGTATGACGATCATGCTTAAGTTTTCGGGAAATATCTAATGTTTTCATCCCTTGACCAAGGCATTGCACTATTTGATGCTTTTCAGCAGCAGAGATCCTTTTTCTTTCCCATGTTACTTGAAAACTCTGGCCTGCTTAATAGTGTGGAACATCCAGATTTCCTTTTATTGGGCTCACATGGCAAACTAATTATCACAGGTATCTGAGATTTATTTCAGTGATCCAAAGAACCCTGAGACACAATACCATCAATGAGTTTCATTAAGAAAAAATAAAACAAAAAACGCTATGACACTTAAAACCAATTTGCATAATAATTTAGAGCATGGTGTGTGTATATATATATATATATATATATATATATATTGTGAGGCAGTGACCGGGATCGTTTACGAGGGACGTTATATTTCCCCCAGAATGTGTACAGAGACCTATTGAAGCCATTGGAGTGCATTGCAGTCACACACACAGCTGCAGCTGCAATGCAGGAATGAAGGTGAGCAATGACCTAGTCAGACTACCTGGCTAAGGCAGATTAAGTAAAATCCGGCAGGGCCTTCATTTTTGGAGGAGGTCACAGGAGGCAGTGGGGCGGCCTCCTCCCTCCAACCTGGGTTTTCCAGTGGCTTTTGCCACAGGTCTTTAAAACTCCTGCACTAAGGATTAGTGGTGTTCTATGTGGGGACCCTGCGAGGAGCATAGCAGGAAAGCTCCACAGGATTGTGTGTAGCTGAACCCACGCCTGGGACGGCTCTGCACCTGTCAGGCTCTGTTCGGCCCAGCGCGGCCGTTGTTCCCGGCAACCAGTGTTTATGAACTGATGTTACCCCGGCTGCGTACCGGAGGACTTTTCCTGTTTACCCGTGAGTTGCTGAATAAAAGCTGTTTACTTTGGACTTGCTTGGGTCACTGCCTCAGTTACTGCACGGTGTGAACACCGCCGCCTTACAATTGGTTGGAGAATGCGGGCATTGTGACTGAGGTATACCCCACCGGCAGCTTCATGAACCCAATCCGGCCGGCCACTTTTCAGCCGCAACCCGTGGACATAATGGAGGAGCTGGTAAAGCAGCTGGTAATCACACAACAGCAGCAGCTGCAGTCTCAGCGACAACAGCAGGAGCAGTACCTGAGTCTCCAGCGGCAACAGCAGGAGCGGGAGCAACAGCACAATGAGCAACAGCAGCTATTGTACCAGCAGCAGCAAAAAACAAACGAACTGTTGCTACAACAGATTTCTGCACTGCGGGAGACCTCGACGGCACCAGCCCTGAACGTCGCGAGGCCCGAGACAGGGTTCGCTCAGCGTTGAGGAAGATGGGACCGGAGGACGACGTGGAAGCTTTCATGACAATTTATGAGCGCACAGCGGAGCGGGAAAACCTACCCGCCGGCCAGTGGGCAGAAGTAGTAGCTCCGTTTTTGGTCAGCGATGCACAAAAGGCCTACTTCGATCTCAGTCGGGAGGACGCCCAGGACTACCAGAGGCTCAAAGGTGAGATCCTTGCCCGACTGGGGGTTAATACATACGTGAGGGCTCAGCGTGTATTTTCATGGGCCTATGTGGAGACACGACCGCGCGGTCTCAGGCTTATGACCTCCTGCAGCTGGTAAAGAAGTGGCTCCAGCCAGAGACTTTGTCTCCAGCCCAGATGGTGGAGAGGGTGGTGGTTGACAGGCTGGTGAGGACTCTGCCGGCTGCTATCCAACGATGGGTGGGGCAGGGCGACCCGGCACACTCGACCAGGTAGTCAGTTTGATCGAGCGCTACTCGGCCACTCAAGACTTTATTCGAGACTCCGCCCCCTCTCGGCTGTCACGCCGATCCCTGCCAACCCAGGAATCGGGAAAGGGGTCGCGTCCCTCTGCTGGGGACAGTCAGCACCGTACCCGTGCTGAAGGGGAACCCCGGAGTGAGAGTGGCAGGAGACCGGTTCCCTCCCAAACTGTCATAAGACGTAACAGTACCTCCACCCTTAGGTGCTGGCGGTGTCAGGGACCAGGACATATGATGGCTAATTGTCCCCTGACTACGGAACCCATGGACTGCGGATATAGCCGCCGGGTCTCAATGTATGCCCAGACCGTCTGCACAGCAACCCTCGACCCCCAGGACAGTGAACTCCAACTATGCCAGATACTGGTTAATGGGTACCCTACGGAGGCTCTCCTGGACTCAGGGAGCCTCGTGACTCTGGTACATGGGTCACTGGTGGCAGGAGACAACCCCAGCGGACGGCAGGTCGGGTTGTATGTATCCATGGGGACCTCCGAGAGTATCCAACTACGGAGGTAGTCTTGTCCACGCCATGTGGAGATATAAAACATGTGGTGGGAGTGGTAAAAAAATCTTCCCTATGGGTCTGTGTTAGGAAGAGACTTGCCCCTGTTCTGGACTCTGTGGAAAAACAAAATCCATTCTCCCTGGTAAAATGTATTACAGATGCTGTACACCCGACGAACCTGCCGTAGGGGTGTCCCATATAGGGATAGAGTGTGACCCCGATAGGTTTCCCTTAGAGGTGCTGGCAGGAGGGGTGGAGGAGACCGCATCGATTCCCGAGCTGGAAGTGTCCAGGGCCACGTTTGGGACAGCTCAGCAACAAGATCCCACCCTGACTCAGGTGCGGGAAAGGGTGCTAGAGGTAAACGGTGTAGCCCAACAGCCCAATGCAGATACGGTATTTCCACGTATGGTTGTCAGTGGTGAGTTGCTTTATAGGATAGATAAAATCAGGGACGAGGTTGTGGAATAGTTGGTAGCACCTCAGTCGTATCGTAGGGTGATTCTAGATTTGGCACACTCACAGTTGCTGGGGGGCCACTTAGGGGAAAAAAAACCTCTAGAACGTATCTTGCAGCGGTTCTTTTGTCCGGGAGTGTACGCTGAGGTCAAAAGGTACTGCGAATCCTGCCCGAATGTCAGTTGACCTCACCCACTGCAAGTTTCCGTAGTCCATTGGTACCCCTGCCAATAATAGAGGTACCTTTTGAGCGGATTGCAATGGATTTGGTAGGGCCCATTGTAAAATCCGCCCGTGGTCACCAACACATACTGGTGGTCGTCGACTATGCCACCCGGTACCCGGAGGCTATACCACTACGCCACACCTCGGCAAAACTTATTGCCCGAGAACTGTTTGCCATGTTCTGTCGCCTGGGACTACCTAAGGAGATCCTGACGGATCAGGGGACCCCCTTTATGTCCAAGGTGACAAGAGAACTGTGCAAACTGCTAAAAATTAAACAATTGCGCACCTCGGTGTACCACCCTCAAACCGACAGGTTAGTAGAACGGTTCAATAGAACCCTCAAGTCCATGTTAAAAAAGGTGATTTCTAAGGATGGAAGGGATTGGGACATGTTGCTACCCTATTTGATGTTCGCTGTCCGTGAGGTACCCCAGGCTTCCACAGGGTTCTCTCCCTTTTAGTTATTGTACGGCAGACACCCTAGGGGTCTGTTGGACGTAGCCAAAGAGACATGGGAACAAGAGCCGACTCCACATAAGAGTATAATTGAACACGTGGCTAGTATGCAGGACCGGATCGCGGCGGTCATGCCCATCGTGAAAGAACATCTGTTAGATGCCCAGGCAACCCAGAGGCACACATATAATAAAAGAGCCAGAGTCAGGTCTTTTAACAAGGGCGATCGGATATTAGTACTGGTACCCACAGCCGAGAGTAAGCTCATGGCCAAGTGGCAAGGGCCATATGAGATTCGAGAAAAGGTGGGGGAGGTAAATTACCGGGTGTATCAGCCCGGAAGGAGGAAACCTGAGCAGATCTACCATGTAAACCTGCTAAAGCCTTGGAAAGATCGAGAGTGTTTAGTTACAGACATCACCCCGGACATATCACCAGAGAGTCCTCTACCTTCAGCCAGGGAAGCATCCAAGGGGGAGGTCAGGATAAGTGATGCCCTCACTAAACAGCAGCGACGGGAGGCTCGCTCCCTGGTGCAAAACAATACCGAGGTGTTCTCAGAGCTACCAGGTAGGACTACGGTTATCCAACATGACATTGTCACCGAACCTGGGGTAAGGGTGCGAATAAGACCGTACCGGGTGCCCAAAGCCCGGAGGCAAGCCATTTCGGCTGAGGTAAAACAAATGCTGCAGTTAGGCGTCATAGAGGAATCACAGAGTGAGTGGGCTAGCCCCATTGTACTGATTCCAAAGCCAGACGGATCATTACGCTTCTGTAATGATTTCCGGAAATTGAATGAAGTGTCAAAGTTCGACCTTTATCCAATGCCCCGGGTGGACGAGCTGATTGAGAGACTGGGGCAGGCCCAGTACTTTACCACGCTCGATCTCACCAAGGGTTATTGGCAGGTACCTCTCACAGATTCGGCGAAGGAAAAGACCGCCTTCGTAACTCCGGAGGGTCTATTTCACTATGTGGTCTTACCTTTTGGGTTACATGGGGCCCCGGCTACATTTCAGAGATTGATGGACATAGTGCTCAAGCCTCATCAGGAATACGCGTCCGCGTATCTAGATGATATTATCATATTTAGCTCCGACTGGCAAACACACCTATCACAGGTACAAACGGTGCTGGATTCTCTCAGAGCCGCGGGGTTAACAGCAAACCCAAAAAAATGTGCGATAGGGCTGGAGGAAGCTCGATATTTGGGGTATGTGATAGGCCGAGGAGCTATCAAGCCCCAAATCAGTAAAATTGAGGCCATAAAAAACTGGCCTAAACCATCGAGTACAAAACAGGTGAAGGCGTTCCTTGGCATCCTTGGGTACTACCGCCGGTTTATACCTAATTTTGCCGGGCGAACGGCGGCCCTAACCGATCTCTTGAAAGGAAAGAAAACGGTAATGGTTCGGTGGAACCCTCAGGCAGAAGAAGCCTTTCAGTCCATGAAGTTGGCCCTGTGTGGACAGCCGGTCCTCATCAGCCCCAACTTCAATGAAACCTTCATTGTACAGACAGATGCCTCGGAGGTAGGACTAGGGGCGGTGTTGTCACAAAAAGTGAATGGTGAAGAGCACCCGGTCACCTACTTGAGTAGAAAACTTGTCCCGGCAGAGAGAAACTATAGCGTGGTAGAGAAGGAGTGTTTGGCTATTAAATGGGCCTTGGAATCACTACGTTACTATTTACTCGGGCGTCAGTTCCGCTTGGTGACGGACCACTCACCCTTGGTATGGATGAGGAATGCAAAGGAGAGGAATGCGCGAGTCACCAGGTGGTTCCTGTCACTGCAAAATTTCAGTTTCTCTGTAGAACATCGCCTGGGAAGTTGCAAGCAAACGCGGATGCCCTGTCCCGGGCACCCTGTATGGTGACAAATGTTCAACCCCACAAGTTTGAACAGAGGGGGGGAATATGTGAGGCAGTGACCGGGATCGTTTATGAGGGACGTTATATTTCCCCCAGAATGTGTACAGAGACCTATTGAAGCCATTGGAGTGCATTGCAGTCACACACACAGCTGGGCTGCAATGCAGGAATGAAGGTGAGCAATGACCTAGTCAGACTACCTGGCTAAGGCAGATTAAGTAAAATCCGGCAGGGCCTTCATTTTTGGAGGAGGTCACAGGAGGCAGTGGGGCGGCCTCCTCCCTCCAACCCGGGTTTTCCAGTGGCTTTTGCCACAGGTCTTTAAAACTCCTGCACTAAGGATTAGTGGTGTTCTATGTGGGGACCCTGCGAGGAGCATAGCAGGAAAGCTCCACAGGATTGTGTGTAGCTGAACCCACGCCTGGGACGGCTCTGCACCTGTCAGGCTCTGTTCGGCCCGGCGCGGCGTTGTTCCCGGCAACCAGTGTTTATGAACTGATGTTACCCCGGCTACGTACCGGAGGACTTTTCCTGTTTACCCGTGAGTTGCTGAATAAAAGCTGTTTACTTTGGACTTGCTTGGGTCACTGCCTCAGTTACTGCATGGTGTGAACACCGCCGCCTTACAATATATATACACACACACATATATACATACATACAGTGCCTTGAGAAAGTATTCGGCTCCCTGGAACTTTTCAACCTTTTCCCATATATCATGCTTCAAACATAAAGATACCAAATGTTAATTTTTGATGAAGAATCAACAACAAGTGGGACACAATTGTGAAGTTGAACAAAATTTATTGGTTAGATACATAAATGTACTCGCGCTATGAAACAACCACAGAACATACAGTACTGATCCAGCAACACATACCTGGATTTCTTCAAATTAATTCCCACAGAAAGTGTTGTAGTGATGGTCTTTCTGACAGGTAGATGATCAGTGGCGATGTTAACTTGAGGAGCTGAATCAATGGAAGAATACAGTCAGTTCCTAGTGTACATAATATAATAGTGCTCACTGCTGTTGGGTATAAATAATGCTGCAGTTCCTAGTGTACATAATATAATAGTGCTCACTGTTGTTGGGTATAAATAATGCTGCAGATAAAATTAAGTCTAGTAAAATTATAAATAGGTTCCTGTGTGATCACCTTTAAAATGTGCCCTTATTAATACTATATCATAGATGTCTAATAGATTATTCTCTGATCGGGCGAATAGGATACAAGTAGCACATAATGAAACTGCTATATGTGCAAATTACGCAGAAAATTGTGCAAAATTTCAGTTTCTCTGTAGAACATCGCCCTGGGAAGTTGCAAGCAAACGCGGATGCCCTGTCCCGGGCACCCTGTATGGTGGCAAATGTTCAACCCCACAAGTTTGAACAGAGGGGGGGAATATGTGAGGCAGTGACCGGGATCGTTTACGAGGGACGTTATATTTCTGTGCAAATAAGCATTCTCCTTCCTCAGGGATGGCTCTGCTTGCTTGCAGAGCCATCCCTGAGGAAGGAGAACGTTATCTCCGAAACGCGTAGGACACTGTTTTGGCTCTCACTGCACTCCGTAGCTGGAATCCAAAGTCACATGATCTCATCACGTGACCGGAACAACGCTGACTAAGGAACTGTCGGCGTCTCATCGCGGGCATCCGCGCTGCAGCACCGCAAGGAAGGAGAGCTTGCCGCCGGCCGGGGCAGCTCTCCAGAACTACTGCACAGATCCAGATCCTGTCAGCGCCTCTCCACAATCTAGAGCTAAGTACTATATTAGGACATATTGCTCTGTAGCAACCCGGGCAGTTTGGAATCATAAGGTATATAGGGGGCACAACAATATACTATAACCCCCAACTGAGCACAAATGGACCTTCTTTGGACAGTATATCTACCACTCTATAATCCGGGTACTGAATGCCTCAATGCACTTTAGTTAAAGCACTTTCTGCACTTTTAGAAGCGGTCAACACCTGGAGAGTGCACTTTACCCCTATGCTTATTTGCACAGTTTATGCTAATTTTGCACAATTTTCTGCGTAATTTGCACATATAGCAGTTTCATTATGTGCTACTTGTGTCCTATTCACCCGATCAGAGAATAATCTATTAGACATCTATGATATAGTATTAATAAGGGCACATTTTAAAGGTGATCACACAGGAACCTATTTATAATTTTACTAGACTTCATTTTATCTGCAGCATTATTTATACCCAACAGCAGTGAGCACTATTATATTATGTACACTAGGAACTGACTGTATTCTTCCATTGATTCAGCTCCTCAAGTTAACATCGCCACTGATCATCTACTTGTCAGAAAGACCATCACTACAACACTTTCTGTGGGAATTAATTTGAAGAAATCCAGGTATGTGTTGCTGGATCAGTACTGTATGTTCTGTGGTTGTTTCATAGCGCAAGTACATTTATTTATCTATCTATATAGTTCTCACATCCTCCATGTGGTAGGAGGTTTCTGTACTTGCAGCTGATCAAGCACAAATACACTTGCGCCGCTATATATTGACCTTATTTGGGGAAATTTATTGGTTATCTTAAATTTTTGTGGAAATACAAAAACTGAAAAGTGGGGCGTGCAATATTATTCGGCCCCTTTACTTTCATTGCAGCAAACTCACTCCAGAAGTTCATTGTGGATCTCTGAATGATCCAATGATGTCCTAAATGACTGATGATGATAAATATAATCCACCTGTGTGTAATCAAGTCTCCGTATAAATGCACCTGCTCTGTGATAGTCTCAGGGTTCTGTTTGAAGCACAGAGAGCATAATGAAGACCAAGGAACACAACAGGCAGGTCCGTGATACTGTTGTGGAGAAGTTTAAAGCCGGATTTGGATACAAAATGATTTTCTAAACATCCCAAGGAACACTGTGCAAGCGATCATATTGAAATGGAAGGAGTATCATACCACTGCAAATCTACCAAGACCCGGCCATCCCTCTAAACTTTCATCTCAAACAAGGAGAAGACTGATCAGAGATACAGCCAAGAGGCCCATGATCACTCTGGATGAACTGCAGAGATCTACAGCTGAGGTAGGACAGTCTGTCCATAGGACAACAATCAGTCGTACACTGCACAATCTGGCCTTTATGGAAGAGTGTCAAGAAGAAAGCCATTTCTCAAAGATATCCATAAAAAGTGTTGCTTAAAGTTTGCAACAAGCCACCTGGGAGACACACCAAACATGTGGAAGAAGGTGCTCTGGTCAGATGAAACCAAAATCGAGCTTTTTGGCAGCAATGCCAAATGATATGTTTGGCGTAAAGGCAACACAGCTCGTTACCCTGAACACACCATCCCCACTGTCAAACATGGTGGTGGCAGCATCATCGGTTGGGCCTGATTTTCGTCAGCAGGGACAGAGAAGATGGTTAAAATTGATGGGAAGATGGATGGAGCCAAATAAAGGACCATTCTTGAAGAAAACCTGTTGGAGTCTGCAAAAGACCTGAGACTGGGACGGAGATTTGTTTTCGAACAAGAGAATGATCCCAAACATAAAGCAAAATCTACAATGGAATGGTTCACAAATAAACGTATCCAGGTGTTAGAATGAACAAGTCAAAGTCCAGACCTGAATCCAATCGAGAATCTGTGGAAAGAGGTGAAAACTGTTCACAAACGATCTCCATCCAACCTCACTGAACTCGAGCTCTTTGCCAAGGAAGAATGGGCAAAAATATCAGTCTCTCGATGTTCAAAACTGATAGAGACATACCCCAAGCGACTTTGAGCTGTAATCGCAGCAAAAGGTGGCGCAACAAAGTATTAAGTTAAAGGGGCCGAATAATATTGCACGCCCCACTTTTCAGTTTTTGTATTTCCACGAAAATTTAAAATAACCAATAAATTTCGTTCAACTTCACAATTGTGTCCCACTTGTTGTTGATTCTTCACCAAAAATTCACATTTGGTATCTTTATGTTTGAAGCATGATATGCGGGAAAAGGTTGAAAAGTTCCAGGGAGCCGAATACTTTCGCAAGGCACTATATATATATATATATATATATATATATATATATATATTCAGAATGGGATTTTCAGCACTGGAGCAGCACTATAAGGCCATACAGGCATCCATCTACTTGTGTTTTCTAGACCTAAGTGGCCATCTATGCTGTTGAGTGTTGAGGCATATAAGTTTGACAACAGATTCACTTTAACTTCTTTTTTTTAAATCCTCCACCAAAACCTACCGAGAGAGCAATGGGAATGAAAAACAATGGACCATTGATTGTTTGAGGTCAGAGAAGATCACAATGACCTCCTGGTAGACAACCTTATGAATAAGTAACTTGTAAGAGTCACATCCAAGATTCCTGGCAGTTTAATTTCTTAGGTAGAGAGAGAAAGAGAAAGAGAATAAAATAAAAGTGGGTGCAAGCAGGGCCGCCATTAGGTATAAAATTTACTATTTTTTGGGACAAATTCAATCAAACCTTTAATTCTGATGTAAAAAAAATACACAAAATATTAGTCTGTGCCCTGAAATCTTTATCTGTGCCACAAAAATCTAATTTTCTATATTTGTCTTTTACTACTTTTTTTTTGTAATGAACGATTTATGTTTGTGACACAGAATTCACGCTTGATACTGATGGATTTATTTTGTGACCCACGTGCATGATATTACCCACTATCGTACTTTAACTCGCCGCAGTCGTTAGCCCGGAAATTAGTATTCCTTTAGGAATTTGGCCTATTAGTAAACCACAGATCGGGTTTTACCTTGAACCATAGGAGAGATTAAATATTTTGAGACTCACCTTTCATGACAGGTTTTAAGCCTATTTTCTGCATACTTCCAATGGCTGTCTGTAAAGAATCTTCTGGTAATATCGCCGCAAAGAGATACCCCATATACCAGGCGCACAACGAAGCACATATCAGGCCCACCAACTTCACCGTATCTGCCAAACAACGGGAATAACATAATTAGATTCAAACATCCACATAGGAGCCATCAAAGGCTTAGACACCATAGAGGTTTTCGGAAAGCCTCTATGTTGCCCCAAATTTTTGCTTTTAACAATGCCCTTTTTGAGAAATTATGCCCTCTCAACATCCCATTTCCCGCCCTTGAATGTGAGATTGGATACCAGGATTTTGTTTTCCAATGGACAACCCTGGCATGACGCACAAGAAACCTTCCAGAAAAGTTGGTTTCCTGGAAGGTTCAGTGGCACCAGGGAGCTGCTTCTCTCTTCGACATACACAGGGTTCTTTACAGCGACCCCAACTATCAGGGGTCTCTAACCCCTTACCAACATTAGACTTATTGGTACATCATATGTCGGATTCTTGACTTGGGTTGAGGAATTGAGCCTGCACGTGATGACTGTGCCACAACAGCAGCATTTACATCCCAGGGTAGGCGTCTTGTTCTAATTGTCCATTGGCGCGCCCATAACGCGATCGGTGGGGTGTCAATGGATTGCAATAACAGCCAGTAGTCTGTTGAAGACCCCGATGCCTGTCAAAACAATACTCCTGTCAAGGCACTACACCTGTGAAAGTCAGCCTGGTGCTAGTCAAAGGAGACCGTGATTTTTCCTATATGCAGCAATACTGTGGTAATGCTGTGAATAATACAAGCGATCAGATGACCAAAGATTCAAGTCCCCTATGGGAAATACAAAATACAGGAAACATTTTTTTTTTAAAAAAAGTATTAAAAAATATATAAAAATTCAAATTTCCTTTTCCCACATTAAAATTATGAAATAAAAAAAATGCACATACAGTCAAGAACAAAAGTTTTGAGAATGACACAAATATTAATTTTTACAAAGTCTACTGCTTCACTTTTTCTAATGGCAATTTGCATATACTCCAGAATGTTATAAAGAGTGATCAGCT
Organism: Oophaga sylvatica; assembly: GCA_033576555.1. NCBI lineage: Eukaryota > Metazoa > Chordata > Amphibia > Anura > Dendrobatidae > Oophaga > Oophaga sylvatica. The sequence continues at coordinate 630,392,340 of JARQOD010000002.1, forward strand.
TAACAGCAATTACTTGCAAAGTCAATATTTGGCTAGAAAATGAACTTTATCCCCCAAAACACATTTCAACATCATTGCAGCCCTGCCTTAAAAGGACCAGCTAACCTCTTTTCAGTGATTGCTCCATTAACACAGGTGTGGGTGTTGATGAGGACATGGCTGGAGATCAATCTGTCATGATTAAGTAAGAATGACACCACTGGACACTTTAAAAGGAGGCTGGTGCTTGGCATTATTGTTTCTCTTCTGTTAACCATGGTTATCTCTAAAGAAACACGTGCAGTCATCATTGCAATGCACAAAAATGGCCTAACAGGGAAGAGTATCGCAGCTAGAAAGATTGCACCTCAGTCAACAATCTATCGCATCATCAAGAACTTCAAGGAGAGAGGTTCCATTGTTGCCAAAAAGGCTCCAGTGCGCCCAAGAAAGACCAGCAAACGCCAGGACCGTCTCTTAAAAGTGTTTCAGCTGCGGGATCGGGCTACCAGCAGTGCAGAGCTTGCTCAGGAATGGCAGCAGGCAGGTGTGAGTGCATCTGCACGCACTGTGAGGCGGAGACTCTTGGAGCAAGGCCTGGTCTCAAGGAGGGCAGCAAAGAAGCCACTTCTCTCCAGAAAAAACATCATGGACAGACTGATATTCTGCAAAAGGTACAGGCAGTGGACTGCTGAGGACTGGGGTAAAGTTATTTTCTCTGATGAATCCCCTTTTCGATTGTTTGGGACATCAGGAAAACGCCTCATTCGGAGAAGACAAGGTGAGCGCTACCACCAGTCTTGTCTCATGCCAACTGTTAAGCATCCTGAAACCATTCATGTGTGGGGTTGCTTCTCAGCCAAGGGAATCGGCTCTCTCACAGTCTTGCCTAAAAACACAGCCATGAATAAAGAATGGTACCAGAATGTCCTCCAAGAGCAACTTCTCCCAACCCTCCAAGAGCAGTTTGGCGATGGATGGAGCACTTTGACATAAAGCAAAGGTGATAACTAAATGGCTCAGGGAACAAAACATAGAGATTTTGGGTCCATGGCCTGGAAACTCCCCAGATCTTAATCCCATTGAGAACTTGTGGTCAATCATCAAGAGACGGGTGGTCAAACAAAAACCTAAAAATTCTGACAAAATGAAAGCATTGATTGTGCAAGAATGGACTGCTATCAGTCAGGATTTGGTCCAGAAGTTGATTGAGAGCATGCCAGGGAGAATTGCAGAGGTCCTGAAGAAGAAGGGTCAACACTGCAAATATTGACTTGCTGCATTAACTCATTCTAACTGTCAATATAAGCTTTTGTTACTCATATGTTTGCAATTATATTTCTGTCTGTGATAAAAACATCTGTCAAACACACATAAAAACGAGAGGGCAGCAGATCATGTGAAAATATAATATTTGTGTCATTCTAAAAACTTTTGGCCATGACTGTATATGTGGTATCACTACGTCCGTAAAAGTGCAATCAAAACAATAATAATTATTATTATTTATTATTATAGAGACATATGTTCCATGGCGCTTTACATGTGAAGAGGGGTATACATGTGTCGACCCGCCACCACAATTGTGGGTTACCAGGGCAATGGGGTACTCAGAGCCGAGCCCGTAGAAGTCTATGGGATTTGTCACAGGTAGCTGTGGCTCGGTCTGTGGCCCTGGCGGTCTGGCGTATGTTGGGGATATATTTACAGGGGATAGGTTTATATACAGTTCGTGACGCCACCTGTAGTCTTCTGGTAATTAATACCAGCGCTGCTGTAGATCTCTGAGGGGATGGTGAGGCAGCTAGATGTCGGGTCCCCTACAGGTGGGACTCTTCCCTCAGGTCGGTAGTTAGGTAGGGATTGTGCAGGCATGCAATAATAACTCAGTCTCACACGGTCAGCGTCTTTCCATACCTTTACTTGTAAGATGTTCAAGCAGGTCCCAGGGAGGCTGATGGGGTTGATGGAGGATGAGCTTTGAGGCAACAGCTAAGCAACTTAGGGGCCTCCTTTACTGTCCAATGAAGATGAGTACGACCAGCCTGAAGCGTAGTCCCCTCTATGATTCCAGCTTATCCAAAGCTGTACCGCCCAGTCAGGTTTGTGGTGGAGCCTTTCTATGAGGGAGCTGAATTCTTATTTTGTCCTGCAGAGACTCAAAGTCTTCACTTCCCCTGACCCCAGTTACGTACTGACTATAAGGGGCTGTTTGCCGCGACCTAGGGTCCGGTAAATCTCTGGTTTTCTCTTCACTATGCTTGTAGCTAATAGTGATCCTTCGGTCCCAGTGACCGGTAGCAATGTGCAGGACTCTTCCAAGCCAAACGCACTTTTCCAATAATCTTCCTTCCACTTTGCCCTTCGATTTGCTCAACTCTTAATAGATAGTTCAGTCTTTCTTCCAGTGGGGCACAGCTCTGACTAGACTAAGGTGAATTAGACCACCTGTACCAGCCTCCACGTTCTGAACTGAAGACAGGCTCAAACTGGACACGTCTACTCTGTCCAAGGACAGGAAACTGACTGACTAGAAATCACTCCCTTCCACACCCCTGCTGGGTGTGTCAGAAGTGTACATGATGTCATGAAGAGACCTTAACTGTTACCTCTCCACTCATCCTCCTGGTATTGTGTACCAGGGCTACACATTCCCCCATGGTAAACGACAGCACTCCCGGGCTGTAAAATATAAAAAAGACATTTTTGTTTATGCATGAAAACATTAACAATAACAGTAATTCGTCCCATCCGGGAGGTGAGGATATCTTGAACGTTGCGAACATTATAAAGAAATACAAAAGTATTAAATAGCATTCAATAAATATACAGTATACTTGTGAAGGACCCGCACCAAACCTTCAACGTGGGTCCTGGGTGGGCTGCAGGACATCCAAATGCAGACCTCACTCAGTGCCACACCACACGGGTTTTTGATTCAGAGGTAAGTCAAGGTTTCATGTGAAACCATTAAAAAGGCACTTTAGTGCAACTATTTACAGGATACAGTTTTTGGGCTGGCTCAGTCCTCAGCCTCTGAGTCCATTGTTAAACGAAGACATAATAGGGAAAACACATTTATATATATAGACTTTTACAATGTTCACATAAATTCGTTATAACTACTGCTGATATCTAATGGGTAATTTCCCTTTTGTGATTCTCTCTGATCTACGTGGTGTAGTTTCAGGTATATCAAGTTGCGATCTGTCTGCACTGCGTAACGGCAAACTATAGAACTGCCTTAATCTTTCTATGGATCTGGCAAGCGTACTGATGGCTGGGCGGTGTGAGTCAGCTTCACCAGGGGATCCCATAGTATGGGGCGCTGCTTCAGATGATCCATCTTGAGGTTCCACAGGTTGAGGTGTTGCTGGGATGGGTAACTCCTGAGCGGGCTCAACTGGCACCACGGGCACAACTGGAGGTAGAATTTCCTCTTGTGGCTGATAAAACTGCAACACTGGAATTATCACAGCATCTCCCAGTCTAGGCCAATCCGCAGGAAAATCTCCCAGATCGGTGTGGATGACCTCTTCCTTTCTTTCTCCTTGATTGAGGACAGGGTTCTTTTCACAACTCTTTAAGTGTTCTGGACACAACTTCAAATGATCTCTGGACACAGTGATTGTTGTTCTTCCTCCGTCTTTACTGACGACACAAACTTTTCTGTTGTCATATTTAGAATCTTGTATGACGTAGGGTTCTTGCTCCCACTGATTATCCAATTTGTGCATCTTCCTCTTTCTTTTTAAGACTACCTCTCCAGGCATCAAAGGCTTGGCAGGAGCATTTCGGTTGTAAACATCTTCCTGTTTCTCCCGTGCCTTATTGAGACTTTCCTCCACACAGATTTGTACTCTTCTGTATTGCTCTTGCCGATTGACGTCCCAGTTTTCCACGGCATCGTCTGCCTCCGGTTCTACCACTCCAAGTTCTAGATCCATTGGTAGTTTTCCGGGCCTTGCTCTCATAAGATAGGCTGGAGTGCAGTTAGTTGAGCTTACAGGTATATGATTATACAAATCAACCAAATCAGGTAGTAAATCCGGCCATCGATTCCTGTCTTCCAACGGTATGGATCTCAACAAGTCAAGGACAATATGGTTCATTTTTTCGCAAAGACCGTTGGTTTGAGGGTGATATGGTGTTGTTCTTATTTTCTTGCACCCGTACATGTGACAGAATTCCTTGAATAAATCAGCTTCGAAAGCAGGTCCCTGATCGGTTAAGACTTGCTCGGGATACCCATGCGGTCTGCAGAAACTTGCTTGAAAGGTCTTCGCTGCCGTCACTGCGGTCTGGTCTTTCACTGGAACAACCACCAGAAATCTGGAGTAATGGTCCACCATGGTCAAGGCGTATGAGTATCCAGTTCTACTTGGCGACAATTTGACGTGGTCCAGGGCCACAATCTCCAGAGGACGAGTCGTCCGGATAGGTTGCAGGGGGGCCTTCTGACTACCGTAGTCCTTTCTTCTGAGACCACAGGGTCCACAGTTCCGACACCACCTCTCGATGGAGCTGCGCATCCCTACCCAGTAGAACCGGCATCTCAACAGGGTCTCCAGCTTTCTCCAGCCAAAGTGTCCTGCTTGATCGTGGTATGCTTCCAACACCATTGGGACGTCTGCCTTGGGGACCACTATTTGCCAGACCATTTCATGGGTTCTGGGGTTGACGTATCTTCTGCACAACTTCTCACGGTATAGGAAACAACCTGCTTTTCTCGTTCCACAGGAGCTTGGCTGACATAGGTGCATCCTTTTCCAAGGAGGAACCTTCCTGTTTTAACAACTCCTTGATGCGGCTGACCACTGGATCACTGTCCTGAGTCTCTTTCCAGCTGTGATGGGGTAAAGGATTTAATGTTGCACCATACTGCTTTCTGTGAACTCGATGCTCGTGGACTACCCCATTTCGATGGAACGCGGGTAGCTCAATTTCTTCCAGGTCGTCCGATTCTTCTTCCGTATCAGAGTCATGCGGCATTCGGGACAACGCATCAGCATTAGCATTCTTTCGACCTGCCCGGTACTTGATAGTAAACTGGTAATTGGACAACCGAGCCATCCATCGCTGCTCCATGGCACCCAGCTTGGCAGTTTCCAGGTGCGTTAACGGGTTGTTGTCTGTGTACGCCGTGAACTTATTGGAGGCCAGATAGTGCTTAAATCTTTCAGTAATGGCCCAGACCAGCGCCAGAAACTCCAGCTTGAAGCTGCTATAATTTTCCGGATTCCTTTCAGTTGGCCTGAGTTTTCTGCTAGCATAAGCGATGACTTTTTCTTGGCCATTCTGCTTCTGACTGAGAACTGCTCCCAACCCTTCATTACTGGCGTCGGTGTACAACAGGAACGGTTGGCTGTAATCAGGATAGGTTAAGATCTCATCACCTGTCAGGATCTCTTTCATCTTTTGGAATGCTTCAGCCTGTTCTTTACCCCAATTAAAGGGAGGGTTTCTGCTCTTTAAAGATTGTCCTACCAGGAGGTCCTGTAAAGGAGCTGCCTTCTTCGTGTAATCTTTCACGAATCTCCTGTAGTAACCCGTTAGTCCCAGGAACTGTCGCACTTCCTTAAGGTTCTTCGGCTCCGGCCACTTCTGGATGGCAGTGACTTTCTCTGGGTCCGGCGCTACTCCTTCCGAACTGACGATGTGCCCCAAGTATTGTACCTTCTGTTTGAGTAGATGGCATTTTGAGGGTTTCAACTTCATCCCGTACCTGGACAGGGACTCGAATACTTCTGCCAGGTGCTTCAGATGGTCCTCATATGTCTTGGAATACACGATAACGTCGTCTAGGTATAGCAGCACGGTTTCAAAATTGAGATGTCCCAGACAGTTTTCCATCACTCTCTGAAATGTTCCTGGGGCACTGCTGAGCCCAAACGGCATTCTGTCGAACTCACAGAGCCCCATTGGGGTGGTGAAAGCCGTTTTCTCACGATCCTCCTCAGCCACAGCCACTTGCCAGTAACCACTAGTCAGATCAAGGGTAGAAAAGTAGTTAGCCGTTTTCAGAGCAGCTAATGATTCCTCTATACGTGGTAACGGGTACGCATCCTTGTGTGTTATGCGGTTCACCTGCCTGTAATCCACACACATTCTCATACTACCATCTTTCTTTTTAACCAGAACTAGAGGGGCTGCCCAGGGGCTACAACTATCCCTTATCACCCCAGCTTTCTTCATATCATTCAACATTTCTTTAGCCTTCTGATAATGAGCTGGAGGTATGGGCCTATACCGCTCTTTGATGGGAGGATGATTGCCTGTAGGGATATGATGTTGTACTCCCTTAATTGTCCCAAAATCAAGTGGATTTTTGCTAAACACTTGGGCATACTCTTGCACCACCCGTAATACCCCTTGCTTCTGGTGAGCGGGAGTGGTGTCCGTCCCAACATGGAGTTGCTGACACCATTCCGCCACCTCGGTTGCTGGGTCATTGTCCTCCGCTATTTGACAGGAGTCTAAGGACTCAGCCGGGAGAATAGAATTATTATCAACAGCATGAAGTTTAGCAATGGTTGCATAACGGGGTAAATTTACCTCATCATCTCCCCAATTGAGAAGCCGTACCGGTACTCTTCCATTCACCACTTCTACTACTCCTCTAGCAGTCATAAGTGTAGGTCTATGTTCTGAATGGTGGGGTTCTACTACAGCTTGGTAATTCTGTCCTCTCAGACCTATGGCTGCCCTGCACCAAATGATCATTTCACTCATTGGGGGTATCACAATAGGATCCGAGTCAGTGACCCGTACATTACCAATTTCGCCGTCGGTAAGCTTCGCTTGCTGCTGACACACCAGGGCCCGGATCTCTCTTTGGATTACTCCTCTCTGCCTTGGTCGGGCAATCTCAGCGAGCTGTTGGAGCAAGAACACAACTTCTCCCAAACAATTACCGATAATGTTAGTACCCAAAATTATATTTAGACCATTCTCCTCATTTACAGTCTTTACTACCAGAAGCCCTTGGTCTTTCAACTCCTCTCTGCCCACCTTTACATCTACACATTTTGTTCCGAGTACTTCTACAGGAAGACCATTCGAAGCATACACAGTAAAGTCAAGGCTCGGAGGTTTAAGACTGTCCATTGACCAGTACTTGGTATATAGAGCATCAGGTATTAGGGTCACCTGGGACCCAGTGTCTAACAATGCTGGAACAGCAATACCATCTAGAATAATAGACAGGTAGGGTCGCCCGCCCACATACCTGCGGTTCCAGTCTAGGGGGCCTGACGGGTATTCTCCTGGGTGTTGGCCCTTGGACCCAGGTTCTGCCCGTTTAAAGGACACTGTGTAGACAGATGACCTTTCCGGTTGCAGCGATAACAGATGATCTCTCGACGAGGAGGGTGTTGATCAGAGGTTGCTCCTGGGGGTGGCGTTGTCCTCCTCCGGGGGGCGACGTCTTCTTTCTTCTCCGGTGCATCCACGGAACGTCCTCTGGGCAGTCAGCTAACAAGATCTTCCTTCCTCCTCTTTCCGCAGCTGCAGGGCACTCATTACAGCGGCCAGATTTTTAGTCAGCTGGCGCACCTCTGAGCGCAGACAGTCCAATTCACTAGGAGGTGTCACCTGCGCTTTGGCTTCAGCCACTAACGGGGAACAGGGGGTTACTGCCGGTTCCAGAGTGACTTCACCCTGATGATGTTGGGTGGCCACCTCAGGTTTGCCCAGGGGCCGCAGCCCTTTTATTGCCATGTCCTTTAGGGCATCAAAGGTAGCATCCGGATGATCTAAGGACCACCAATTTACAGTTCTGCGTTCCTCTGGGGATCTCAATCCCTGTATAAATTGTTCTTTCAGCATTCTATTCTCGTCGATAGCATTTAAATGGTTAATTTGCTTGAGGGCTCTCAGGGCTCCCTGTAGTCGGCAAGCGTAGTCCCGGATGCTGTCACCTGGCTGTTGTGAACAGTGATAGAAGGCCATCCGGAGATCCGTTTCTGTGCGGTCTTCAAATATGGCATGTAGCTTAAGGAAGATCGCAGATACCGACTCCTGATCAACGGTATCCCAAGTCTCCACTTCCCTCTCAGCAGCGCCAGTTAGCTGCCCTATTAGCACAGCAGCTTTTTGTCTCTCAGGCATGGAGTACATTTCTAGGATGCTGCATAACTTCCGCTTGAAGCCTGCTAATGTGCCTGGCCCACCGCTGTATTGGGGAAGCCATTTCGCCCCAGGCATATATGGGAGCGTTAGTGGCATGATCGGGACTACCGGACTGGGTGCAGGGCCTGCGCCCCCATCTGGCGCTACAATACCAGACGGTGCGGGATTGGGGCCTCCGGCTGGGGCCGCACTGTCAGCCGGTTGTTGTGACATCTTAGCGCCCCCTTGGTTAAACGGAGCCTACCGGTTTCAGACGCTGCTATTTCACAGGCACCGCAGTGGGAACAGGACCTTCGTCGCAGGCGCTCTGATGTCAGAGCGTTCACTTCCTGTTGCAGGACCTGCCGATGAGTCAGAGCCAGGGCGTGTCCAAGACTCTGCGCGCTCTTTCAGGTACGCCCACTTTCTTCTCCAGCGCCTTAGGGCGCGAATCTGGCGGCAAATATGGCGGTATTTGGCGCCAAACAACAGCAACAGTCTTTTTCGCCAAAACACTCCACAGGCACACAGGGCTCACAATGATGCAAGTTTCGTATCCTGTTCGTGACGCCAAGTTTTTGTGTCGACCCGCCACCACAATTGTGGGTTACCAGGGCAATGGGGTACTCAGAGCCGAGCCCGTAGAAGTCTATGGGATTTGTCACAGGTAGCTGTGGCTCGGTCTGTGGCCCTGGCGGTCTGGCGTATGTTGGGGATATATTTACAGGGGATAGGTTTATATACAGTTCGTGACGCCACCTGTAGTCTTCTGGTAATTAATACCAGCGCTGCTGTAGATCTCTGAGGGGATGGTGAGGCAGCTAGATGTCGGGTCCCCTACAGGTGGGACTCTTCCCTCAGGTCGGTAGTTAGGTAGGGATTGTGCAGGCATGCAATAATAACTCAGTCTCACACGGTCAGCGTCTTTCCATACCTTTACTTGTAAGATGTTCAAGCAGGTCCCAGGGAGGCTGATGGGGTTGATGGAGGATGAGCTTTGAGGCAACAGCTAAGCAACTTAGGGGCCTCCTTTACTGTCCAATGAAGATGAGTACGACCAGCCTGAAGCGTAGTCCCCTCTATGATTCCAGCTTATCCAAAGCTGTACCGCCCAGTCAGGTTTGTGGTGGAGCCTTTCTATGAGGGAGCTGAATTCTTATTTTGTCCTGCAGAGACTCAAAGTCTTCACTTCCCCTGACCCCAGTTACGTACTGACTATAAGGGGCTGTTTGCCGCGACCTAGGGTCCGGTAAATCTCTGGTTTTCTCTTCACTATGCTTGTAGCTAATAGTGATCCTTCGGTCCCCAGTGACCGGTAGCAATGTGCAGGACTCTTCCAAGCCAAACGCACTTTTCCAATAATCTTCCTTCCACTTTGCCCTTCGATTTGCTCAACTCTTAATAGATAGTTCAGTCTTTCTTCCAGTGGGGCACAGCTCTGACTAGACTAAGGTGAATTAGACCACCTGTACCAGCCTCCACGTTCTGAACTGAAGACAGGCTCAAACTGGACACGTCTACTCTGTCCAAGGACAGGAAACTGACTGACTAGAAATCACTCCCTTCCACACCCTGCTGGGTGTGTCAGAAGTGTACATGATGTCATGAAGAGACCTTAACTGTTACCTCTCCACTCATCCTCCTGGTATTGTGTACCAGGGCTACACATACATAAAAACGAGTAAAATAATCTCAAACAATAAAAGTCACGACTGGTACAGGAGGAGAGAGGACCCTGCCCGCGAGGGCTCACAATCTAATTAATGAGCTCAACTAGGAAATGGTGTGTAACGAGAAAAAAAATTAAAATGCCAGAATGACAGGCGCCGTACTGTATAAGGAGGGCGCCTCTGACTGTGGAGCCCATGTAACAAACAACAACAAAATACAGTGCCCAGTCCCCCCCTCACACCAATCCCCTTGGTGATGCACTAATTGGGATGCCCCAGCCGGCCAATGGCTCTTAAAGGGGAAGGGTCCTACGACCACACCTACAGGGGTTAAATCCAGGTGTCCATGCCAGTAACTCCCTCTTTTCCTCCCGGCGGACACTTGGAAGCCTCAATCGTTGGCTAACAACCAGGAATACGCATCTCAAGCTTCCCTGGTTTCCAGCCAACACATCGGCCAGACCACCGCGTTAGCGGAAGCCAGAGTTTCCCCATCGGGTGACATCGCACCGTCAACATCAGCGGGAGCCGGAATTCGTCCAGGATCGGTGAACATTCCTCCAGAGTCACACAGCAGTGAGTGTTCCAAAAGTAGCGGGGAAATGCTACGCTACGGGAGTAACTTAAACGAAAGGGAGCTAACCTCAGCAATAAAGGAACTAATTCTACACCTATCACATCCGAGCGATACAGCGGTGAACACTACAACAGTACAGTCAGCGAGTCTACACAAAGACGCCTTCTTCTGTGGGATCAGCCCGCTGGGCGCTCACATAGATCAGGAGACTAGGCAAAAAATCTGGAACAATGACAATGTTGACATATGGTCGCTGTTATCAGCTGACCAACAAATAGTGGATAAAGCCAACGAACGGGGATATGAGAGGAATAGATCAAAAATAGCGTTAACTATGAACAATGGGCTTCAGGCCTTCACAGTATTGGGCTCTATTATGGGCCAGAAGCATCCGGAACGCTTCTCCGAGTTATTTATATATCAGGACATGATATATAGTTCATACAAATCGTACGGCGGTATGACGAGGAGTTCCGCAGGCGGCTGGCCCTACAGCCCGATCTAGGCTGGGGAGTCAAAGCGACAGACGTGTGGTTGTGTCTGATGCTGTCACAGAAGCAGCCCCCTTTTCAGCTACGACCACTAATCACTTCACAGCCGCAGGTCAAAACTCAGTGGTCGTACGAAAACCCGGGGCCTGCTGGCTATATAACGAGGGAAACTGCCGTTTCCACTCGCTATGCAAATTCCGTCATGATTGCTCAGCTTGCGGGGGGGGGACACCCAGCATCAAGGTGAACTCGGCAGCCATACAAACCGCCTACAAGGCAGAACCCCAGTGAGCGTAACCGCGATGGGCTCCTGGCTAGGTCTCTACCCCAATAAAAAAGCGGAACAGCAACTACGATCGGGTTTTACAGACGGCTTTTTTATCCCTTTCAAGTTTACAAGAACGCCAACCCTATCTGATAACCTAAAATCTGCTCATGAATTCCCCAAAATCCTAAGACAAAAAATACAAAAGGAGGTGGAATTAGGTAGAATAGCGGCCCCTTTCAGTCAATCCCCTTCAAAAATATCAAAATATCGCCATTAGGTATTATTCCAAAAAAGGAACCCGGTAAATATCGCCTAATCCATCATCTGTCTCACCCAAAGGGCGAATCGGTTAACGACGCTTTCTCCCCAGAAAAGGCTTCTGTCACGTACGCGTCTTTCGATAAGGCGGTAGTGTTAGAACCCTCTTGTTAGGTTTTGTTTCAGTTTGCTGTCACATGACCTTTTTACCCTATTTAGTCTGGCTCCGCCCTTCTGGCTTTGCTGGACTTCATTGTATTATCTACTCTTAAGCTAGCCGGGTGCTTAGATGCCTTACTCTGTCAGTTTTGCTCGATCTGAGGATCTCTTAGTATTTGTTTCTGTTTTATTTTCCCTGCTACACTTTCTGTTAGGAGGTGTCCACCTTTTCTCCCAGTCCCTAGATCTTGTAGGGATTCCTCCCTCGCAACTATAGGTCTTCGTTCAGACTAGCTGAGGACTTTAGCGGGTCTGGTCGCAGGATCAGGTTCCCCGTTACATCGTAGGGATCCAGCTCAGTCCTATTGTAGGGACAGAATTCCCACCTTTCCTTAGTGCTTGTAGCAGATCATAACAGTAAGTCCAGCCAAGAAGAAAAAAAAAAAAAAATCTCTAAGGAAAGATTTTCTGTTTCCATCATGGTCTCGGTTCAGGATTTGGTTCAACGCCTGCAGGGACTTTCTCTGGAGGTGGCTGAGATAAAGCAACACGTGAGTAGTTGCTCTGGAGCACATTTCGTGGAGCCTAAGGTACGTTTGCCTGATTTATTTTTTGGTGAACAACAAGATTTTTTTTCTTTTAAAAATGCTTGCTTGTTGTATTTCCGTTTGAGACCCAGATCCTCTGGTGATGAATCACAGCGCATAGGGTTCATAATGTCACTTTTGCGCAAAGAACCTCAGGACTGGGCCTTTTCTCTGCAGCCTAGTGATCCATGCTTTAGATCTGTGGATAGTTTTTTTTCTGCTTTGGGCTTATTATATGACGATCCTGATCGTGTTTCATCAGCTGAGACAGAATTGAGACGTTTGAGACAGGGATCAGGTAATGTGGAAAAATATTGTACTCACTTCCGAAGGTGGTCCACTCAGGTGGGCTGGAACGATTCAGCTTTGAAAAGTTTATTTCTTGCAGGGTTAAGTGAAAGGGTTAAAGATTTGCTGATTGCTTATCCCATACCTGGTAACTTGCAAGAGGCTATGCAATTAGCCATACGGGTGGATAGGAGACTGCGTGCAAGGGTTAATGAGAGTAAATCTGCCTTGTCAGCTCCAAGTTTGGAGAAGGAATGTACTGACATTGGAGAGCCGATGGAAATTGGAGCAATGACACCTCACTCTCGGGAAAAAGAACGCAGATTTGCTAAGGGCTTGTGTTTCTATTGTGGCAAACCTGAGCATTTTATTAAGAACTGTGCGCTTCGAATGAATAAAGAGAGAAAAAAAATGAGGTCAGTTTCGCCCGCATAGCTTGTTTAAACAATAAAGGTGTCTTTCTTTCTGCTACCACTGCTGGTGAGGAGGAATTAATGGAGTTTCGGGTATTTGTGGATTGTGGTTCAACTCTCAATGTGATTGATGGGAAATTTTTGGAAAAACTAAAATTAAAACCCAAACTTCTGTCTTCCCCTATTAATGTGGTGTCTGTGGATGGTTCTCACTTGAAAAATGTTACTCACCATATCTGTGAATTTCCTCTTACTATTAATGGTGTTCATCAAGAGAATTTGGATTTGGTAGTTTTGAATAATTTGCCCTCACCGGTGATTTTGGGGTTACCCTGGTTAAAATTGCACAATCCGGTACTGGATTAGTCTACCAATGAAATTAAGTCCTGGAGTCCCAATTGTTATGACAAGTGTTGTAACGGGCGTATTGCTGCTGTAGTTAAGGGGGAGTTACCTGTACCTATTCAGGATTTTTGGAAAGTTTTTTCTGATAAGGAATCGCAGGTATTGCCTCCTCATAGAGATTATGATTGTGCAATTGAATTTGTCCCTGGAGCGACTCTTCCTAAAAGTCGTTTATTTAATTTGACTATTCCTGAGAGAAAGGCTTTGGAGGAATACATACAGACAAGCTTGGGCCCCCGGTCACATTAGGCCTTCCAAATCTCCTGTGGCGGTTGGATTTTTTTTTGTTAAAAAAAAGGACGGCGGTTTACGGCCTTGTCTAGACTTTCGTGAGATTAACCCCTTCACCCCCAAGGGTGGTTTGCACGTTAATGACCGGGCCAATTTTTACAATTCTGACCACTGTCTCTTTATGAGGTTATAACTCTGGAACGCTTCAACGGATCTTCGCGATTCTGAGATTGTTTTCTCGTGACATATTGTACTTCATGTTAGTGGTAAAATTTCTTCGATATAACTTGCGTTTATTTTTAAAAAAAACGCAAATATGGCGAAAATTTTTAAAATTTTGCAATTTTCAAACTTTGAATTTTTATTCCCTTAAAACAGAGAAATATATCACACAAAATAGTTAAGAAATAACATTTCCCACATGTCTACTTTACATCAGCACAATTTTGGAACCAAAATTTTTTTTTGTTAGGAAGTTATAAGGGTTAAAAGTTGACCAGTGATTTCTCATTTTTACAACAAAATTTACAAAGCCATTTTTTTTAGGGACCACCTCACATTTGAAGTCACTTTGAGGGGTCTATATGGCAGAAAATACCCAAAAGTGACACCATTCTAAAAACTGCACCCCTCAAGGTACTCAAAACCACATTCAAGAAGTTTATTAACCCTTCAGGTGCTTCACAGTAACTAAAGCAACGTGGAAGGAAAAAATGAATATTTTACTTTTTAGCCACAAAAATGATCTTTTACAAACTTTTTTTTTATTTTCACAAGGGTAAAAGGAGAAAATGGACAGATAAGGTTGTTATGCAATTTCTCCTGAGTACGCCAATACCCCATATGTGGGGGAAAACCACTGTTTGGGCACACGGCAGAGCTCGTAAGGGAAGGAGCGACGTTTGACTTTTTCAAACTAAAATTGGCTGGAATTTAGATTGGATGCCATGTCGCATTTGGAGAGCCCCTGATGCGCCTAAACAGTGGAAACCCCCCACAAGTGACACCATTTTGGAAACTAGACCCCCTAAGGTACTTATCTAGATCTGTTGTGAGCACTTTGAACCCTCAAGTGTTTCACAAAAGTTTATAAAGCCTGGGTGTGAAAAAAAAAAAATCAATTTTCCACAAAAATGATTTTTTAGTCCCAAATTTTTGAATTTTCCCAAGGAAATTGGACCCCAAAAGTTGTTGTCCAATTTGTCCTGAGTACGCTGATACCCCATATGTGGGGGGGGGAAACTGTTTGGGCGCACGGCAGGGCTTGGAAAGGAAGTAGTAACGTTTTGGAATGCAGACGTTAATGGGGGTCATGTTCCGTTTGCAGTGCCCCAGATGAGCCTAAACAGTGGAAACCCCCCACAAGTGACCCCATTTTGGAAACTAGACCCCCTAAGGAACTTATCTAGATCTTTGGTGAGCACTTTGAACCCCCAAGTGCTTCACACAAGTTTATAATGCCCGGGCATGAAAATAAAAAATCATATTTTTTTCCCACAAAAATTATCTTTTAGTCACTATTTTTTTATTTTCCCAAGGGTAACAGGAGAAATTGGACCACATAAGTTGTTGTACAATTTGTCCTGAGTATGCTGATACCCCATATGTGGGGGGGAACCACTGTTTGGGCGCACGGCAGAGCTCGGAATGGAAGGAGCACCATTTGACTTTTTCCAACCAAAATTGGCTGGAATTGAGTTTGGATGCCATGTTGCATTTGGAGAGCCCTGATGTGCCTAAACAGTGGAAACCCCCACAAATGACCCCATTTGGGAAACTAGACCCCCTAAGGAACTTATCTAGATTTTTGATGAGCAATTTGAACCCCCAAGTGCTTCACACAAGTTTATAACGTAGAGCCGTAAAATTTAAAAATCATATTTTTTCCACAAAAATGATCTTTTCACCCCAATTTTTATTTTTCCAAGGGTAACAAGACTCCAAAAGTTATTGTGCAATTTGTCCTGAGTGCGCTGATACCCCATATGTGGGGGTAAACCACTGTTTGGGTGCATGGCAGAGTTTGGAAGGGAAGGAGCGCCGTCTGACTTTTTCAACGCAGAATTGGCTGGACGCCATGTCGTGTTTGGAGAGCTCCTGATCTGCCTAAACAGTGGAAACCCCCATAAATGACACCATTTTGGAAACTAGACCCCTCAAGGAACTTATCTAGATGTGTGGTGAGAACTTTGAACCCCAGGTGTTTCACTAAAGTTTATAACGTACAGCCGTAAAATAAAAATCTTTTTTTTTTTACAAAAATGATTTTTTCGCCCCCAATATTTTATTTTCACAAGGGTAACAGAAGAAATTGGAACGCAAAAGTTGTTGTCCAATTTGTCCTGAGTACACAGATACCCAATATGTGGGCGAAAACTACTGTATGTCCACACGTCGGGGCTCGGAAGGGAAGTAGTGACGTTTTGGATTGCAGACTTTGATGGAATGGTCTGGGGGCGTCATGTCACATTTGGAGAGCCCCTGATGCACCTAAACAGTGGAAACCCCCCACAAGTGACCCCATTTTGGCAAATAGACCCCACAAGGAACTTATCTAGATGTGTGGTGAGCACTTTGAACCCCGAAGTGCTTCACAGAAGTTTATAACGCACAGCCGTAAAAATAATAAAAATCCTTTTTTTTTTACAAAAATGATTTTTTCGCCCCCAATATTTTATTTTCACAAGGGTAACAGGAGAAATTGGACCCCAAAAGTTGTTGTCCAATTTGTCCTGAGTACGCTGATACCCAATATGTGGGAGAAAACTACTGTATGGGCGCACGTCAGGGCTCGGAAGGGAAGTAGTGACGTTTTGGATTGCAGACTTTGATGGAATGGTCTGGGTGCGTCATGTCGCATTTGGAGAGCCCTGATGCGCCTAAACAGTGGAAACCCCCCACAAGTGACCCCTTTTTGGAAAATAGACCCCACAAGGAACTTATCTAGATGTGTGGTGAGCACTTTGAACCCCGAAGTGCTTCACAGAAGTTTATAACGCACAGCCGTAAAAATAAAAAATCCTTTTTTTTTTGCAAAAATGATTTTTTCGCCCCAATATTTTATTTTTACAAGGGTAACAGGAGAAATTGGACCCCAAAAGTTGTTGCCCAATTTGTCCTGAGTACGCTGATACCCAATATGTGGGAGAAAACTACTGTATGGGTACGCGTTGGGGCTCGGAAGGGAAGTAGTGACGTTTTGGATTGCAGACTTTGATGGAATGGTCTGGGGGCGTCATGTCGCATTTGGAGAGCCCCTGATGCGCCTAAACAGTGGAAATCCCAACAAGTTACCCATTTTGGAAAATAGACCCCACAAGGAACTTATCTAGGTGTGTGGTGAGCGCTATGAAGCCCCAAGTGCTTCACAGAAGTTTATAATGTACAGCCGTAAAAACAAAAAAATAATTTTTTTTAATTTAGCCGCAACCCTAACCCTAACCCTAATGGGAAAATGGAAATAAATACATTTTTTTAATTTTATTATTTTTCCCTAACTAAGGGGGTGATAAAGGGGGGTTTGATTTACTATTTATAGCGGGTTTTTATGATTGGCAGCTGTCACGCTAAAAGACGCTTTTTATTGCAAAAATAGTTTTTTGCATCGCCACATTTTGAGAGCTATAATTTTTGCATATTTTGGCCCACAGAGTCATGTGAGGTCTTATTTTTTGCGGTACGAGTTGACGTTTTTATTTGTACCATTTTTGAGCAGGTGACATTTTTTGATCGCTTTTTATTTCGATTTTTGGGAGGTTAGAATGAACAAAAATCAGCAATTCATGAATTTCTTTTGGGGGAGGCGTTTTTATTGTTCCGCGTGTGGTAAAATTGATAAAGCAGTTTTATTCTTCGGGTCAGTACGATTATGGCGATACCTCATTTATATCATTTTTTTATGTTTTGGCGCTTTTATAGAATAAAAACAATTTATATAAAAAATAATTATTTTTGCATCGCTTTATTCTGCGAGCTATAACTTTTTTATTTTTTCGCTGATGATGCTGTATGACGGCTCGTTTTCTGCGGGACAAGATGACGTTTTCAGCGGTACCATGTTTATTTATATCGGTCTTTTTGATCGCGCGTTATTCCACTTTTTGTTCGGCGGTATGATGATAAAGCATTGATTTTTTGCTTCGTTTTTTTTTTTTAAGGGGTTCACTAAAGGGGTTAACTAGTGGGACAGTTTTATAGGGGGGGTCGTTACGGACGCGGCGATACCAAATATGTGTACTTTTATTGTTTTGTTTTTTTTATTTACAGGAAGAAATTAATTTATTGGGGAATATTTTTTTTTTTTTTTATTTATTTTGGATTTTTTTTTATAACATGTTTATTTTTATTTTTTTAACTTTGTCCCAGGGTGGGACATCACTGTATTTTATCAAATCGCTGGTGTGACAGTGTGCACAGCACTCTGTCACACCAGCGATCGCTCAGGCATAGCTGCAGGCTTCTCAGTGCCTGCTCTCAGCAGGCACTGAGGAAGCCGCCTCCCTCCAGGACCCCGGCGCCATCTTGGATCCGGGTCCTGGGAGGGAGGAAGCCCTCAGAACAGCGCAATCACATCGCGCTGGTCTGAGGGTCTCAGGGGGGCGCGCAGGGAGCCCCCACCCTGCGTGATCCTCCCCTGTGCCCCCAGTACACCGCGATCATGTTTGATCGCGGTGTGCTAGGGGTTAATGTGCCGGGAGCGGTCCGTGACCGCTCCTGACACACAGTCACGGGTGTCAGCTGTGATAATCAGCTGACACCCGGCGGCGATTAGCTGCGCTCCCTCAGGAGCGCAGCTGATCGCCTATGACGTACTATCCCGTCCATGGGCAGAATGGCACGGGTTTTATGGACGGGATAGTACGTCTAATGTCAGAGAGGGGTTAATAAGATTACTGTACGCAATCCTTACCCACTGCCATTGATTCCTGATTTGTTTAATCAGTTAGTGGGGGCCAAGTGGTTCTCGAAAATTGATCTTCGAGGGGCATACAATTTGTTGCGCATGAAGGAGGGGGATGAATGGAAGACTGCGTTTAACACTCCACTGGGTCATTTTGAGAATCTGGTTATGCCTTTTGGGCTTTCCAGTGCTCCGGCATTTTTTCAGAATCTTATTAATGACATCCTTAGACCTTTGATCGGCAGAAGTGTGGTTGTGTATTTAGATGACATTTTGATTTATTCACCGGATCTGGAGTCTCATTGGAGGAGTGTGCGTGAAGTATTACAGTTACTGAGTGATAATTCACTTTTTGCCAAACTAGAAAAATGTGAGTTCGCTGTACAGAGACTTAGTTTTTTGGGCTACATTGTCTCCAGTGAAGGTTTTGAGATGGACCCGGTGAAAGTGCAAGCTGTGCAGGATTGGCCTAGACCTATTGGTGTGAAATCAATACAGAGGTTTTTGGGGTTCGCCAATTATTATAGAAAATTCATAAAAAAAAATTTCTGTGATTGCCAAACCTCTGACCGATCTCACCAGGAAAGGTGCTGATGCGGTTCAGTGGACTACTGAGGCCATTGAGGCTTTTGTGTTGCTAAAGGACAGGTTCAGCTCTGCTCTCATCCTTACGCAGCCTGATGTGACTAAACCATTTTTGGTTGAGGTTGATGCTTCTTCTGTGGGGGTCGGCGCGGTGTTGTCTCAGGCAAAGACGGATGGAGTACATCCCTGTGCTTTTTTTTCAAAAAAAATTTCTGACTCTGAACTAAATTATGATATCGGTAATCGGGAATTGTTGGCAATTAAACTCGCATTTGAACACTGGCGTCATTTTTTGGAGGGAGCGGAATTTCCCATTCAAGTCTTCACCGATCATAAAAATCTGATCTACCTTGATGCTGCCAAACGCTTGAATGCCCGTCAGGCTAGGTGGGCACTGTTTTTCTCACGGTTTAATTTTACGTTACTTACATCCCAGGTACTAAAAATGTTAAAGCTGATGCTTTGTCTCGCAGCTTTTCTCCTATAGTGGGTACTGAGGAGGAGGAGGAAAACATCTTGCAAGAGGGGGTTGTTATTGCTGTTTTGGACTCCGTGTTGGAAGATGAGATTCTTAAAGCACAGGAGAATGCCCCATCTAACACGCCGCATGGGAGGTTGTTTGTGCCTGGTACCCTGAGGAGAGATTTGTTTGTTGAATGTCATGACTCTCGGTTGGCAGGTCATCCTGGAATCTCTGAGACCAAGAGACTTGTGGGTCGCAGTTTTTGGTGGCCAGGATGGCAGAAGAAAGTCATTAAGTGGGTGCGTCAATGCACGTGTGTGTGCTAGATCTAAGTCTTCTCATACTCCTGCTGCGGGGTTGCTTTGCCCTCTGGAGGTCCCTAGTGCACCTTGGACACATTTGGCTATGGACTTTATTACTGACCTTCCCCCCTCTGAGGGTTTCACTGTCATCTGGGTGGTCGTGGACCGTTTTAGCAAGATGTGTCACTTGGTTCCTTTCATCAAACTGCCCTGCGCTAAGACTCTCGCTAAGGCCTTTGTCAAGGAAATAGTCAGACTGCATGGTGTTCCTACTGACATTGTTTCTGATAGGGGACCTCAGTTTGTGGCTCGTTTTTGGCGCGCTTTTTGTGACAGGTTGGGAGTTCATTTGTCGTTTTCATCCGGATATCATCCTGAGTCTAATGGCCAGACAGAAAGGAAAAACCAGGATGTTGAGCAGTTCTTGCGTTGTTTTGTGACTAATCAAGAGGGGTGGTCTGAGTTTCTGCCACTTGCTGAGTTTGCTCTTAACAACCATACATCCGCTTCTGCTGGTTGTTCGCCTTTTTTTTGTTGTACTGGGAGACATCCGTCATTTGGGTCATTTTCCAAGTTGGGATCGGCTGTACCTGAAGAGGAGAATTTTTCTGGTGTTTTGGAGAGAGTTTGGACTGATGTGCGTGGTAATCTTCAGGAGGCTAACAAAAGATCCAAAGTGTATTTTGATAGAAAACGACAAGAGGTTTTGTTTGCTATTGGTGACATGGTCTGGTTGTCCTCTAAGAATTTGCGCTTGAGGATTCCGTCTAAGAAATTGGGTCCCAAGTTTGTAGGGCCCTTTAAGGTGCTTCAGGTTATTAACCAATCTGCTGTTAAGTTGGAGCTTCCTACCTCCTGGAAGATTAATCCGGTGTTTCATGTTTCTCTCTTGAAAAAAGCTGAGGTCTCAGAGGGAGACGTGTTGGCCACTGTTCCCCTGGTGGTGGAGGACGGGCAATATGAATTTCCCGCATCCTAAATTCTAGACGGTATAGAGGGGGTTTGCAGTACCTCGTCGCTTGGAAGGGTTATGGACCCGAGCATAACTCATGGGTGAGGGCGGATGATGTTTCTGCGTCTAGACTTGTCAGAGCGTTTCACAAGAGGTTTCCGGATAAGCCTAAGTCCTAGGGGATCCGGAGGATCCTCTTAGAAGGGAGGGTACTGTTAGAACCCTCTTGTTAGGTTTTGTTTCAGTTTGCTGGTCACATGACCTTTTTACCCTATTTAGTCTGGCTCCGCCCTTCTGGCTTTGCTGGACTTCATTGTATTATCTACTCTTAAGCTAGCCGGGTGCTTAGATGCCTTACTCTGTCAGTTTTGCTCGATCTGAGGATCTCTTAGTATTTGTTCTCTGTTTTATTTTCCCTGCTACACTTTCTGTTAGGAGGTGTCCACCTTTTCTCCCAGTCCCTAGATCTTGTAGGGATTCCTCCCTCGCAACTATAGGTCTTCGTTCAGATTAGCTGAGGACTTTAGCGGGTCTGGTCGCAGGATCAGGTTCCCCTTTACATCGTAGGGATCCAGCTCAGTCCTATTGTAGGGACAGAATTCCCACCTTTCCTTAGTGCTTGTAGCAGATCAAACAGGTAGATCTAGCCAGGGCAGCCGGACCCGGCGCCCTGCTGGCCAAACCCGACATAAAATTGGCATTCCGTTTAATGCCTGTGCACCACGAATGTTTCCACCTACTGGGCTGCAAAGTGGACCAGCACTATTATTTCGATATGTGCTTACCTATGGGATGTTCCATCTCATGTCACTATTTCGAGTTATTCATTACCTTCTTGGATTGTATAGTTCGGTACGAAACAGGCAGCAAATCCCTAATTCACTACCTCGACATTTTTTGTTCGTCGGCCCCAGAAATTCTAGACTCTGCTCCTACCTACAAGAGAAATCTCACGGCAATTCGGCGTACCATTATCACCCGAAAAAACAGAGGGCCCCTGCAATATAATGCCTTTGTTAGGCATCAAAATAGACACCAATTTGATGGTTTTCCGCTTACCAACGGATAAAATGCAAATAACACAGCAGATGTTGGAAGGCTTCTGCAAAGTTAACAAAGTAACACTCCAGCAAATGCAGGCATTAATGGGTCTACTGACGGTCGCTTGCCGCGTGATGCCGATCGGCAGGTCATTCTCGCGCAGACTATCGTTGGCGACAAAAGGCGCTTCTCAGCTCGGCCATAGAATTAGGCTCACTCGCGCGTTAAAAGCAGATTTAATAGTATGGCGGACGTTCCTGCAATCATACAATGGTCACACTGTGTCATGCTAGAGAAACGGCAAGCAAGGAGTTAGGGCTGGCAATAGGGTGGAGCAAAAAAGTGGGTTTCGCAGCAATCTATAAAATCAATGGTGCAGAAACAATTGGCCGGAGATATGGACCACATCAAACTGGGGGCGGGACCCAGCCCTATGGGAGATATTCGCAATTGTGGCGGCCATTGAGATATGGTCTAACCAGTTGAAAAACAATAACATTCGTTTCCAGACAAAGAATACGAAAACAGCAAGGTGTCTAAACCACTGTCATCTTCATCTCTGCCCATACTTGCTCTATTATGCCGGCTAGCGCTGCTATGCCTAGAAAACAATATTTGGTGTAGAGCCACCATTGTGGCGGAAGTAGAGGACAATATCATTAACTCATTGTTATTTTCCGATTGGCAGGCTTTCAGAATCCAGCATCCCAACCTGCAACCACGGGGTATTCAGTGTCCACTATCCCTATGGGACACAGTGGCCAATCACTGATGCCCCTAATCCGTGCCTCTGTGTCACTGGCTACCTGGCAGGTCTATGGTTGTCACGCTCGCGTCCTGGCTGATGGGCGTGAGCCAAGGGGGTTTGTGGCCCCATTGTGCCACAGACCAGACTACCCTGGAAGGGGCGTGACTAAGACCGCTGCCTCGGTCTTCACTGGAGCCTCTTATGGTGAGGTCAGGCTTGTACGGCAGGCAGCTGCCAGGTGCCACGCCAGGGTGGTGTCTGGCTGTGGCTGCTGATCCCACTTGGAGAGATGGTGGCACGGCTGAAACACAGGACTGGCAGGTACTGACGAGAGACAGGGCAGGCTGGGACTGACGAGAGACAGAGCAGGCTGGCACTAACGAGAGACAGGCAGGCTGGGACTGACGAGAGACAGGGCAGGCTGGCACGGACGAGACACAGGGCAGGCTGGCACAGACGAGACACGGCAGGCTGGCACGGATGAGAAACAGGGCAGGCTGGCACGGACGAGACACAGGGCAGGCTGGCACGGACGAGACACAGAGCAAGCTGGCACGGACGAGACAAGTATCCTTGCTATCCTTTTCGGTCTAGGCAGATTGGGCCCCAGCATTTGCTCATACTATTTTCTGTCTGTGTCTGTATTTCCTCTTGTCTAACCGCCATTACATGTTTGGGGGCTTCCTATGTTCTTTGGGGATCTGCTCCGGGGCAGATAGCTTTCCTCTTTCTATCTTTAGGTGTAGTTAATCTCTCAGGCTGTGACGAGGCGTCTAGGACCAACGTAGGAACGCTCCACGGCTGCCTTTAATTGTGGTGGTTAGTCAGGGTACTGCAATCCAATAGATTCCAACCTCTCTGGTGTATTGCCGTTTTTGCCTGCTCTCCTCAGCTACCGAAACATAACAGTATCTCCGGCCTAACTGAAAATTGTATGGTACTCACAGAAGGGAAAAATAGTGTAGAAAGAAAAAAGTTGTCAGAGATTTTTTTTTTCTGTTTCTTGCATTTTTTCCCTCTTTTTCTCTGGGTGCTGAGGAGGATTTTTTTTCTCTCAATGGAGCTTGCACAGCTGTCTGGCCGTGTGGATCAGTTTGCCACTGAGGTTCGGAGTATTGCTGTCTATCTTGCTGGGTTGCTGGTTGTGGAACCTAGGATTCCCATGCCAGATTTGTTTTTGGGAGATCGGGCCAAATTTCTGAATTTCAAAAATAACTGTAAGTTGTTTTTTGCCTTAAAACCTAAGTCCTCAGGGAACGCAGCACAGCAGGTTCAAATTGTCATCTCTCTCCTGCGCGGCGATCCTCAGGATTGGGCTTTTTCCCTGACACCTGGGGACCCTGTTTTGAGTGATGTTGATGCATTTTTTCTGGCTCTGGGGTTATTGTACGATGAGCCTAATGTCACTGATCAAGCTGAAAGAACCTTGTTGGCATTAAATCAGGGGCTTGAGGACGCTGAGTTGTACTGTCAGAAATTCCGAAAATGGGCAGTCCTAAACAAATGGAATGATGATGCTTTGGCAGCCCTTTTTCGGAAGGGACTGTCAGAGAATGTAAAATATGTTATGGTGGGTTTCCCTGCTCCCTCTGGTCTCAATGATTCTGTCATTAGCGATTCAAATTGACAGACGTTTGCGTGAGCGTAGAGGTATACGTGGAATAGTGTTGCCTTGTGAGCCAGCTTCTGAACCCATGCAGTGTGAAAGAGTGGCTTCTGGGGCACAGCGTCATGAGTTAGTTTCGAAAACGCAATGGGTTATGTTTCTATTGTGGTGACGCCTCTCATGCTATTTCTATTTCTGCCCTAAGCGGGGAAGACATTTTGCACGCTCAGTTGTCTTGGGTAGTGTTCAGACTAAATTTCTGTTGACTGTTACCCTGATTTGCTCCCTGTCCACATTTTCTGCTCAGGCTTTTGTTGATTCGGGAGCAGCTATTAACCTGATGGATTTTGATTTTGCCAAACGTTGTGGGTTTCCCTTGATACCCCTACGGAAGTCTATTCCCCTACTGGGGATTGATTCTACCCTTTGGCTTAGAATAAACCCCTGTTTTCTACTCAGGTGATAATGAGGGTTGAACCTGATCATCAGGAGTTGCAAATTTTTGGTACTGTATAATCTGCATGACATTATTGTACTAGGTTTCCCTTGGTTGCAGTCTCATAATCCTGTTTTGGATTGGAAATCTGTGTCTGTAACCAGTTGGGGCTGCCAATGTGTTAATGCCAACACTCCTGTTTTTTCTGCCTCTCCCCAGTCTCAGGATGTTCCTGACTTTTTGACTGATTTTTCTGATGTGTTTAGCGAAAGTAAATCTGCATTCTTGCCCCCCCATAGGAGCTATGACTGTGCTATTGAATTAGTGCCTGGTAGTAAATGCCCTAAAGGTCGCCTTTTTAACTTGTCTGTACCTGAACATGACGCTAAGCGGTCTTATATCAAGGAGTCATTGGAGAAGGGTTATATCAGACCTTCCTCTTCACCCTTGGGTGCTGGTTTTTTCTTTGTGGCCAAAAAGGATGGTTCATTAAGGCCGTGTATTGATTATCGTCTTTGAAAAATTACTGTGAAATATCAATATCCGTTACCCTTGATTTCTGACCTGTTTTCCAGGGTGAAAAGTGCTACTTGGTTTTACCAAACTTGACCTCAGGGGGGCGTATAACCTTATTCGCATTAAGCACGGGGATGAATGGAAGACGGCGTTTAATACCTCAGAGGGGCATTTTGAGTACCTAGTGATGCTCTTTGGGCTCACTAATGCTCCTTCCGTCTTCCAGTCCTTCATGAATGACATCTTCAGGGATTTTGTGGATAAATTTCTGATTGTTTATTTGGATGATATCTTGATTTTTTCCAATGACTGGGACTCTCATGTGAAACATGTTCGGACTGTGTTCCAGATTTTGAGAATGAATGCTCTGTATGTGAAGGGATCAAAGTGTCTTTTTGGCGTACAGAGGATCTCATTTCTGGGATTCATTTTGTCTCCATCTGTTATTGAAATGGACCAGGTCAAGGTTCAGGCCATCTGTGATTGGGTCCAACCTACTTCATTAAAGGCTCTTCAGAGATTCTTGGGTTTTGCCAATTTTTATCGTAAATTTATTGGTAATTTCTCTGTTATTGTTAAACCATTGACTGATTTGACCAAAAAGGATTCTGATGTGGTGAATTGGCCTCCTGAGGCAGTCTCTTCGTTTCAGGAACTTAAGCAGAGATTCACTTCTGCTCCTGTTCTACGGCAGCCTGATGTTTCTCTGCCATTTCAGGTGGAGGTTGATGCCTCTGAAATTGGGGCAGGTGCCGTTTTGTTCCAAAGAGATCCTGAGACCTCTAAAAGTAACCCTTGTGCCTTTTTCTCTCGAAAATTTTCTCCAACTGAACGTAATTATGACGTGGGTAATCGGGAGTTATTGGCCATGAAGTGGGCTTTTGAAGAGTGGAGACATTGGCTGGAGGGAGCCAAACATCAGGTGGTGGTCCTCACGGACCATAAGAATCTGGTTTATCTGGAATCAGCCAAGCGACTTAATCCTAGACAGGCCAGGTGGGCCTTGTTTTTCACACGTTTTAATTTTGTGGTTTCCTTTCTTCCTGGCACTAAGAATGTTAAGGCGGATGCCCTCTCGAGGAGTTTCCTTGCGGACTCTCCTGAGTTATCTGATCCTGCTGTTATTTTGAAAGAGGGTGTAGTTCTTTCCGCCATCTCGCCCAATTTGAGACTGGCTCTGGAAGGGTGTCAGGAGGATAAACCCGAGCGCTGCCCTGTTGGGAAATTGTTTGTCCCAGACCGGTGGAAAAAGAGTGATGTCTGAGATTCATTGTTCCGCGTTGGCCGGTCATCCTGGAATTTTTGGTACCAGAGACTTGGTGAGTCGGTCCTTTTGGTGGCCTACTTTGTCTCGTGACGTCAGGCAGTTTATGCAGTCCTGTGGGACTTGCTCTCGCTCCAAGCCTTGCTCTCGCTCTAGTGGTTTGTTGATGCCATTGCCTGTGCCCAAAGACCATGGACCCATATCTCTATGGATTTTATTTCCGACCTCCCTGTTTCTCAGAGAATGACCGTTATCTGGGTGATTGTGATAGGTTTTCCAAGATGATACATCTTGTGCCATTACCTAAGTTGCCTTCCTCCTCCGAATTGGTGCCTTTGTTCCTTCAGCACGTGGTTCGGTTACACGGCATTCCTGAGAACATTGTGTCTGACAGAGGAGTCCAGTTTGTTTCCAGATTTTGGAGGACTTTTTGTTCTAAACTTGTTCAATTGTCTTTCTTCTCTGCTTTTCATCCTCAGACCAATGGACAAACAGAGAACAAACCAGACATTGGAGACTTATCTGAGATGCTTTTTGTCTGCTGATCAAGACGACTGGGTCTCTTTTTTGCCTTTGGCTGAGTTTGCTCTTAATAATAGAGCTAGCTCTGCCACTTTGATGTCTCCATTTTTCTGCAATTTTGGGTTTCACCCTCGATTTTCTTCGGGACAGACGGAGGCTTCTGTCTGTCCGGGTGTTGAATCTGTTGTGGAGCGTATGCAGCAGATTTGGGACCAGGTAGTGGAGAGGTTGTCCCTCTCTCAGGAGAAGGCCCAGCGGTTTGCCAACCGGCATAGGACTGATGGTCCTCGGTTTAAGGTGGGGGACTTTGTCTGGTTGTCCTAAGAAATATCCCTATGAGAGTTGCATCTCTTAAGTTTAAGCCTAGGTTCATTGGACCTTATAAGATCATGGAGATTCTTAATCCTGTTTCCTTTCGTTTACTTCTTCCAGGGACATTTAAGATCCATAACGTGTTCCACAAGTCC
>JARQOD010000002.1:630419676-630455579 GCA_033576555.1 Oophaga sylvatica
CACAGCATACCCCAAAAATACAGGCGCTTCTATAAATGAAATACAGCCCTTATCTCCGCATAGATTACAATTGCTTGAGCACAACTACATAATGTGAAAAGACACCTCAAATCAGGAAGTTATAAAGGGCTTGTAATGTACCCAACAATTAAGCGTGCCTTCTCCCACACGACCCCAGCAGGGGTTAACCAAAGGTCAGAGCTTTTCCTTGAACCCACACCAAAAACCTTCTGAAAAGCTGTGGTGGAGGCGTGTTCTTTTCCCGTTACTGCCGCTTATATTGGCCACAACTACAGGGAGAAGTATACACACCCCTAATAAAACTCTGAAACGCCCACTTTTACGTAACCCTCCTTCTCAGTCTTTCTCCTTAACCTTCTCACATACCTTCCCCCTGCGGGTCAGGGTGTATTGAGCCGATCGTACACCTGAATCTGGTAAAAAACCGATCACTGAGGATGGTATTACCAAGTAAAAGTTCTCAATTTGAATTTGGGGGCATAAACTTAACTTGGTTGTATGGAGAAAATTGGGGAAAAATTTTGTATCCGATAAAAGTCACCAGGAAGAGACGAGACTGAGGTCCGATAATCGATTTTTATGTTTTTGATTTCAATTTTCTAACTACATTTTGGAATATTTTTAGATAGTCGGGTCTGGGATGCTCTGATTTTTTTTTCTATATTATAATGGTGCCACTCCACACTGTATACCGACCACAAGCCCAGGCTGACTTGGACTCTTGACCCGAATTTATATCTTCATATGACCTAGGATGCTGTAATTCTGGTCAGGAGACCTGTGGTCACGAAGAATAATCAAACCTTGCCGGAGCTGCGTTAGTGACTACTGTGATAGATGCACTCATAGGCAAGATGGCATTCATTCAGCAAGAAGGACCTATTTGTAACAATGCCTTTACAAAGATTTTCCACCTGAAAAAAAAAAACACTTAAAAGATTGTTACGTTATAAACGTTAGTAATACAGTTCTTTAGCTCAGGTAAGTCAGGTTTTCAGGAAGGCTGGACTTGCGGAAAAATAGAAGAATAAAAAATTGCCAGACGAATCGTCAACAATCTTAAATACGCAGACAATAAAACATTGCTGGTGACAAGCCAGATGAATGAATCAAGATGGAAAGCTTGAACAATGGGACTCCTACTGTATACAAGGAGACAAAGATACTGACCACTGCCAGGTACGACCAGACTATTTGAATGGACGAAACACCTGGAAGATTTCAACCACTTGGATCGACGATCACTGAAATGAATCGACGAATCCGAAGTCAATAGAGAATATCCCATGAGCAAATCAACAATGGAGTCACTGGACAAGGTCTTCAAATAGAGGAACATGTCACTGCGATGAAGACAGGCCCGTACGTAGTCTGGTTTTTTTCTGTAGGAACAACAGTTGTGAAACATGGACAATAAAAAAAACAAGACAGTAGAAGAATCGACGACTTCGAAACTTTGTAATGAAAAGATGTTATCGATACCACAGATGCAAGAAGAACGCAAGAACGATGGCAAGAATGACGCAAAAATCGCAAAGCTACGACTTGCCTAATTTGGACACCTCATACGAAGAGAAGGTCATCAGGGTTGGAAGACTACAAGGAACAAGGCCAGAAGATTGATCATCCTACAGAGCATTCATCCATCAAGACGCCATGGTTCGAGAGCGATCCAAAACCGCTAAATAATAATAATTAGTTCAGATGCCTGATCCTATGAAATCTCTCCAGTCCCAGGTCTTGACTGCTTCACATCCGGTGCTGTGCACTACACAGTACAGTACAGTGCATCTTTTCTTGGCTTGTGCCCAGAGTTGTGTGTGTGAAGGGGGCTGGCTGATTACTCAAGTGATTAACAAACAACTATTACCAGCGTCCTGTTTTTCCTATTGATGTTCACCCTTTTTTTTTTATTTTTTTTAAATTTTCCATACTGTTCCAAGATATCAGAGATATACTTTTTTTTTTTTTTTTTTTTTTTTTTTTTTATTTCCTGCTATTTTTGTGTCTTTTACTAAAGGGGTGTGACTGAAAGGATCCTCGGGGGCGTGTGTTTAGGCTGCTCTACATAATTACCTTATGAGCCACACCCTCTTCTAAAGACAATAAAGATTACTAAATAAACAGCCCATATCACTGGAACCATATGGCGGATTATAAAAAAACAAAAACCGTTATACTTCATAGGCAGCGGGAATAGAATGGAAAAACGCTTGTTTTAATCATTTTCTAATTGCTTTCTTGAAGAATTCATCTATAGCCCTTCATTTTTTAAAGATGCAATCATTCAATGGTTTTTCTGTCTGAATAATTTAAGTTTTTTTCTTTTTTTCTTTAGTACAATTCCGATAAAGCCATTGTGGACAGCGCACGACCCTCCTGCGACTGCCTGACAAAGTTTCAATGCAGTGGTCGAAGGGATTATTCAGACGTCTTGGTGAGTTTTGATAAGGAAATATTCACTACAAGTCCTGATTTGTAAGAGTGTGACTTACACCATTTACTTAAACAAAAAATAAAAAAGATAAATAAGAAAAAAAAATTGTTCAAAAAGTTAATTAATCTACAAATTAGAATCTAAGGGGAATGATTGAACCTTTGCTCCATCTCGCGCAGTCATACCTCTTAGCTCCATGTATAATTATGGTGTTTGCTTTTCTGTCCGAGATCGCGCCACATTCTCTCCTTTACCAAACACAACACGTCACTGGAAAATACTGTCACACAAGCGGGCAGAGCCGGGGTTTCAGTTGTGCAAGCCTGAGGATTCACCCGGACCGTATTGATCATGCAAAAAAAAAAAAAAATCTAAAATATATTGTACAGATTTTTTTTTTTTTCACCTTACCATTCATCGAACTGGTCAGTGGAGATGGAAGAAAAATAATAGTGAAATATAAAATATACATATGTTTTATTGTATAATATTACATTTATCACATTTAATATATTTAATTTTTCTTCATTTTCTTTATCCCCACTGATCACTTAATGTGAATGGTAAAGTATAAATTTTTTTTTTTTTTCCTTTTATTTCTTTACCGTTCACGTAAGTGATCAGCGGGGATAAAAGAAAAAATAATCTATTAAATGTGTAACAATATATACTAAATATAATTTCTATATTATTTCCCTCCTCTCGTTGATTCTGTAGATTGAGAATTTCAATAACGATTTCTGGACGGGCCACAGCTTGCGTGCTGGGAGAAGACGGAGGAGCCATGGGCGTACTTTCCGGACATATCTATCTATCTGCGGGATGTGAACTCCAGCAGGTCCTTCCGTCTCGCCATAAAACCTCAGGTTCAGTGTTTTTTTTTTTTTTCTTAATTATATTTTGTACAGTCGTTTCGTTAGCCAACTTTAGGCCTCATAATGTTACAGAGCGGGGGGCCCGAGTGCTGAGGAGCAGAAAAGTCACCACCGCTCTGCTGACCCCATAACTGCAGAGTCCAGACCTCCTCTGGTATCAGCACAAACACGCGCCCCTGCCGGGAGCTTCATGGCCGAGCAGCTGCATGCAGCCGTACATCACCAAGCACAGGGCCAAGCGTCGATGGAGTGGTGTAAAAGCCGCCACCACTGGACTCTGGAGGAACTGTTCTGTGCAGTGACGGATCACACTTCTCTGATGGAGGAGTCTGGGTTTAGTCATTCCAGGAGGACGTTACCCTCTGACTGCATTGTGCCCCTGTACAGATGGGGGAGGGGGATAATAATCTGGGCAGCACGGGGCTCAGTGGATAGCACTGCAGCCTTGCAGCGCTGGAGTCCCACCAAGGACAACATCTGCAAGGAGTTTGTATGTTCTCCCCGTGTTTGCGTGGGTTTCCTCCAGGTACTCTGGTTTTCCTCCCACTCCAAAGACATACTGATAGGGAATCTAGATTGTGAGCCCCAATGGGGACAGTGATGATAATGTGTGCAAACTGTAAAGCGCTGCGGAATATATTAGCGCTATATAAATATAAAGATTATTATTATGGCTGTTATCAGGGCGCCATCTTAGTTCTAGTGTCTTAAGACATTGTGGACCATTGTATCTTCAGCTTTGTGGGAACAGTTTGGGGAAGACACTTTCCTGTTCCCGATGACGGTGCCCAGCACACAAGCTCCATACAGACACGGGGGAGAACATGAGCGTCCGCACAGAGCCCGGACCTCAGCCCCATCCAACAACCAGACCGGAGATTGTGACCCCGGCCTCCCCCCAACATCAGGGTCTGACCTCACAAATGATCTTCTGGATGAAGGGGCAAAAACTCCCACAGATGCCTCCAAAATCGGGGCTGTTTATTGCAAGGGGCGACTCCATATTAATGGCTATGGATGCCGGATGGGGAGGGTCATAAAGCTCCTGGAGGGGAATGTGGAGGGACACATAACTCTGTACATAGTTCAGGGCTATAGCGAAACCAAAGTCTG
Source organism: Oophaga sylvatica (assembly GCA_033576555.1). Classification (NCBI taxonomy): domain Eukaryota; kingdom Metazoa; phylum Chordata; class Amphibia; order Anura; family Dendrobatidae; genus Oophaga; species Oophaga sylvatica. The sequence continues at coordinate 630,424,123 of JARQOD010000002.1, forward strand.
GGATTGCTTAAACCAGCGAACCCTTCCTGGTGACAATACAAGGTAAACAGGGTGGAGTGCGATCTGCGTCACGTTCATGTGACACGTACCAGAGCTTGGTGACGCAGAATGACGCTTCCCTATGAAATGTCCGGTGAAAACAAAAAAATTATATAGTAAAAAAGAATAAAAGTAAATGGTAACCTCCCTGTGTGTAATGTAGAAGGTGTTTTATATTATACATGTGATAGTGTGTGTATTATATACATTTTGGGCGGTGTGTTGTATTATACGTGTGGGACGGTGTGTGTTGTATTATACGTGTGTGACGGTTGTGTATTGTACATGTGTAATGTGATTAAAAGTGTGTGACGGTGTTGTATTATACATGTGTGATAAGGTGTATTATACGTGTGTGACGGTGTGTGTATTGTACATTGTAATGTGTATTAAAAGTGTGTGAACGGTCTGTGTATTATACATGTGTGATATGGTGTATTATACGTGTGTGACGGTGTGTGTATTGTACATGTGTAATGTGTATTATAAGTGTGTGACGGTGTGTGTATTATACATGTGTGATATGGTGTATTATACGTGTGTGATGGTGTGTGTATTATACATTGTGATATGGTGTATTTATAAGTGTGTGATGGCGTGTGTATTATACATGTGATATGGTGTATTATACGTGTGTGACGGTGTGTGTATTGTACATGTGTAATGTGTATTAAAAGTGTGTGACGGTGTGTGTATTATACATGTGTGATATGGTGTATTATACGTGTGTGACGGTGTGTGTATTGTACATATGTAATGTGTATTAAAAGGTGTGACGGTCTGTGTATTATACATGTGTGATATGGTGTATTATACGTGTGTGACGGTGTGTGTATTGTACATGTGTAATGTGTATTATAAGTGTGTGACGGTGTGTGTATTATACATGTGTGATATGGTGTATTATACGTGTGTGATGGTGTGTGTATTATACATGTGTGATATGGTGTATTTATAAGTGTGTGACGGTGTGTGTATTATACATGTGATATGGTGTATTATACGTGTGTACGGTGTGTGTATTGTACATGTGTAATGTGTATTAAAAGTGTGTGACGGTGTGTGTATTATACATGTGTGATATGGTGTATTATACTTGTGTGACGGTGTGTGTATTGTACATTGTGTAATTGTATTATAAGTGTGTGACGGTTGTGTGTATTATACATGTGTGATATGGTGTATTATACATGTGTGACGGTGTGTGTTTATACGTGTGTGACGGTGTGTGTATTATACATGTGTGATATGGTGTATTATACGTGTGTGACGGTGTGTGTATTATACATGTGTAATGTGTATTAAAAGTGTGTGACGGGTGTGTTATTATACATGTGATATGGTGTATTATACGTGTGTGACGTGTGTGTATTGTACATGTGTAATTGTATTAATAAGTGTGTGACTGTGTGTATTATACATGTGTGATATGGGTATTATACGTGTGTGACGGTGGTGTATTGTACATGTGTAATGTGTATTATAAGTGTGTGACGGTGTGTGTATTATACATGTGTGATATGGTGTATTATAAGTGTGTGATGCGTGTGTATTATACATGTGATATGGTTATATACGTGTGTGACGTGTGTGTATTGTACATGTGTAATGTGTATTATAAGTGTGTGACGGTGTGTGTATTATACATGTGTGATATGGTGTATTACGTGTGTGACGGTGTGTGTATTATACATGTGTGATATGGTGTATTATAAGTGTGTGATGGCGTGTGTATTGTACATGTGTAATGTGTATTAAAAGTGTGTGACGGTGTGTGTATTATACATGTGTGATATGGTGTATTATAAGTGTGTGATGCGTGTGTATTATACATGTGATATGGTGTTTATACGTGTGTGACGGTGTGTGTATTGTACATGTGTAATGTGTATTAAAAGTGTGTGACGGTGTGTGTATTATACATGTGTGATATGGTGTATATACGTGTTGGATGGTGTGTGTATTATACATATGTGATATGGTGTATTATATGTGTGTGACGTGTGTGTATTGTACATGTGTGATATTGTGTATTATAAGTGTGACGGTGTGTGTATTATACATGTGTGATATGGTGTATTATACGTGTGTGACGGTGTGTGTATTATACATGTGTGATATGGTGTATTATAAGTGTGTGACGGGGGTGTGTATTATACATGTGTGATATGGTGTATTATACGTGTGTGACGGGGTGTGTATTATACATGTGTGATATGGTTATTATACGTGTGTGACGGTGTGTGTATTGTACATTGTGATATTGTGTATTATATGTGTGACGGTGTGTATTATACATGTGGGGCGGTGTGTGTGTATTATACGTGTGTGACGGTGTGTGTGTGTGTATTATACGTGTGTGACGGTGTGTGTATTATTATACATGTGTGATATTGGGTATTATATGTGTGTGACGGTGTGTGTATTATATGTGTGTGACGGTGTGTGCATTATTATACATGTGTGATATTGGGTATTATATGTGTGACGGTGTGTGTGTGTATTATACGTGTGTGACGGTGTGTGTATTATACATGTGTGATATTGGGTATTATATATGTGTGGACGGTGTGTGTGTATTATACGTGTGGGGCGGTGTGTGTGTATTATACGTGTGTGACGGTGTGTGTATTATTGTACGTCTGATGTGTACATTTGTTTTCCAGTTATACATCCAGTCTGTGTTGACTTTTCGGGAGACTCTGAACTGTTTCCGTTTCGGCATCTCGTCGTCCTCCAGCGCTCTGGTGATTGGCGCCACCGTCATGGAGGGCTTCTACGTCATCTTCGACAGGGAGGAGCGTAGGGTTGGATTTGCCGTCAGTAAATGCGCAGGTGAGCGTGGAATAAATATGGCTGCTGAGGCGATTGGCAGTCTGTTCATTAGGGGAAAACAATCTCTACAAATCGTGTCCGTTCATTTCTTAGTTTTATAATCGCGTCTCCAGCGCGTCTGATATTTACCGATTCTGCTCCGTAGAAAGCTCCAGAAATCGCCCAATCCTGGAGGAATAATCCTTATTCTGGCCGCACCTGTGGTTTTGTGGCTGAGGCTCAGTGGCCGCCTCCGCGAGCTGTCAGACGCCATGTCCCTAAAACGCCACTTATTGGGCAATATTTATGGCCGTTGTTGGGGTCTTATATGGACCTATAGACACATCCTCTAAATTTTGAGATGTTCCCCATAACCAGTGCCTTTTCCATCGGCGCGGTGTGAATATTTTTACATCTATAGTGGTGTTACAGGGCGACGCTTTAATCCACGGCCTCATTACTTGCACATTTCGTGTTTGCTTTGGCTTTCGCTCCAGGAAACGACACAAATGAGAAGATTTCCTGGCGATTTGTCTTTGTGATGGCCGCCTTATTAACCGCTTCCTTCCCTGAAGACTGCTTGATACGTAAAACCCCAAAATGGAGACCGCCTGATAGAGCCAGCGCCCCTGCCCAGTTGTTGGCCTTCCTATATGTCGTCGGCCGATGTCACCTTGTTTGTCAAAAAAATGTAGATAACAGCAGGTTTGTTGTTATGGAAGGGGATTGCGGGGCATTTTTGTGTCACACAGTGACGGTGCGGACCTAATCTGTCCGTGCAGCACTGACGGTCATAATCCACTGACTATTAGAGAAGTGATGATTTTTTTGAAATCCTGTAGTAAAACTAAAAAAAAAAATATATATATATATATATATATATATATATATATATATATATATATATATATATATATATATATATATATTTTTTTTAATGACATACAGTGAAACCTATTTTTTTTTTAAAGTTTGCAGCTTTCTTTTGTGCGCTGGAATATAAACGTACGGGGTAACTAAAATCTGTTCAGGATAAAAGGGTTCTCTTCTGAAAAAGTAGTTTGGATGTGGTTTTGCTATGAGTATTTTAATTAATTTTTTTTCTTATAATGATGTATGTTATAGAAGGGGTAAAAAAAAAAAAATTTAAAATTTTATAAAAAATTTTTTTTACATTTTTATTATTTCAATTGTGACGACCCATGAAGTGAAATAGAAAGGAGTGTCCTAAAAAGAAAATCCTCCACCACCCCTCCCCCGACTCAAAAGAATAACAACTAAATACATTATATTTGCCCTAAAACTACAATTTGTCCTGTAACACAAACAAACGCAAAAACATCGGAATGGTCTGATGCAAAAATAAGCAATGTAAGCGAGAAAAAAGTGACTTTATGGCACAAAAGTGATAAAACATACAATAATACTGTAATCGTACCGACCAGCAGGATAAAGCGGATTGGTCACTTATACTATATTGAGAGTGTACAAAAAGAGAACAAAAATTAATTTGGCATATTAGTTTTTTTTTTTTTGTGCTCCCCAGCTAAAGTAAAATAAAAACAATTAATATTCACCTTTATATGCGGTTATTACAATTTTTAACTTGTCCAAACAAAAAAAAAAACACCCCCTATGTCTGCCACTAAGCAAAAAATAACTTTAAAAGAACCTAAAAATCATTGGGGAGGTGCTTTGTTAAAGGGTCAACTTTTTGTTTTCCTCTCCTACCCTTATAAGCTGGGGTGATATTTATTTTTCTATGATTAATTGATCTTGGATTACACAGGAAACGATCACATTCCTGCTCTTATGTGATTGGAGGATATGGTCGCCATCTAGTGGCCAAATGCAGCATTACATCAATATATATATTTATTTATTTATTTTACTCATTTTATATAGCACCATTAATTATATATATTTATTTCATTATTTTCTAATTTGCCCCATTTATTTTTCATTTTCACTCATGTTCTTATGGTACAGCCCACCAGGTCAGGCTAGAGGATGATGCTTCATTTGTAGGAATAACCCATCTCCCTGTAATTTTTATATCTTTTCCTGCAGAAGTGAAAGGTGTGGTGGTGTCCGAGATCTCCGGCCCGTTCAGTACTGTGGATGTAGCCAGTAACTGCATTGCCAGCAACCCCCTCCGGGAGCCGATCATGTGGATTATCTCCTACGCGCTCATGACCTTCTGCGGCACAGTTCTTCTGATTCTCGTGGTCTTGCTGCTCCTTCCCAACAGACGTCACAGCAATGACCCCGAGGTGGTGAACGATGAATCCTCTTTGGTGCGTCACCGTTGGAAATAATTTTGGGATGGTGTTTTATCCCCCTGGACAGCGGGATGGACCTGTCGATGATTCCTGATGATTCGTTTCTTGCTGCTGGGAACTTTTTGGTTTACGAGCCCGTCACCCGTGACCTTCTCTACATAACTTATTGCTATCCTTTTCTTTCAGAGTCCAAAGTATGCCAGAATTGGCAACCTCGTAACACTACCACTAACTGGAGGCACTGTTTCATTTCATCTTTTATTTTTATTTTTTTTTCCTCCCCAAAAAGCCATAGGCCATTACCACTCACCTGCAGTGCTGAATATTGAAAGAGAAACTGTGACACTGGACGTAGTGTCTCCTCTGACCGCATCGTGTGATAGAGCAGGATTTACTGAGTCGTTTGATATATAGTTTTATGGGAAAATATTCTGTAGAACTTGTAATAGATTCAAATATCTGTTTTATGCCTAGGAGTCCAGTGGGTGGTCCTACTCAGTGAGAGATCCGCCCACTGGACTCTGAAGTATAAATCATGTGTTTTAATTGAATAAATTAAATGTTTTACTGAATCTTTTCCCATAAAATTATATATTGTTGTGCTCGGTTTCTTCTGCTCTATGACACGCTGCCAACAGATTGGCAATTTTTGAGGTCCCTTTTAAAATGTTTTTTTTTTTTCTTGATTTCAATTTTTTTTCCTTCCCTCCTAAAGGAGCAGTTTGTCTTTTGACCGTGTGCTCTTGTGTGTTTGGCTCTCTACATTCCACATGGACTTGTCACGTCTGGTTTTCTTAGTTTCTCATCAGGGATATTTGGTCTCAGACTGTAGATGTCGATCGTTGTGATCGTCGGATCTGAAGGCGGCCTTACCGTCCCACCTACTTGTCTTCCCTCCATCTCTGCCCCACCTCTATTTTTTGATGGACAGCTCTTGCCTTTGTAGAGCAAGAGAAGGGCGGGGATAGATAGAAATCAAGCAGGTGGGAAGGGTCACTGAACTGATCGACCACGCCATGGTCGCACCTGTGCTTGGTTTGAACAGTCATTTTGATTATGGAGGAAGCCATCTTGTTGAACTACAGTCAGCAAGTCCACTAGCCTTAAAGGGGCAGTTCTAACATGAGTTTTATTGTTTGGGATGTCAATGCAAAGAAATCCATCCTATCTGGGATAAATATGGGAACGCTGAGACAATCACTTGGCGGCTAGCACATTTACGAAGTTTGATTCTTATATATTACTTTCTTCTTACTTGCCCTTTAATTTGGATTTTTTTAGGACCGGTTAATTATTGATTAGGACATTTGTACAACACGACGACAACCGTTTCCCTGCTTCTGCTTCGTTCTTGTTTCCGGTTTTCTTTTTTTTTGGTTGCCACCTGGTAGCCATAATCCAATATATAAATATTTTTTTAAAAAACATTTCCGACTAATTGTGCTCTGATTTTTGAGTGTTCTCACTGCGATCTGACACCTGGATGTCAACTTCTGTTGTATTTATAAAACTGTAAATGAGACTGAACACACGATTAAACCAAAATTTATATCTAGTGACTGTGTCTCTCATTATCTATTAATAACTACTTTTTGGGCACATAACGGTTTAATGTGTCCAGAAAGTTTCCTCTGTAACTTGCCTTCCATTACTTCTCAGTTGGCATTTCCTCTATTAGCATTCTGCCAGCACTATAGGTGCCGGGATATACTTTCCCCTCTCTTCTCACCATTGTTGCATCTGTCAATGGCTTGCTTACCCTGAATTAAAAAAAAACAAAAAAAACCTTTTATTCCTATGTGCAGTTTGAGCAGAGCAGGAGACAATTCTCATATTAAATAGAACGATCCGATCACGCGTGCAACCTGGCCGGTATGAGTAAATGTGAAGTCACCGGACCCGCTCTCCTTCTGATGTGGAAGTGAGCAGAGCTGGTGCAATGTCATCATTAGCGCCACTTTCTTCCCAATACAGACGTAAGCGGCCCTGCACAGCCCCTTTAAGACAAGCTCGGCAAAGCAACGCCTTCCTGCCTTGATTCTAGGAGAGCTTTTACCTGACACTGAAACATTGTAACAGACTGCAGCCACGTGAAAACAAATGGAGTTTATAAAAATAGAGAATAAATGTATGGGACTGATGCTTCGGACGGCAAGAAATTAATTTAATTCTGCAGTGACTGCTGGGGGTAAATGGAGGATAGCAGGAAAAGTATTCTCACAGTTATCCACTAGGTGGCAGCAAAAGTCATAAAATTCATCATTCACTTCACTCGTTACCTGCAAAATCAATTCCCTTTATGCCCTGGAACGGGGGGGGGGAAACATTTAGGAATATGGGCCTGAGATCATGTAATTTTTTTTCTTTAAAATGTGCACTTTTTTTTTTTTTTGCAAATTGTGGTTGTCCCAAAATTTTGCAACTTTTGCCAGCCGTTTCGGTCAACAAAAAGTCTCGGCAGAACATCGCCCGGTGTAATAGGAGATGAGCTGCTGATAACATGATATGTATGAGGACAGAATAATCTAATAGTGATTGTTTGGTATCCATGGTTTTCCGTCAGCCGGTGTAAAGAGGCCGGGAAACAAGCGCCGAACGACCTGAATATTGTCCGTCGGCGCTCACTTATTGGTCTGAAAGCCGCTGGTGTAAACGCATCCTAAATGTTGATCGGGATGTCTGATTCTGGACTGCCGATGGCATTGTTCTCCTGGAGATAAACCGTCTGGCCGATGTGTCATTCCTTATGCTTCACATAAAGAACACGGGATAGTTTGACCGAACGAGCTCTCCTGCTTATGGGAGAGGTGGCTGGGATGGCTGTCGGCCAAATGAGTGGCCAGAGCATCGTTCGGCCAACAATCGTCTACATGGTGGCCTCAAGCCAAAGTGCTACGCTGGGTAAGGAGGATATTTCACTACCACAATTTCTTACAGGACACGTTAGACAGTCAGCCCTTCTACTCTGATGACCTGCGGCAGAGGAGCCCACACTGAAAAGCTGTTGGCCAAGTTAGGGATAATGATGGTGGTGATTGATAATTGTGTACGAGACGAGAACCAGGAAGGGGTGACTAGGAGGTGATGGCATCACAGCAGAAGGTTTTTTTCCATCAGTGATAAAGAGCGAAGTTGACGTCTAGCCAAAAGACCCTACTTGGGGAGATCTTCTTTGCAGCTGGGGCTGTTACAACTGCAGTTGGTGGAGGAGGCACAACAGTGCCTAAAGGTTCTGGTCATGGTGGTAATAAATCCTACTTTTCCATTTTGCTGGCCAATGAATCTTTTGCAATGTGCAGGACTTTCAGGAGGAAAATAGGCTGGGGATCTCCAGGTTTGCATGGATTAGGAATTATAGGTCTCCATCAGCACATACAGCAACATCTCGTCCACAAATATGAGCCAGGTTTTGTCCTCCTACCCCTTCTCCTCAAGCTTGTCTGTCTGGTAGCTAGGCGGCATCCTCAAGTTTTACCCGGTCGGTGTCATAATTCTCCACAACTACTGCTTGTCGTATTTCTCCTCCACACTATCAGATATACATACCTGATTGTGTGGCCAGGAAACAAGCGCATGCACTTCGTCAATGGCTTGTGTAACAACGTACGTCCTACCTGGTTAAGTTGCTTGTTGTGCAGCTGTTGCCGTACCACTTAGTGGATTCCATGGCCTTTCGAGAAATAGTCTGTAGTCTGCCTGGCTGGAAGATGCCAAGCCACCATTAGTTCTTTAAGAAAAGGGTTCCAGCTCTGTGCCATCACGTGCAGGAGACTTGGCATTGAGCTCAGAGGGACACATGGAGCAGCAGTTATGGACAAGGACAGTTCCTGTCTTTCATGGTACACAGGGTAAATTTTTTGAGTGGCAGCAATGCACATGGCAACCGAGACAGTTGGTGAAGCTACCATGGTTGGGTGCTAGGGCTGGTCCCACTGCAAGATAGTGCTTTTATGCACTGTTCAAAAAAAAATAAACACTTAAACAACAAAATGTAACTCCAAGTCAATCACACTTCTGTGAAATCCACCTGTCCAGTTATGAATCAACACTGATTGTGAATCAATTTCTCCTGCTGTTGTGCAAGTGGAACAGACAAGTAGAAACGATAGGCAATTAGCAAGACCCCCCCCTATTAAGGAGAGATTCTGCAGGGGGTGATCACAGACTATTTCTCTGTTCTCATCCTTTTTAACTGTTGTTTTGGTCACTTTTGCATTTTGTCATTGCTCCCACCCCTAGAGGTACAGTAACATGAGGTGGTGTCTCCTGTACAACCCACAGAAGTTGCTCAGGTAGTGCAGCTCATCCAGGATGGCACATCAATGCGAGCTGTGGCAAGAAGGTTTGCTGTGTCTCAGTGTAGTGTCCAGAGCATGGAGCAGATACCAGGAGACGTGGAGGGGGTCGTATAAGGGCAACAATCCAGCAGCAGGACCGCTACCTTCTCCTTTGTGCAAGAAGGAGCAGTGCCAGTACCCTGAAAAATGACCTATAGCAGGCCACTAACATCCATGTGTCTGCTCAAACTGTCAAAAACAGACTCCATGATGGTGGTATGAGTGCCCGACGTCTACAAGTGGGTGTTGTACTTACAGCCCAACACCGTGCAGGGCGATTGGCATGTGCCAGAGGGCACCAAGATTAGCAGATTCAACACTGGTGCCCTGTGCTCTTCACGGATGAGAGCAGGTTCACGCTGAGCACATGTGACAGAGTCTGGAGACGCTGTGGAGCAAGTTCTGCTGCCGCAACATCCTCCAGCATGACCATTTAGGCAGTGTGTCAGTAATGGTGTGGGGTGGCATTTCTTTCCAGGGTCACACCGCCCTCCTTGTGATAGCCAGAGATACCCTGATTGCCATTAGGTACTGGGATGAGATCCTCAGACCCATTGTGAGACCATATGCAGGAGCAATGGGTCCCGGGTTCCTTCCAATGCATGACGATGCTAGACCTCGTGGCTGAAGTGTGTCAGCAGTTCCTGCAAGATGAAAGCATTGATGCTATGAAACCAATTGAGCACATCTGGGACATCATGTCTCGTTCCATTCACCAACGTCATGTTGCATCACAGACTGTCCAGGAGTTGACTAAAGCTTTAATCCAGGTCTGAGAGGAGATCCCTCAGGAAAACATCCATCGCCTTATCAGGAGCATGTCCGGGCATTGTAGGAAGTTCATACAGGAATGTAGAGGCCACACACACTACTGAGCATCATTTCCTTGTCTTGAGTAGGGTTGAGCATTCCGATACTGCAAATATCGGGTATCGGCCGATATTAGCTGTATCGGAATTCCGATTCCGAGTTCCGATATTTTCGTCTTATCGGATACCGGAATCGGGATTGTCACTGTCAGTGTCCGTCGGTCGGGTCTGTCAGGAGTCAGCGGCACTTACCTGGCAGAAGATCTCCGGCGGTCACGTCCTGGACTGCTTCATGGCCGCCATCTTCTTTCCCCGGCGGTCACATGCAGTTTCTCGCGATAACTGCAGTGACTGCTGGGTAATCCCGGCCGTAAAGCAGTCAGTCCGATGACGTCACCGCCGGGGAAGCAGGTAATCAGCTGTGCTGCATCGCGATGACAGGCTCTGCCTGTCATTGCGATGTAGCAGAGTTGGATCGTCGTGGGACAATCGTTACTATGGACTGCGTCGGACAGGTGGTATACTGTTGGTTTTGTTTTTTTTCTTTTTTTACAGGAGATCGATGGCGTCGCAGGAATGAGAGAGTAATAAAAGTAATGAAAACTGTGTTGTCTCTTCTATTTCATTAAAACACGGATTTTGGTAAAGACTTACCTGTAAAATCCTTTTCAGCGAAGGAAGGAAGAGAGACACAGTAATTCATTACTGATGGTAGGCGGAGCCCCAGATCAGGATGTTACCTCAGATCAAAAGAGTGATGACTGGCTGGCCCCTCCAGCTCGGGCTCCTCCTACTCAGCTCCAGTCGTATCAAAGCTTTTAGGAAAAGAGCCAAGATCACCAGCGGAGCAACATAACCCCTTCTGAAGGAACTTCAGAGAAAAAACACAAGGATACAGGTTATGCATGCAAAGAAAGCCAAAAACCACAGAGTTCCAGGTACTACTCACGGAACCTGACTACTGCGATGAGCTGGCGATGCTGGAACAGAGCCTTAGCGCGCTGACCTCAGCCCAGATAATCGCTATCAGATAAGGGTCGCGCTGCATCTGAAAACATCAACACACTTCTGCCGTGGGAGGGTGCTGTGTCTCTCTTCCTTCCTTCGCTGAAAAGGATTTTACAGGTAAGTCTTTACCAAAATCCGTGTTTCAGCTGCAGATGAAGGAAGAGAGCCACAGTAATTCATTACTGATGGGACGTCCCAAAGCAGTTCAAAAATAAGGGTGGGAAAAAACCAATAAAAGGCAGAAACCCAACAACCTTAACAACAAAGCGCAACCAGCGCTAAACACAAGTTCATCCAGAACTTTAAACTACAGCTGCCTGCAGGACCCTACGTCCGAGGGCTGCATCAGCGGAAGCACTGACGTCCACTTTATAAAATCTTGTAAACGTGTGGACAGAGCGCCAAGTCGCCGCTCGGCAAAGCTGCACTGCCGAAGCACCTTGATGAAAAGCCCACGATGAAGCCACAGCTCTCGTGGAATGGGCACGAATCTTAATCGGGCAAGATTCACCCCGAAGACGGTAAGCTTCCAAAATAGCTGACCGGATCCAACGAGCTATAGAACCCTTGGAAGCTCGTTGACCACGCCGACGACCTGCCGGAACCACAAACAGGGAGTCCGTCTTACGAAAACCTTGAGTAATAGATAGATAAAACTTCAAGGCCCGCACTAAATCCAATGTGTGTAAATCTCGCTCTTTCGTATTCTTCGGATCCGGACAGAGTGAGGGCAACACAATATCCTGGTTAACATGAAATTGTGACACCACTTTAGGCAAAAAATCACCCCGAGTGCGAAGCACTACACGATCCGGAAAAAACTCCAGAAAAGGAGGCGAGCAAGAAAGAGCTGCCAATTCAGAAACTCTCCTCAAGGAAGTGACTGCAACAAGGAAAGCCACCTTCCAAGAAAGTAAAGAAAGGCTAGCAGAAACCATAGGTTCAAAAGGTTTATGCTGAAGAGCCTCCAAAACAAGGTTGAGCCGCCAAGGAGACACAGGTGCCTTCCGCGGCGGAAACTTACGAGAGATACCTCGGAAAAAAGAGATCACGTCTCTATTCGAAGCAATGGTTCTCCGGAATAATAAGGACAGAGCAGAAATCTGACCTTTCAGAGTGCTAACTGCCAAACCCTTGTCTAGCCATGTTGCAGAAAAGCCAACAGGTTGGGAATGGAAAACTTTCTCGGGTTCCGAGAAGACCCCAAACACCACGAAAAGAAGGTTTCCCAAATTTTGTGGTAAATCCTAGAAGTAGCCGGACATCTTGCAGCACGAAGGGTAGCAATGACCTCGGCTGAAAAACCTCTACGGGTCAAGATCTCGGTCTCAAGAGCCACGCCGTCAAACGCAGGGACATCAAGTCCGGATGACAAATGGGCCCCTGAGTCAACAAGTCCTGTTGAAGAGGGAGTGGAAACGGAGGTGCGCCAACAGCGACATTATTGTCGAGAACCACACCCTTCTTGGCCAGTCTGGAGCTATCAGAATAGCTGGAATTCTCTCTAGTCTGATCCGACGCAGCACTAGAGGAAGTAAGGATATCGGCGGGAATACATAGATCAGCTTGAACTGATCCCACTGAGCCACTAGAGCATCCACCGCCACCGCCTTCGGGTCCTTGTACCTGGACATGAATGTCGGTAACTTGGCATTGGACCTGGAAGCCATCAAATCCACTTGGGGGGTTCCCCAGCGAGAGCACAGTAGTGCAAAGACTTCCGGGTGGAGGCTCCATTCCCCGGGATCCATCCTTCTGCGACTGAGAAAGTCCGCAGTAATATTCTGGACCCCTGGAATGTGAATCGCCGAAATGGCTGGTACATTGGCCTCTGCCCAAATCAGAATTCGGGACACCTCTACCATGAGTCTGGAACTCCTTGTCCCACCTTGGTGATTGATATACGCGACAGCCGTCGCATTGTCTGTCTGCACACGGACTGGCAGACCGCTCAAAGGGACCGTCCAATGTTGGAGGCAAAGAAAAATCGCCCTCAATTCCAGGATGTTGATCGGAAGCACAGACTCTTCCGGTGACCATACCCCCTGAATCCAGAGATTGGTCCAAAACACCCCCCAGCCCGTCAGGCTGGCATCGGTGGTTATGACTGACCACTTCAGAGGGAGGAAAGACTTCCCCAGGGAGAATGCCCCTGGACGTAACCACCATTCTAGAGAATCCCGCACCGCGCGAGAAATGGTGACACTGCAATCCAGCGATTGCGACTGGTTCCATCGACTCAAGATGAACCTTTGAAGAGTCCTGGAGTGGAACTGGGCAAAAGGAATTGCCTCCATGGACGCCACCATCAGTCCCAGAAGACGCATACACTTCCGTAGGGACATTGCCGTTGAGGCTGTCATAATCTGTACATGTCGAAGAAGACATGACTGTTTGTCTGGTGGTAAGGAAACTACCGACCGAAACGTGTCGAGATGCATTCCCAAAAAGAGAATTGTCCTTGATGGTTCCAGGGACGACTTCTCCCAATTGACCAGCCAACCGAAGTCTTTCAGAAACTGAAGAGACAAATCCCGAGCCGTCAATGCCTCCTCCTCCGAGGAAGACACGATCAAAAGATCGTCCAGATAAGGGAGAATCGTAATCCCCTGTCTTCGAAGGAGTGCCATGAGGGGCGCCAGAACTTTTGTAAAGACCCTTGGCGCTGAGGCTAAGCCGAACGGCAGAGCCACGAACTGGTAATGATTCTGACCTATGGCAAATCGAAGAAAGCGCTGATGAGCCTTTCCGATGGGAATATGCAAATAGGCGTCGCGAATGTCGATTGACACCAGAAAATCGTTCTGTGACAGAGCTGCCACAACGGAACGAAGCGACTCCATGCGAAATTTCCGGGTATGGACATGCCGGTTTAATCGCTTGAGATCCAGAATCGGGCGAAATTTGTTCTCCTTTTTGGGAACTATAAAAAGGTTGGAATAAAAACCTTTTCCTCGGTCCTCTGACGGAACCGGTATCACTACACCCTTTTGTAGTAGCGATTCGACCTCTCGCTGTAGAGCGACAACAAGCTCGGGTTCCGACGGAACGCGAGATTGACAAAAAACATTTGGGGGTTGAGAAGCAAACTCTATGAAATAGCCTGCCGACACTATCCGCGTTACCCAGGAATCTGGAACGCGAGCCATCCAAGTCTCCTTGAAAAGAAGCAGGCGACCCCCCACTCGAGAATCCTCGAGTGGACCCCTGGCGTCAATCCGACTTTGCGGGTTTCTTGTCAAGTTCCCGCTTGTTCTGGCGGAAACTCTGCTTCCAGGGAGTACGAGTTTTCTGAGAGGATTTCTTTCCTGAGAAAGAAGGACGACCCGATCCCCACGAGGAGTGACTAGATCGTCCTCGGCCCCGAAAGGACCGCCGACCACTATAAACACCAGGCTTACTGGACACCGAGGCCATGGCCCTTCGCTGTGGTAATGCTGATTCCTTTGCCTTAGCCTTGGAAATCAGCTCTGTGAGGTCGGATCCAAAAAGATGGCCACCCTTGTAAGGTAAGGCCAACAACCCTTGTTTGGAAACTGCGTCCCCGGCCCACTGTCTGAGCCATAAAGCTCTTCTGACTGTGACCGCTGAAGCTTGCGCTTTGGCCAGCAGAGATGCCGTATCCAGACCGGCATCAAAGATATAACAGGCTGCCGTTTCTAACCATTCACAAGTTTCCCGTATCTCAGATAACGGAGATTCATTTTGCAACTCCGTCTTCAGACGTGCCAACCAGCTTAGAGAAGCTCTAGCAGCACACATGGATCCTAGCACTGCTCGAAATCCATGACCCGCAGCCTCATAGCTTGCTTTTGCCGCCAATTCTGCCTTTCTATCCAAAGGCTCCTGTAAGCTCGCTTTTCCCTTAATAGGGAGTAGTGAGGATTTACTAAGCTGAGATAAGGACACATCCACTTCAGGAGCAGAAGTCCAATTAGCCTTTAACTCCGTAGAGCAAGGATAAAGTGTATCAAAGAAATGCGTTCCATGAAAACGCTTATCTGGACATAGACGTTCCTCCTCTATTACACCATTAAGCTCATCCAGAGCTGGCAATGTTGTGCGCGAAGCACGGGACTCCTGGAACATGCGTGCTGTTTTACCAGGACGACTAGTTACCTCCTCCGGTAACTGTAATATCTCTCTCATGGCTTCAATTAATGCCTCCGTACGCTTCGCCATAGAGGAACGCCCCTGCGGCTCGTCCGCATCTGAATCGGATATTTCTCCATCCGAATATAAAGGGGAACTCTGCCCAATATCAGATACATCTGACTCGCTCCGTGTAGAGGCCGGTAACGGCCTGCGTCGCTTCCTCTGAGAGGAATTAGCAGACACATATTGACCTAAAAGGTCAGATAAGTTATTAATCGATCGAGCGATATCATCCAATTTTCCACCGCTGTCGACCGCAGCGCTAGACGCTGTGGAGGTCTGCGTATCTGATTGCCGCAATGGCACTGGGACGTGATCCGCGGCATCTGAACTCTGTTCAGACATGTCTCATCTGAATGAGCAGGTCAAAGCGGTAATACCAGCAAAAAACTATGCGGTTTTTTTTTTTTTTTTTTTTTTTTCAAACGCTGAAGGGTTAACGCTCCACCAAGCAGAGTTACCCCAGCGGTATTCAGTCAGCAAATTTAGCAGGTAGAAATAACCCTCAAAGGGGTTAATATTGCAAACTCACCAAAATATATATATATTTGTGAGCCCCAGCCAATTTTTATGTCTCTGATGAGACTGCAGCTGCAGGATAGCGATCGCTGCGCTGCGGGGTGAGGAATCCGCACTCACCCAGCTGGCCGTGGTGTCTATATGAGGAGGGGAGCGGTCCGAGGAGCCCAGGAGCCTGAGTAATGGCCGCCACAGTGAGGGGGTCGCAGGAGAAACGCCAGAGCGCGCGTCTTCCTGCTCAAAAGACCGGGATCGCTAGGCCACGCCCCCTGCTAGCTCAAATAATGAGCGCGAAATCTCCCCGCTCCTGCTCCCTCTCTGTCCTGCAGCTATCTGCCTGCGGACAAAAAATCACCACATCTTCATGTAGAAGCGCTGTCACAGCAGCGCTGAAGCATACTGACATTACATGTAGTAGCGCTGTCACAGTAGCGCTGAAGCATACTGACATTACATGTAGTAGCGCTGTCACAGTAGCGCTGAAGCATACTGATATTACATGTAGTAGCGCTGTCACAGCAGCGCTGAAGCTTACTGACATTTACATGTAGTAGCGCTGTCACAGCAGCGCTGAAGCTTACTGACATTACATGTATTAGCGCTGTCACAGCAGCGCTGAAGCATACTGACATTACATGTATTAGCGCTGTCACAGCAGCGCTGAAGCTTACTGACATTACATGTATTAGCGCTGTCACAGCAGCGCTGAAGCATACTGACATTTATAATAGCGCTGCTCATTCAGACGCTAAAGCACTCACACATAATTATTATTAAAATTTGTGTGGAGTACTCACCAGCCAAGGCGCCACAGGGACCCTCAGGGGTTTCTGGCGCAGTGCCCATGCTTCCCCCCAGGGCGAAGAACGCAGTGACCGCACGTGTGGTTTGCGTTCCCGCCAGAGAAGCTCTCCTCATCCCCCAGGGCCGGCAAGGATTCTGCAGGGACTTTGAGTGAATACAGATCCGCCAAGGGAGAGGTTGGGGTACAGCAGCGCTGATACCCCTGAGACCTCTAGACCAACTAGTGATCCAAGTCTCCTGTCCGAATATTAAAATAATAAAATTTTCTGAGGAGCTGCATTAGCAGCGACCATCCTCTGGACCTCAAATCTTAGACTGGAGCTGAGTAGGAGGAGCCCGAGCTGGAGGGGCCAGCCAGTCATCACTCTTTTGATCTGAGGTAACATCCTGATCTGGGGCTCCGCCTACCATCAGTAATGAATTACTGTGGCTCTCTTCCTTCATCTGCAGCTGAAATACTTTTTTCTTGCTGTGTCTTTTTTTTATGCATTTAATAACTTTGGGATTAATAATGGATCGGTGTCTTATTGACGCCTCTCCATTATTAACCGGGCTTATTGTCACCGTGCAATCAACGGTGACAATAACCCCTTATTACCCCGCTTGCCACCGCTACAGGGCAAGTGGGAAGAGCCGGGTAAAGTGCCACAATTGGCACATCTTTTGATGCGCCAAATGTGGGGCTGCTGTAGCCTGGTATTATCAGGCTGTTGAGGGCCAAAATCCATGGGCCTTGACAGTCTTTTAATACCAGGCCGCAGCAGTCTGCATTTTACTTGGCTGGTTAACAAAAATAGGGGGGATCCCCACGCCGTTTTTTTTTCGAGGGGATCCCCTATTTTTGTTAACCAGCCAAGCTAAGCAGACTGCTGTGGCCTGGTATTATCAGGCTTGCAAGGTCCATGGATATTGGATCCTTACCAGCCTGAAAAACCAGGCCTCAGCGGTCTGCTTCATCTGGCTGGTTAACAAAAATAGGGGGGACCCCATGCCAATTTTTTTCAAGGGGATCCCTATTTTTATTAATCAGCCAAGATATGCAGACTGCTGTGGCCTGGTATTATCAGGCTGGCAAGGTCCATGGATCTTGGCTCCTTAACAGCCTGAAAATCCAGGCCTCAGCGGTCTGCTTCATCTGGCTGGTTAACAAAAATAGGGGGGACCCCATGCCAATTTTTTTCAAGGGGATCCCCTATTTTTGTTAATCAGCCAAGATATGCAGACTGCTGTGGCCTGGTATTATCAGGCTGGCAAGGTCCATGGATCTTGGCTCCTTAACAGCCTGAAAATCCAGGCCTCAGCGGTCTGCTTCATCTGGCTGGTTAACAAAAATAGGGGGGACCCCACGCCAATTTTTTTCGAGGGGATCCCCTATTTTTGTTAATCAGCCAAGATATGCAGACTGCTGTGGCCTAGTATTATCAGGCTGGCAAGGTCCATGGATCTTGGCTCCTTAACAGCCTGAAAATCCAGGCCTCAGCGGTCTGCTTCATCTGGCTGGTTAACAAAAATAGGGGGGACCCCACGCCATTTTTTTTTCGAAGGGAACCCCTATTTTTGTTAATCAGTTCCCTCTGACGTCACTGATTGTGTCCCTGGCTGACCTGAAGTGAAAGTGGAAAGCAATCAATTAAGCTTTCCACTTAAGGGCCCGTCTCACATAGCGATATCGCTACCGAGATCGCTGCTGAGTCACTAGTTTTGTGACGCAGCAGCGAGCTCACCAGCGATATCGCTGTGTGTGACATTCAGCGACGATCAGCCCCCCTGCCGGGTATCGCTGATCGTCGCTGAAATGTCAGGACCTTTTTTTGATCGCTGGTTTCCCGCTGACAGGCACGCATCGCTGCGTGTGACAGGCGGGAGACCAGCGATCCGCTGGTAACCAAGGTACACAGCGGGTTTCCAGGCGCGGGGCTGTGCCTAGAAACCCGCTGTGTACCTTGGATACCAGCGCCCTGATGCAGGGAGCTGGTATCCAAGGTACACAGCGGGTTTCCAAGCGCTGCGCGGTGCCTGGAAACCCGCTGTGTACCTTGGTTACCAGCGGATCGCTGGTCTCCCGCCTGTCACACGCAGCGATGCGTGCCTGTCAGAGGGAAACCAGCGATCAAAAAAAGGTCCTGACATTTCTGCGACGATCAGCGATACCCGGCAGGGGGGCTGATCGTCGCTGAATGTCACACACAGCGATATCGCTGGTGAGCTCGCTGCTGCGTCACAAAACTAGTGACTCAGCAGCGATCTCGGTAGCGATATCGCTATGTGAGACGGGCCCTTAAGCGATGTTACTCGCAGTGTCGCTGTCCCAGATCGCTGCCTGAGCTGCCTGTTTGGCAGCTCAGCAGCGATCATGTAGCGATACACCAGCGATCCTGACAAGTGCATATCGTTGTCGGGATCGCTGGTGTATCGTTATGTGACACCCAGCCTTTACTCTCCTGTCAGGCAGGAGAGGAACTCATTCATTTGGGGTTTACTGTGAGGCTGCAGCATTAGCTGCGGTCCCTGCAGTAAACATTAACCCTTTCTGAAGGATTACACCGTGGGACCTGACTGTGCATCGGATTGGTAAGAATAATTTTGCTTTATTATTTTATTTTTATTACAGGAAATGGTTTTAGCAGGTAAATAAAATATGGTCAAAAACTGTGTGATTATTTCATTAAACTTCTTTTTTATTAAAGTGTGTGTGTTTGATTTTTCTTTCATACAATAGGATTAATAATTGATAGTTGTCTAATTGACAGCTCTCAATTATTAACCTGGCTTAAAGTGACCTTTCAATTGCAAGGTCATTTTAACCCCTTATTAACCCATTCGCCACCGCTACAGGGCAATGGGAATAGACGGGCAAAGTGCCAGAAAGGGCAAATCTAATTAGAGATTTGCCCTTTCTGGGGTGTCTGGGGGCAGATGTTAAGTAGCCGGGGGGGGCCAAAAAAAATGGTCCCTCTCTGGGCTATTATTATCTGCCCCCACTCACTGGCTTTGTCTGTCTGGTTGCGAAAATAGGGCGGGAGCCCACGCATTTTTTTTCAGCAATTTTACACCTCATATATATATATATAATATACATGTCATTGAATTTGTGACACATATATATTTATTATTTGTAGTTCATACACTTCTACATAGTATAATAGCCGCTAATTCAATTGCCGGCTTTTGTGAAAATGCAGAACCCGACATGAAATGACACTTGGTGTACATAGGGTTAACCATGTCTTTTCATGTCCTTTGCTATCTAATTTGCACAAACAATTAAATCAGTCTATGTGTGCAAAATTTCACACCTGTAGGGGTTAATTAAAGGTGTAAATTCGTAGCAAAAAAGTCCGTTTTTTTTACAACGAATTTACACCTTTAATTAACCCCTACAGGTGTGAAATTTTGCACACATA
Organism: Oophaga sylvatica; assembly: GCA_033576555.1. Lineage (NCBI taxonomy): Eukaryota > Metazoa > Chordata > Amphibia > Anura > Dendrobatidae > Oophaga > Oophaga sylvatica. Next base: position 630,444,294 of record JARQOD010000002.1, read on the forward strand.
GACTGATTTAATTGTTTGTGCAAATTAGATAGCAAAGGACATGAAAAGACATGGTTAACCCTATGTACACCAAGTGTCATTTCATGTCGGGTGCTTCTGTCTTTTCACTGAAGCCGGCTTTACCCGGCAATTGAATGAGAGGATATTTTACTATGTAGAAGTGTATAAACTATACATATATGTATATATATATGTCACAATGACATGTATATATATATATGTATTCTATGTGTGTATATTTAGTGTTTACAAGGAAAGAATGGGTTTTTTTTAGTTGCGATATTTTGTTCCCATAGACTTACATGGGACTTCCGGTATCGGTATCGGGTATCGCCGATATTTTAGTGATATCGGCGATACCATTCCGATTCCGATACTTTAGGATATCGGAAAGTATCGCTCAACTCTAGTCTTGAGGCATTTCCACTGTAATTTGTTTTTTCACTTTGGTTTTGAGTATCATTCCAAATTCAGACGTCCATGGTGTCGAAAGAGCCACGCTGATACATTGAGCATCAAAACAGATCTCTCTTTATTACATCATAACATCATCTTTTATAGGTTATTAATAGTCATGCATTGTAACAATGTAATTGGCTCCGCTAATCTGTAAAAATGTGTTGACATTAGCCAATGAGTTGTATGTATGTTAAAGTTAATTCCCGCTGACGAGTCTAGGAGTGGTTCTACTGTTAGACAAAATGGAGAAACGAAACTAAGTCTTTAGACAAAGAAATTCCTAAAACTCCTTATCTCACAGAATCTCATTTCGGAAAGCAGGAGATACGGGTAGAATATCCGAAATGGAGTCAGGATAGATAGATATAAATCCTGTTCTCACAATCGGATATTAATTTTGATTCACATTGATCATTTTTATGTTTTATTGTTCTCAACGCTTTCCACTATGTAATGAATAAAGATTTGCAAATGGAATATTTCCTTCAGTGATATCTAGAATGTAGGATTTTACTGTTCCCTTTGTTTTTTGGAGCAGCGTTCGGTAATTCCTCCACATCCTCCTCAACAGATATGACCCGAGCAGCTGGGCACAGGGTCGCATCCACCTCCCGGCCTCAGTCTTTTTGTTCTCGTAAGCTTAAGTGCTACAAAGCCGCTTTCCACCTGTTGAACATAGAATAGTGATACAACGGGCCACATGCTCCTCTGCGTCGGCAGCAGCAAATCTCATGCTGGGAGGCTCCAGTGTTTATAGGCGATGATGCTCAGAACAGCGAGATCGCGTTATTGGTAAAATAACCCCAGCTTTCTGCATGGCGCACATCCTGAATTTAACAAAATTTCTTAAAGAAATATACCCAAAATTGGAGGCTTGGCATTACTGTGATTTGCGGCAAAACAAATTTTGGCAAAAAATTTGGCGAAATCGAATGTCTAAATATTTGCTCATATGTACGATCAGCTGAGAAATTATCTGGCCAATGGCTATCTAATGTGTATCTCCACCTAAAGCTGCCACAGTCACTGCTTTAGGCGGGTGCTGGCTGTGTAACACAGCCGGCATCTGCTATGTTTGGAGCAAGTTCAGCGCTATGTACCGCACCAGACGTCGGGAAAGGTTAAAGGGAATCTGTCACCCCAATTTTGCCATATCAACTAAAGATATGGCTGAATAGTGCGTCCCATAACAAAGCTATCGGTAGGTATCATATATCCTGATACCCCCATTTTCATATCAAAATACCTTAGTAAACTTCGGTTTTTGCGCTGTCAATCAGGGTGGTCAAGTCAGGAGGGCTGCATTTCCTCTGTCTTCCCCCCCCCACTCCTCGGCATCACTTGCGTATCGCCGTCTGTGAATCCCACAGACGGCGTTCTGCTTCCCGCAATTGCGCATTTCAAATTCGGCCCAACAGTGGGCAAAGCATAAAATCAGTACAGCGCATGTGCTACTCTTTCCTTCCCCCGGAAATGACTGCTTGCCTTGGACAACTTCTGGGGCAAGGAAAGAGTAGCGCATGCACTGTACTGATTTTATGCTTTGCCCACTGTTGGGCAAAGCACACTGCGCATGCGCGGGGCCTAATTTGAAATGCGCAAATGTGGGAGGTCAAACGCCGTCTGTGGGATTCACAGACAGCGATAAGCAAGTGATGCTGAGGAGCGGGGGGGAGGAGAGAGAGAAAACGCCGCCATCCTGACCTGACCGCCCTGATTGACAGCGCAGAAACCGAAGTTTACTAAGGTATTTTGATATGAAAATGGGGGTATCAGGATATATGATACCTACCGTTAGCTTTGTTATGGGATGCACTATTCAGCCATATCTTTAGTTGATATGGCAAAATTGGGGTGACAGATTCCCTTTAAATACGTTACCATTTCAGCAATCATGATGCACCATGCTGACTGCCATCATGGCTGCTGCCGTGTAAAGAAATGCTGGCTGGGAACAGGAGGTGTTGGGGCTAAAACTTCAGGAGAAGTAACAGGTGAATTTGAGGTGGGGTTGGGTGGGACGTGCTACTCACAGATTTTCTTTCTTCCTCATTCCTGTTAAATTCACTTACGGTACATAACTCACACCTTGCAGGTTTTCAGGTTCCTACAGTCTGACACCGGATTCTTTACTGTTCACGTGTTTCGCCCTTCTCAGGAGCCGGAAAACGCTTGAAGGCAAAAGTTATAGAAGAAGCTGACCTATTTTGTGGAGTTTACATTTTTCTACTTTTATCATTTGAAGAAAAATTGTATGTATCATACACAATTGTTTGCTTAATGTAGGAGCCCTGAAGGGGTACAAAAAGGGGGTTTTAGGCAGGTGTAGAAAAAAAACGGAGTAAGGTAAGAAATGTTTCCAAACTTGAAGTGAGTTTTATCAATTAAAAAATGCAAAGTGAATGAACAAAAGGGAAATCTAAATCTCACCCATATTTGGTGACCACCGTATGCATCAGTTCCCCCAGGTCAGTTATCACTTACATACAGTCTTTGAAGGATCTCAGCAGGAGATTGTTCCAAACATCTTGGAGACCTGACCCCAGATCTTCTGTGTATGAGGCTTGTGGGATCCTTCTGTCTCTTCCTGTGATCCCAGATCGACTGGATCATGTGTGGCCGGATCATCACCTCCCGGACTCCGCGTTCTTCGTGACATTGGCTGCATGTTTTGGGGTCGTTGTTCTTCAGCAGAATAAATGTTGAGACAATCGGACGTCTCCTCGATGGTATAACATGATGAAGTATTTACATTTCCTAATTTGCTTAGACGCTGTCTCCAGATAATTTGCTGTAAAATCTTGAAGCTGTGCCCGGAGGAGGGAGCGGTGGGCATCTTTGGCTGGGACACAACTAGGAGCATAGACCAGGATGGATGTCGGCATTACTTGCAGAGCAGGACGGCTCCGCTGTGCCAATAGGCAGCTGCTACAGCTCATGTACTGTGCACTGTGCAAGAAACGAGACCTGTCCGCACATCGGCTGCAGAATCAGTGTGCACTGTCCAGACAGATTGGGTCTAGACCTTCACCCCCGAGACTGTTTTCACCCTCATCACAAGGCCAAATATTACAATTCTGACCACTGTCACTTTATGAGGTAATAACTCTAGAATGTTCCAACGGATCCCACTGACATATTGTACTTCATGATATTGGTAACATTTGTTCGATATGACTTGTTTATTTGTTAAAAAAAAGGCGCAAGCGACTTCCACTCCAGTGACCTTCGGTGTGCGCGCCGATAAGGTTCTCTCCGCACTTCCTCTCTGCATAGTCATCGCCATGTACACATGGTTCCTAGCGATGACTATGCAGGGAGGAAGTGGAAGAGAGCACCTTGTCAGCACGCACGCCGGAGATCAGAGGGAGTCACCGGTTAGTGCGCAGAAGATCCCTGAATGCAGCGCCCATAGAACGGAGAAAAGGGTACTTACTGTGGAGGGAGTGCAGGGCTCCTCCTCCTGGACCTGTCTTCTGCCTTCAACACTGTGGACCATTCCCTCTTACTACTGATTCTCTCATCTCTTGGCATCACAGACTTGGCCCTATCTCTTCATACCTAACAGATCAGACATTGTGTCTCCCACTTGCACACCACCTCCTCACCTCGCCCCCTGTCTGTCGGAGTCCCGCAAGGTTCAGTCCTAGGATCCCTGCTCTTCTCCATCTACACCTTCGGCCTGGGACAGCTCGTGGAGTCTCACGGCTTCAGTATCACCTCTACGCTGATGACACACAGATCTACATTTCTAGACCCGATAGATATCACCTCTTTACTAAACAGAATTTCAACCTTCTGCTCTGCTAGATTTCTAAAACTTAACATGGATAAAATAGAATTCATCATCTTTCCCCCATCTCATTCAACCCCCCCAACAGACCTATCCATTAAAGTCAATGGCTGCTCATTCTCCCCAGTCCCACAAGCTCGCTGCCTCACAGTAATTCTTGACTGTGATCTCGCCATCGAACCTCAAATCCAAGCCCTTTCCACTTCCTGCAGACCACGACTCAAAAATATCACATTCCTCAAGCAAGAATCTGCAAAAACCCTAGTCCATGCCCTCATCATCTCCTGCATCGACTACCGCAACCTCCTGCTTTGTGGCCTCCCCTCTAACACCCTCACACAGTTCCAATCTATCCTAAACTCTGCTGCCCGACTAATCCACCTGTCCCCCCGCTATTCCCCGGCCTCCCCTCTCTGTCAATCCCTGCACTATCTCCCCATTACCCAGAGACTCCAGTTCAAAACCCTAATCATGACATACAAAGCCATCCACAACCTGTGTCCTCCGTACATCTGTGACCTCATCTCCCGGCACTTACCTGCACGCAACCTCCGATCCTCACAGGATCTCCTTATCTACTCCCCTCTTAGCTCCTCTTCCCACAATCACATACAAGATTTCTCCCACGCATCCCCCTACTCTGGAACTCTCTACCCCAACACATCAGACTCTCGCCTACCATGGAAACCATCAAAAGGAACCTGAAGACCCACCTCTTCCGACAAGCCTACAACCTGCAGTAACCACTGATCCACCAAACCACTACACGACCAGCTCTACCTTCTCTTACTGTAGCCTCACCCAGTCTTTGTAGATTGTGAGCCCTCGCGGCAGGGTGCTTTCCTCCTGTACCAGTCATAATAATAATAATTTATTTCTATAGCGCCAACATATTCCGCAGCACTTTACATTATAGAGGGGACATGTACAGACAATAGACATTACAGCATAACAATAAACACATAGATCAAAACAGATACCAAGAGGAATGAGGGCCCTGCTGCTCGCAAGCTGCAATCTATGAGGAAGAAGGGAGATGCGAAAGGTGGACGGTAACAATTGCTTTCATTGTTCGGACCAGCCATAGTGTAAGAATCGGGTGTTCATGTAATGCTGCATGAACGAGTTAACAGCCAATGTATGTAACAGTACAGACACAGAGGGCTATTAAATGCATAAAGCGGGTGAGAACATAATACGAGGTACCTGATTATGGTAGAAAATCTTTTTTGAATGGGCCAACAGGGATAGTTAGGTTAATGTGTTGAGGCGGTAGGCCAGTCTGAACAAGTGCGTTTTTAGGGCACGTTTAAAACTGTGGGGATTGGGGATTAATCATTTTAACCTGGCTAGTGCAGTCCAAAGAATTGCCGCAGCACGTGAAAAGTCTTGGAGACGGGAGTGGGAGGTTCTGATTATTGAGGATGTTAACCTCCGGTCAGTTTCGGGGTCAGCAGAGTGTTGGTGATTTTTATATCCTCTGCTCCTCAGCACTTGGTCCCTCCACTCTGTAACGTAACGTGGTCTCAGCTTTTCAATAATCTCACTGATGGGGGAAGATGCAGGAGGAGAAATGTCATGACTCGTTTTTGTTGAAGATTATTGTACTTGTTTGCTTTGTATACCCCTTTTCACGTGTACAGTAAAGCGCCATTGAATAAATGGTGCTATAATAATAATTTAATTAAAAATCATACAATGTGATTTTCTGGCTTTATTGTTAGATTCTGTCTCTCACAGGTGAAGTGTACCGACGATAAAAGTTACAGACCTCTCCATTCTTTGTAGGTGGAAAAACTTGCAAAATCGGTAGTGTATCAAATACTTATTTTCCCCACTGTAGCACTCGGCTGTGTTATACGCCAGTGTGAGAGAACCCATATTGGTATGACACGCACCACACTGAGGTGGATACCAGGGCTATGGGGTACTCGGAGCCGAGCCCATTGATTTCTATGGGAGATGTCACTGGCAGCGGGACTCGTTCCGTGGCCCTGGCGGTCATGCAATGGGGGATATTTACAGGGGATTTGTAGTTTGGATAGTTCGTGACGCCACCCGTGGTATCTGATCAATTGGACCAGCGCTGCTATATGGATCTTCACAGGGATGTTATGGGGCAGCTAGATGGTAGGTCTCCCACAGGTGAGACCGGTCCCTGGAAGTCTATGGTGATGCAGGGTGTAGTAAATGAAACAGTCTCACACAAGGCAATCTCTTTCCATACCTTTACTTGCAGATGTTTCAGGCAGGTCCCGGGAAGCTGGTCGGGGTGGAGAATGCACATTCAGGATCACCGCTGAGCAGGTTAGAGGCCTCCTTTACTTCATATGTATCTGAGTCCAAACTTGCATGAAGCGAAGTTAACTCTGCAATCTCCAGCTTTTCTCAATAGCTGACAAGCCCGGCTGACATTGTGGTGGAGCCTTTTGGTTGGTGAGAACAGAGTCCCTCTATGCAGGGCCCTGCTAAAAGTCCTTGTTCCCCCTGACTCCGTTTACGTATCAGCGCTTAGGGCTACCTTCTGCGACCTGTAGTCCAGAAAGCCTCCGGTTTCTTGTTACTAGGCGTGAAGCGCTAGCAACGCTTCGGACCCCGGTGTCCGGTGAATTAGTGCAGGTAATCTGGTACCTGGTGCACTAGCATCTATCTTCTCCACTGTGCCCTTCGCCCTGCTCTCGCTCTTAACATAAGCACTTGTAGCTTTGATGGAAATGTCAGCTTTCTCCAGAGCTCACTGATCAGCTCTCAGTATCCTCCAAGTCCAGACTGGACTGACTGTTGTGAATGGGTTTGAGATGAGTTCTGAGCAGAGGCTCCCTCTGGTGGTTACAAGCGGTACTAGTGAGGATTGTGAGGACTGGGAATCAGGTGTTACTGATTGGTCTTATATAAGGGAGTCATTTTCCCATCAGGGTTGCCGGTGATCAATTGTTCTGGTCTGAATCCTTCTTTCCAGTTTCCCTTGTAGCCTGCTGTGTCGTGTCTGCATCTCCTGCTATCAGATAAGACAATTTCTTATTTTGTGTTTTTGCTATATTTTTGCATTTTGTCCTGCACTTCTGTGGGGGCCTTCAGGGTCCCCTCCGGGGGCTTTTGCCCTCTCAGTTTAGTCCAGCCACTGTGTTTTGTACTTTTGCTTTTTCCAGTTTTTTTTCAGTGGCTGCTGTTTTGTTTTTGTTACACCAGAGAACTAATTTATGTGGTAGAGGTCGTGTGATCTCAGGTGATTTTGAAATTAGTAGAGTTGGTGTTTTTTCAGGGTTTTCTGAGATTGCAGTAAGTACCCTTCCTATCCTTTTCTATTTAGATAGTTTGGGCCCCAGCGTTTGCTCTTACTATTTTCTTTCTGTGTCAGTATTTCCTCTTGTCTAACCGCCATTACATGTTTGGGGGCTTTCTATTATCTTTGGGGTTCTGCTCCGGGGCAGATAGCTTTCCTATTTCTATCTTTAGGTGTAGTTAGTTTCTCAGGCTGTGACGAGGCGTCTAGGACCAACGTAGGAACGCTCCACGGCTGCCTCTAGTTGCGGTGGTTAGTCAGGGTACTGCAATCTCATAGATTCCAACTGCTCTGGTGTATTTCCTTTTTACCTGCACTCCTCAGCTACCGTAACATAACAACTGACACTGAACTGCACTGTCCTAAGACAGGAAGCTGACTGACTGAACTCTCTGCTGATCTGAGCTGTCCGAAGACAGGAAACAGACTGCACTGAGCTTTTCTCAGACAGGAAACTTGAATCAACTCTGCTACGTGTCACTACCTCTTATACCCCTGGTGGGTGTGTCTGAAAGTGTGAGTGACGTGAATGGATAACAAGCTTTTGCGGTTACCTTCCTGTGCATTTTCCTGGATTATGTGTGCCTGACATAGCTGGGCCACACATCCCCCCTTGGTTAAACACAGCACTCCCGGGCTGTAAAAGAGAAAAAGAAAACATTTTGTTTTGCATATAACAACAACATTTTAACTCATCCCATCCGGGAGGTGAGGATTCTTTAACGTTACAATTTGTACATTAGAAAAATACAAAAGTATCAAAAGTATCAAAACATTTCCATAAATACTAGACAATATTCTTGTGGAGGACCCGCACCAAAAACCTCCCACGTGGGTCCTGGGTGGGCTGCAGGACTTCTGACTGCAGACCTCACTCTAGGCCCACCATACGGGTTTTTCTTCCGAGGTAATTCAAGGCTTTGTGTAAAACCAAGATAAGGCACCGTAGTGCAAACTATTTACATTGAAAGTTTTTGGGCTGGCACAGTCCACAGCCACGCAGTCCATGCATAATAATAGACACATATATATGACTCGCCCCACAATTGTGGATACCAGGGCTATGGGGTACTCGGAGCCGAGCCCATAGAAGTCTATGGGATTGTCACTGGCAGCGGGACTCGGTCCGTGGCCCTGGCAGTCAAGCGTTGGGGGATATTTACAGGGATTATTAGGATAGGTAGTTCGTGACGTCACCTGTGGTATCTGGTTAATTGGACCAGCGCTGCTATTAGGATCTTCACAGGGGATGTTATGGGGCAGCTGGGTGGTAAGTCTCCCACAGGTGAGACTGGTCCCTGGAAGTCTATGGTGATGATGCAGGGTGTAGATAAGAATTCAGTCACACACAATGCAGCTTCTTTTCATACCTTTACTGGTAGATGGTTCAAGCAGATCCCGGGGAGCTGGTCGGGGTGGAGAATGCACATTCGGGTAACCGCTGAGCAGGTTAGAGGCCTCCTTAACTTCAATATGTATCTGAGTCCAAACTTGCGTGAAGCGAAGTTAACTCTTTCAACAGCAACTGCGCCCGGCCGACATAGTGGTAAAGCCTTTTCAGTGGTAGAACTAAGTCTATTTCTGCAGCGTCCCTAGACTCCTGTTCTCCTGACTCCAGTTACGTATCGACACTTTGAGCTGCCTTCTGCGACCTGTAGTCCAGAAAGCCTCCGGTTTTCTTATCACTAAGCATGAAGCTCTAGCAATGCCTCGGACTCCGGTGTCCGGTGAATTAGTGCAGGTAATCTGGTACCTGAAGCACTTCTCTGTCCTTCTCCACTGCGCCCTTCACCCTGCTCTCGCTCTTAGCATAAGCATTTGTAGCTTTGGTGGAAATGTCAGCTTTCTCCAGAGCTCGCTGAGCAGCTCTCAGTATCCTCCTTGCTTCAGCTTCTGCTGAGGTACTGATTAAGGGTAGCTCTGACTAGGCTAGGATGATCCACTTCACCCGTACTAGCCTCCACTTCTTTGTCAGGTGAGCTACGCTAGCTCTGCGAGGATTCAGTCCTCTCTCCTAGTCCAGACTGAACTGGCACTGAACTGCACTGTCCGAAGACAGGAAACTCTCTGACTGATCTGCACTGTCCTTAGACAGGAAGCTTGAATGAGCTCTGCTACGTGTCACTACCTCCTATACCCCTAGTGGGTGTGTCTGAAAGTGTGAGTGAAGTGCATGAATAGCAAGCTTTTGCGATTACCTTCCTGTGCATTCTCCTGGATTTTTATGTGTGTACCTGCGTAGCTGGGCCACACATATATTTCAAGTATTTACATTAATACTTTAACTTCTATTAAAGTGCAAAAATCTTCTTTGTAAAACTTTATACAATTCTTCAGATGCAGTAAACCCTGTCTGGGTCTTGCTAGACTAGTTTACTAGGACTACTCTTGATAACGAATAGGTAATCTTCCTTTAGTAATACGTTCTGACCTACGTGGGGTAGCATCAGGTATAGTAGTCTCTAGCCTATCTGTTCTGCGTAACGGCAAACTATAGATACGACTCCACCTCTCTAGGGACCTGGCAAGCATGCTAGCGACTGGGCGATGCGGTACTGCTTCACCAGGGGACTCCATTGCTGGTGATGCTGCTTCTTGGGGTTCTGCTGCTTGGGATCCCAATAGTTGAGGGTCTGCCGGAATAGGTCCTTCTGGAACTGGCTCAACTGGCACAATTGGTATGACTGGATGTAGAGACTCCTCTTGCGGTTGATAAAACTGCAGCACAGGAATAATTACAGCGTCTCCCATTCTGGGCCAATCCGCAGGTAAATCTCCCAAATCCGTATGTATGACCGCTTCCTCACTTTCTTTCGATAACAACAGGTTCTTCCTCACGAAGCTTTAATGGCCAGGACACAACTTTAGATATCTCTAGACACAGTTGCAGTCTTTTTCCCCCCATCCCAGCTGATGTACAGGTTTTTCTGTTATCAAATTTGGAATTTTGCACGACAATGGCTCCTGTTCCCCCTGATCATCCAATTTTTTGCATCCTTCTTTTTTCTTTTAGCACAATTTCTCCAGGCATAAGAGCTTAGCGGAGCATTTTTGTTATAGTTCTTCTCTTGTTTTTCTCTTAAATCTATTGAGACTGTCCTCCACGCAGGCTTGTACTCTCCTGTACTGTTCTTGTCGATTGTGTCCCAATCTTCAGCACTGCATCAGCCTCTGGGTTCTACCACACCAAGTTCTAAATCCATTGGCAGCTTTCCTGGGCTTGCTCTCATAAGTAGGCAGAGTGCAGTTGGGGGAACTTACTGGTATTGGTTTTACAAGTCAACCAGGTCAGGTAGCAAGTCAGGCCACCGATTTCTTTCTTCCAGTGGTTACAGATTTCAGTAAGTCGATGACAATGTGATTCATCTTTCACAAAGGCCATTGGGCTGAGGGTGGTACGGTTTTTGTTCTGATCTTTTTACACCCATACAATTGACAGAATTCCTGAAACAGTTTTAGCTTCAAAGGCTGGACCTCGATCAGTCAGTACCGTTCTGGATACCGTGTGGGCTGCAGAAACTTGCTTGGAAGGTTCTTGCTGCCGTCTCTGCTGTCATATCTTTGACAGGGCGACCACCGAAACCTGGAATATGTCCACCATGTCAGGGCATTGTCATGGGGGTATCGCCACGAGGATCGTCGCGATTACACACTCTGACTTCTCACAGCTGATTGCTGTTTCTTTTTGTTTGGTAATGAGGGAGTTAATTTTACCTAGCTCTTTGCAAGACTAGTTTCCCGCCCGCCCGGG
>JARQOD010000002.1:630455679-630486907 GCA_033576555.1 Oophaga sylvatica
CCCATGATGAGTTTTCTCATCCACAGCCGTCTCTGCAGACCTCCAACTTCTCCGCTCTTCTGCACCAACTCTCCACATGATGCCCTTAAAGACAGAAGAGTCATTATAATACCCCTAAATAAAAATATCTGCAATATACTGTCACCTCACACTATTCCCCTCCCTCCTCACACTGTTTCCTCTCACATCCTCCCTGTTCAGCATACTGTCTCCTATATATTTACCCCCTCACTCTCTATACTGTCTTCTCACACATACCCTGACTCCCCATACTGTGTCTGCACACATCCCATCACCTCACTCCCCATACTGTGTCCACATACATTCACCCGTTCGCTCCCCATACTGTCTGCACCCATCCCCCATACTGTTTCCTCATACATACTCTTCAGTACCCTCAAATCCCCCCACAGATATTAAATGCCCCCATCCTCACTCCAAATCCCCCCCACACACATTAAATCCCCCCATCCCCACTCCAAATCCCCACACACATAAAATAAACCCCCATCCCCACTCCAAATCCCCCCACACATACAATAACCCCCATCGCCACTCCAAATCCCCCCACACATAAAATAACCCCCCATCCCCACTCCAAATCCCCCCACACACATTAAATCCCCCATCCCCACTCCAAATCCCCCACACATAAAATAACCCCCCATCGCCACTCCAAATCCCCCCACACATAAAATAACCCCCCATCGCCACTCCAAATCCCCCACATAAAATAACCCCCCATCGCCACTCCAAATCCCCCACACATAAAATAACCCCCCATCCCCACTCCAAATCCCCCCACACATAAAATAACCCCCCATCCCCACTCCAAATCGCCCCACACATACAATAACCCCCATCGCCACTCCAAATCCCCCCACACATAAAAGAACCCCCATCCCCACTCTAAATCCCCCCACACACATTAAATCCCCCATCCCCACTCCAAATCCCCCACACATAAAATAACCCCCATCCCCACTCCAAACCCCCCCCACACATAAAAGAACCCCATCCCCACTCCAAATCCCCCCACACATAAAAGAACCCACATCCCCACTCTAAATCCCCCCCACACATAATGTATCCCCCCATCCTCACTCTAAATCCCCCCCATACACACACTCACACAGTATGTCCCCCATTTATCTTCGGTGGTTCTTCAGCTCCATAATGGAGCACACTCACCACAAATCTTCACCCTTCTGGGCGCCGACGACGAGTGACGTCAGCAGCGTGATCACATGACCTGATCACATGACCTGATCACGCTGCAGACGTCGCTCTGACCGGCGGTCAGAGCTGCAATTGTACTGGCGTCTGTATAGACGCCAGTGCAATTGATCCCAGGGAGCCGGCACGCAGCAGCTTCTCTGCGCCGGCTGTCAGCTTCCCTCACAGGGCCCGTGGGGCGGCAGAATGCAGCCGCGGGGAGACACTGCGGACCGCCGCATTAGGCGGCCCGACTGCGCCCCCCTGCCGGCTGCCCCCCCCTAGATACGCCCCTGCTCACACCACCGGCAGCTTGCGGAACTACCGTGGTGGTAGGTGAAGCAGCTGCAGCAGGGACGGGCCCCTTCTAGCCCGGGCCCTGTGGCAGCTGCTTCCCCTGCTTCCACGATAGTTCCGCCCCTGGTATCGGCGGTTGTTAAAGGGAAACATGTAACATGTTTTGGAGTGGCCGAGTCAAAGCCCAGACCTTAATCCAATGGAGAATCTGTGGTCAGACCTGAAGATCGCTCTTTATGGGGGGAAACCATCTAACTTGAAGGAGCTGGAGCAGTTTTGCCTTGAGGAATGGGCAAAATCCCAGTGGAAAGCTCATAGGGACTTGCAGTTGTAATTGTCGCAAAAGGAGGATCTACAAAGTACTGACTTTAGGGGGTGAATACTTCTGCACATTGACGTTTTCAGTTATTTTGACCTATTTTTTGTTTGCGTCACAATAAAAAAAACAACAAATGTTCACAGCTGTTGGCATGTTCTGTACAAGACCTGATGCAAATCCTCAAGCTCCCCCCAGTATAATTCCAGGTTGTGAGGTAGCAAATCAAGAAAAATGCCACGAGAGGTTAATACTTTCGCAAGCCACTGTATAAATATATTTTTTGTCACTATTTCCTGAGTTGACATATTTTTTATTTTTCTGTCAACGGATCTGTGCGAGTGCTCACGTTTTTTTTGCATGGTGATCTGTAGTTTTATTGGTACCATTAAGGGGTTCATACAATGTTTTTTATTGCTTTTTTGGTGGAGACATTGTGTCCAAAAATTGTTAATTTTGGTATTTTTTTCTTTCCATGCACACACATCCACACACATACATACACACGCACATACACACATATTGTACAAAGAAACACGCACATACTTGTACATTCATACACATGCACACATATTGTACATGCACACACACACACATGCATACACAAGCACATACACACATATATGTACAAACCTATACACATACATACACACGCACATATACACACATATTGTAGAAAGAAACATGCACATACTTGTACATACACAATCGCACGTACACACACATATACATACACACATATATACACCTTCACACATATACTGTATATTCTCATGCATACATATACATATATACACACATAAAGACACACATATAAATATACATTCATACACACATACAACACTTACAAACTACCAGTATACAGACATAAATACACATGGATGCACAATAATCCACAATATAGAGGCCGCGCTGCAAAGGAACAAGTTAAGAAACTGTGAAGTTTATTCCACTCGTGCAACATTTCTGCTTCACAAAGGCGTCAGTGCAGAAGCTGGAATATAGCCGGAGAGGATCAGCCTTGCCGCTGCCTCTCTTTTTTGGATTCTGTACAGCATTACACACATTTGCCTGCACCCTATGAGGATTTATATGCACGCATTCTCTTTATTTACGGTGCTGCTGTTTTTTGCATTTTCATAAATACACATAGATAATATAATTATACCTACATCCAGAGATATTTAGTTGTACGTTCATACACTCACAATACATATTCATAGATTTATGTCGTTTTGCATACATACACACATGGATATATACATACCAACTGATGAAAATGCTGAACCCTCCATATATACACCCAGAGAACCACCCTCTAGATACTCATACTTCCGTACAATCATACATTACTGAATACTCTATAAGAAAGAGTTAAAGCCTTAATATGTCTATTAGAGAACTGCTAATACTGTATACGCTGCTGATTTCTCTCAAATATTTTCTACTGTCGGGAAAAGAGAGCAGCTCGCTATGGGCATCTCTTACTCTGGAGGATCCAGCATGTCTCTCCTGCACAGACAGCTCATTAGGCATTGTAATACTTCCTTTCTACTGTGGTGGCGCTGCAGGGAAATTGAATACTTTTCAGGTTCCCCCATATACAGCGATCACTGGGGTTTCCTCCCACAGGACACATAGGGATCATATTATTGTCAAAGGACTTGGAGAATGAAAGTTGGTGCGTTGTTCTGAATTGCAGTGATTATAATTCTCCTGGACGTGAGACTTTTTTTTTTGGTTTCGCCTTTCAGATTATTCATATTATCAATTTCTGCCCAAACCTTTTCCTAGAGTTCGGCATTGTTTCTAACCTGCTTCACAGACTGCACCTTATGGTGTGACTGTGACAGAAGCTGAATCCAAAATTTGCCCCGATTCTAAAATTCTGGACTAATTTTAAGTAGTTAAATAGAGTACAACTTTCTGCCACGGACCACCATCATTATCTTCTCCTTCACAATAAACCATCTAATAATAAACCATATCATCATATTATTGTGGTATATTGTTAGGTTGAACAATAAGAAATGTTCACTAGTTGCCTACTCCTGGCCTAATGGATATTGATCAAGTGCATGCACTAAAGAAATAACATCAGACACACACAGTCGGAAGTAAGCTATCCTTGCTCAATCTATGGCTCAGCTCCAAGAGAGTTTATTTAATTCGAACATAGATTTATATAACCCCTGTAAGGGGGCTCGGTTAGCTCTAAAATGGGAGTGATCGGATGTATTCCATTGGTTAGTGGGTTAGGCAATGAGCTAGTCCGTGGGCGGATCCATGAAGTCATCAGGCTGGGTTGGTCCATGAGGTCATCAGAGTGGGAGTCATCGTGGTTAAATGCATGAGGTCATCAGGCTGGGTTGGTCCATGAGGTCATAAGGGTGGGCATCATCGTGGGCGGATCCATGAGGTCATCAGGCTGGGTTGATCCATGAGATCATCAGGGTGGGTGTCATCGTGGGTGGAGCCATGAGATCATCAGGGTGGGCGTCATCTTGGATACCAGAGCATGGTGTGTGGTGAAACAGGAAATGGCAGCCATATTTAGTGTCACACTTTGATCTGAGCAAGCTTATGTAAGGTGAAATAATACACTTTATGGGTTGTTTCTCTCAATCTCTTATGTCTTGAGGTTAATTAAGTATTTGATCTTATGGCTCTCCTCAACAATATTATTAGGCATAAACAATGAAATCACCATAGACCATCATGAACACTAGATATTAATCCATAACCATCCTAGAACACCATATTTAATATCACCCTAGACCACCAGGAGTATTGGATAATAACTTATAGCCAGCCATCCTAATCCACTATGTGTAATAGATATCATTCAAAACAACCAGACAAACTATGTTTTCTCATAACCTTTCAGACCGCCAGAAAAAATAGCTATCACCCTAGACCACCAGGAACGTTAAATGTTAAGCCGTAACCATCCTAGACCAACAAGTATAATATGCAGTAAAAAATCTAAATGCCCATATTTGGTGACCGTCCATTGCCTTCTTCCTTATTCTCGTCACTTTTACGAAGTTTTTGAAGGAACTTAGCAGGAGATTGTTCCAAACATCTTGAAGAACTGGCCTCAGATCTTCTGTGGATGTCTCCTTCTGTCTCTTCACTTGATCTCAGACAGACTGGATGAGGTGAGATCAAGGCCTGTGGGGCCGGATCATCGCTTCCAACCTCCTCATTCTTCATGACATTGGTTGGATGTTGGGGGCCGTTGTTCTGATGCAGAATAAATTTGGAGTCAATTAGATGCCTCCTGATGTTATCACATGATGGATAAGAATCTGCCTATATTTCTCACAATTGAGGACACCATTAATCCTGACCAAATCGACAACTTCATTAAATGCAGCCACAAACTTGCAGGACCTTCCACCATGCTTCACTGTTCCTACAGACCCTCCATTATTGTCCTGCTCTCCAGCCTCTGGGGAAAACACTGTCTTTTATTACAGGAACATATTTAACATTGTGATTCTTTAGTCCAGAGACCCTGCCAACATTTTCTGCACCCCCAGTTCCTATGTCTTTGTGCATAGTTGAGTTCATTGGCCATTTGTTCCAGGTAGAAGGTATGGGCTTTTTGGCTGCAATTCTTCCATGGAGACCATTTCTGGCCAGAATTCTCTGATGGATGGGTGTAGCTGGTTGCAGTTAGTGCTATGTTGATGGCACTGCTGGACATCATCCGATTTTGAAACGGAAGTAAGCATGATGTGTCTTTCATCTTCTGCACTATATTTATTTGGCCGATCACTGATCTATGGTCCTTAACGTTGCCCATTTCTCATTGCTTCTTTAAAAGAGCACATTTTGAAACTCCAATCTGTTTTGAAACCTTTGCCTGGGAGAGACCTCGCCGATGCAGTATAACTACCTTGTGCCTACTGCTTCCACAACCACACTTTGTAGCAGTTTGGCTATTACTCACCCAGGTTTACGCCTCTCACAGCTGTTTCTGTTTAGTTAATGACTGTGTTTCAATCTAAACATGAAAGTGATGATATAATTGGGTACCTGACTATAATCCTAAATTCTTGACTTCTTGAAAGTAAACCTAGAATAGTTGATGCTTTGATGATGTTGTGAAAGCAAAGGGCAGTCACTAAATATTGAAGTGATTTAGATTTCTTTTTTGTTCATTCATTCTTTCTTCATTCATTCATTTCTTGTATTAACACTTCTATTTTTAAAAGAATTCTTACTTTGCAGCGTTTTTTACACCTCTGTCAAACATTTTTGTAAAGTGCTGAATATTGCACAACACAATCAGAAATATTAGATGTTAATCATAAACATCCTAGAACAGCAGATATTATATATCCCCCTAGACCAGCAGGTATAATATATCCCCCTAGACCAGCAGGTATAATATATCCCCCTAGACCAGCAGGTATAATATATCCCCCTAGACCAACAGGTATAATATATCCCCCTAGACCAGCAGGTATAATATATCCCCTAGACCAGCAGGTATAATATATCCCCTAGACCAACAGGTATAATATATGCCCTAAACCAGCAGGTATAATATATCCCCTAGACCAACAGGTATAATATATCCCCCTAGATCAGCAGGTATAATATATCCCCCTAGATCAGCAGGTATAATATATCCCCTAGACCAGCAGGTATAATATATCCCCTAGACCAACAGGTATAATATATCCCCTAGATCAGCAGGTATAATATATCCCCTAGACCAGTAGGTATAATATATCCCCCTAGACCAGCAGGTATAATATATCTCCCTAGACCAGTAGGTATAATATATCCCATCCTAGACCACCAGGTATAATATATCCCCCTAGATCAGCAGGTATAATATATCCCCCTAGACCAGCAGGTATAATATATCCCCCTAGACCAGCAGGTATAATATATCCCCCTAGACCAGTAGGTATAATATTCCCATCCTAGACCAGCAGGTATAATATATCCCCTAGACCAGCAGGTATAATATATCCCCCTAGACCAGTAGGTATATATATCCCCATCTAGACCACCAGGTATAATATATCCCCTAGACCAACAGGTTTAATATATCCCCTAGATCAGCAGGTATATATATCCCCTAGATCAGCAGGTATAATATATCCCCCTAGACCAGTAGGTATAATATATCCCCTAGACCAGCAGGTATAATATATCCCCCTAGACCAGCAGGTATAATATATCCCCCTAGACCAGTAGGTATAATATATCCCCATCTAGACCACCAGGTATAATATATCCCTCTAGATCAGCAGGTATAATATATCCCCCTAGACCAGCAGGTATAATATATGCCCTAGACCAGCAGGTATAATATATGCCCCTAGACCAGCAGGTATAATATATGCCCCTAGACCAGTAGGTATAATATATCCCCATCCTAGACCACCAGGTATAATATATCTCCTTAGACCACCAGAAATGTAAAATGTTAATACATATCCATTTTACACCACCATGTCTAATAGATATCTTTGTAGAACACCAGGAATATTAAATGTTAATGAATAATAATCCTAGACCACTAGGACTGTTAGATATTAAAGGTATTGGCCACTACGTTTTTTTTTTTATTAATGGTCCATCCTCAGGATAGGCCCTTAATATCTGATTGGTGGTGGGTGCAACACCCAACACCTCCACTGATCAGTTGTTACTGGGATCGGTAAAGTTCTCGGATGCTGCCGGAACACAGCAGCTCCATCATTTCTATAGTGACCGTGGCCGGTTCCTGCAGATCTACACCCTATTCAAATGACTGTGTATAATAGAGATCACCTAGACCACCAGGAATATTAGATGTCAACGCATATCCATCGTAGACCACCAGAACTAGTAATTGATAACCCATAACTATCCAGGACCATCTTGTATAATATACTGTATGTCACCCTAGATCACCAGGAATATTACTTGTTGAACCATAACCATCCGAGACACCAAGCAAAATAAATATCATTTTAGATCACAAGTAATATTAGATAACAAACTATAACTATAGTAAACCATCATGTGAAATATATATCACTCTAGTCAGGGAATATTAGATATGACGTCATAACGATCCCAGACCATCATGTATAAGAGATATCACTCAGGCCTAGACCATCAGGAACATTACTTGTTAAACCATAACCATCCTAAGCCACCATCTATAATAGATATCATGGTAGAACACAAGGAATATTAATTAGTAACCCATAGCCATCCAGGACTATCTGCTATAAAAGATATCACCCTAGACCACCAGGAATATTATTTGTTAAATCATAACCAACCTAGATCGCCATGTACAATAGATACCAGTCCCGAATACCAGGCACATTAGATGTTAAGCCATTCTTATCATAGACACACTGTATAATAAATATCACCCTAGACCATCATGTATAATAGATATCATCGTTGACCACCTGGAATATTAGATATTAAGCCATAACCACCCTATACCATCATGTAAAATATGTATTACCCTAGACCACCAGGGATATAAAATGTCAACTCATAATAACTCTAGACAACCATATATAATATTTATCACCCTAAACCACCAGGAATATTAAATAATAACCATTTTAGACCACTTTGGTATTAGTATGCAAAAATATGTCTCACCAGCTGGCTTCAGTTATTATATAATATTACATAATCCAGGGCATACTTCATCGTCTACTTGTAGTGACATTTATACATTTTGCTCCAGATTTTCACAGTGGCGCATTGGGCACACCTAATAAAATACTATAGCTAAGAAGTAAAAACTTCACAATGGTCTTATGGAGGCGGGATGTCGCTATATAGAGCAAATTATGCAGCTGAACCTGAAAATCTAGTTTTATTGATAGTTACCTTCTATGGTGACGGGTGACACATATCCGGTCCATGGGCTGCTCCGCGGATCGTTCCTTCCCTTTATCTTACCATCCGGCAGATAGTTCTTTCTACCTGTAAATAGTGAAGGGCGACGGTCAACACGCAACTACCCGGATTGGGGAACAAGTTAACATTGGTCAGGTTGGGCTAGTGGTGATTTTCTTCTTTATTATTATAGATATTTTTTATTTGTTTATTTTTGTTTTGACTTTTTTTTATTCTTTTTCACTTTATGATTTCTCGCAGCCTCAGTCTTCGCATTCAAAGGCTGTTCTTGAAAGTCTGATCCTACGCATGGATTTATCACTTGATTACCAGGACTAATAAAATACTCAGCATTGCTGCCATCTAGATTGCATTCATGGCTTTTGAGTGTTTTACGAGCTTCTGTGTTCTACTGAAATAACCAGTTCTCATCCTACCAATAACACCGGTGTCCCGGGGCATAACTGTAAGGGGTGCAGAAATAGCCGTAACACCCAGGACACGCAGCTTTAAATGACACACTCTTCCAGGAAATTCTGCTGCGGCATATTTAAAGGGAACCTGTGATCACGTTTTTACATATAAGTAGTGGTACGGCTGTGCAGGTGTGTGCACCCCCCCAAAAAAATTATAAATTTTTGTGCAGATCCGATATTACAGTCATGTGAAACCTAATGTAGGAAGCTTTCCCCTCCTGGATTCGTCTCAATTCACGGGTAAAATCTGTACTCGGTGAAGACAGATGTTCCCATTACTGAGATAAGAGATGGCAGTTGGTGCCTATAAGATTCTATGGTGAGTGGAAGGAGAGGAGCTAGAGGCAGACACAGACATTCAGCTGCAAGGTCTCTTGAAAATGACAGTTACATTTTAACTTTGAACTAGATTTAAACTGTAACTGTTGTTTCAGAAGAACTTGCAGCAGAATGTCTGTGTGTTCCACTAGCTCCTCCCCTTCCCTTCTCCATACAATATTATAGGCACCAACTGTCATGTACTATCTCAGTAAGATAAAAATTACTGAATATAGATTTTTCAGATTTTACCCATGAATTATTAATTTATTAAGTAAAGATGAAAACTACTGTAACTCTTTAATGCTCCTTTTGCACCCATCTGCCACAGAAGGGCACTAAAGAGGCAATGAATGACAATTGGGCACAAAATGTTTATTTAATAAAAGGCCCCTAAAAAAGCAATAAATAGCAAATAGGCGCACGTTTAATTGCCACCCTTAGTTCCCATTTGGCATTTATCGCCAAAGAACTCCAGGGGGCGCCAAAACAGGTAAATATGTCCCCTTATAGGGTAACTATGTACCCTGTATAATCTGATTCTATAGTCATACTGCTATTTTTACCTTCGGGCTGAGTTATCGAATGCATTTTAGTAAGAAGAAGGGAACAGATGGAAGAAAGCGTGATGGCAGGATCAGACTACAGGGTATGTTTGTAGTCTGTTACTATGGAGACACATTGTTTTGTGTCATAGCTGAAGATGAAGAACGGTTTTAACGTCAAGACTATTTGCAGGTGGAGGACCCCGTTAAGTTCAGCACTGCCCACGCTCAATGAAAATTAATGTAAACTTTGGATTTTTTCTGTGCTCAGCATGTCGTGAGCTCGGCAGCCAACATGAAGGTAATATATCCAACCACGTCTATTGTGTACCTCCATCCATGCAACGAGAACAATAAAACAATAGCACCGACCTCTTCCTCTTCTTCCACTGGAATTAACCAGGAACTGTCTCATTTCCTCATCCTGCTTCATGGTGAGGACGTCTGTATGGAACAGTAAATCCTCCACATTGGAAAAAGCAAATAGAAATGATTACATATATACTTACCCTTCCAACCTCTGGAAATCCAAAAGTCATGGTATACCTGGTGCTGAGACTTAAAGGGGTTGTCCAATGCTTGCACGTTTTTAAAAGACCGGTATAAAATAAGAATAAGAAGCCGTTCTCATGCTCACCGATGCGCCTCGGATCTGGTTTCGCCGCCTTAACCATCTGTGTCCCGGCTACTCGCAGCTTTCTGGCTCTATCTCAACATGCCAGAAAGCGCAGGAAAATCGCGCTTAGCCAATCACTGGCCACATGTCACGGATGTGTCAGAGGCTGCGACCTTTGCATTGCATCTGTCTGCGGAAGGTCTCGGTTGTTTACTTTGCAGACTGGTGGCCATCTCCCCCGGTGCTAATGACCACACCTGGACCTGCGTGTTTATTACTTCCTATTGGGAGTTGTGGATGATATTTCCTAGTTGCACTCCTCTGTTGAAGCTTGGAGCTGTAGCAGTCTGCTAACGACCTTTTGGAGTTTGGAGGTCGTCTGCTTTTCTCTCTGAGTCTATTCAAGATAAGTGTCCCCTTGTTTCATTTATCCTTACTGTCTTTAGTGTTAGTAGGAATTGACTAGCCTTTATCCTGTCCTTCCCGATGCAGTGCTTATCACCAGGGTCACACAGGGACTAGTTATCCTGTTCGGTGACAAGTGCGGAACCTATATAGGGGCAGTAGGACAGACAGGTTGACGTTAGATCAGTCTAAGGGTCTCCACTTCCCCTTCCCTTATCCCTTTCTGTTGCACTTAGTCTGTCCTACACTGTGCGTGACACCACATCAGTGATCCACCC
This sequence comes from Oophaga sylvatica, assembly GCA_033576555.1. Classification (NCBI taxonomy): domain Eukaryota; kingdom Metazoa; phylum Chordata; class Amphibia; order Anura; family Dendrobatidae; genus Oophaga; species Oophaga sylvatica. The sequence goes on from JARQOD010000002.1 coordinate 630,467,025, forward strand.
CAACCAGTTATTGGCCGAGTGGGCATTTCTTGCCATTTTTAGTGTTCCAAGATGGGACCAGGAGGCAAAGACCAGCAGGAAAGTTACAGAACGGCAGCTTTGGGGAACCGGTAATGGAGAATATAATTTATCAGAGGCTTTTTAGGGTTAAAACAAAATAATTGCTGCCCAAACTTAAGGGATTTCCTTCCCTGTAGTCACCTCATTCGATAGTCAGAAGGGACGGTTCTGGTGGTTGGACTCTCGCTGATGAGAGCGTGTTGGGATACCCAAGTAATATGCCACCATGTTTTGTAATGGGGCAGCATGTTATGTCTATATGGAGTAGCTTTTAGGGGCCACCACTCCTTTCTATATAGAACCATTCATTGCCCATGTATCAGCGGGATACATTGGGCCCAATGGAAAAGATCAAAATGGACTTCCTGTTATGTTTTGAGTCTTACACTTCCACCGATCAACTGAAAATTGCTTTGACATCCAAGGGTGGAGAACATCATCCCCATTCATCGCTTGCATCCGGCCGCCACTGGTGTGAATTTAGACTGATCGATGGGAATACCAAGAGTTGGACCCCCACCAATCTCATTGGTGAACTATCCATAGGATAGGTCATCAATATATTTCAGACCCCGACAAACCCTCCAAGCACTTTTCATGATCCTCTGTAAAATTATCCATCCCTTGCTACCCCTCTAGCAATGTTCTACCAGGGCTTTGGCCAGTAACAATGGAGATGCAGCCAGCCATTGCTAGGCCCCCTACCCTCCTTGAATTTTTGTTGTGACTGTTTGTCACAGGGCGTGTGTTATAAGCGTTGGGTGTGATGTGGATTTCAGATAATTTTCATTCTTAAAGAACCAGTTGAACGATAGTAACCTGTAGGACTGGACTTTGGAATCTGTGGACTTTATCATGATATAAAAATCCATCATAAAAACTGAACCTGTACTTGAAGTCCTAAAATATATAAAACTATTATTCATATTCCCTTGTATACATGTGGAGAGCGGCATCTGGTAGTTTTGAAGGATCTGAAAAATCCATTTTTTTTTTAAATTGGGGAAATTCTTAGAACTGTTTTGAGTTATGTAGAATGGAGCCATTGGTTCGGGATTATTATTTAGTTATCATAGACAAACGGAGGAAGGGGAGGTGGGGGATGGAGCTGCAGATTCTTACTCACTTCACTGAAAAGCGTGGGACGAGAGATGGGTGGTGTAAGACCAGGTGGAGACATCACATTGGCTCAAAGAAGACCAGATCTACCCAAAAAATGTGACTGGACCCAGCAGGGATCTCCCTCCACCTTGGACTTCCAGTGGAGTTGACTATTTTAGACCTAATTTTTGGACAATAGTGATATATCACCTGCGTTAAAGGGGCTCTATCATTTTGACATCCCCTTTTAGGTCGGGTGCTAGCCCAGTCAACAGCTGATCTCAGCTAGCAGTAAAGCAGGAGAGGTGGCTGCACATAGAAAGTGTGGATTATTGCCACCTTGCCTGGAGGAACGAGGCTCATCCTGATTTTTTCCTGATCCCCATAAGATCCGTATAGCTTATCCGGTACATATCTTTCTTACCATTGATATATATAACTTTTCTGTCAAATCCATTGACTGACTGCTTCTTTTCCCATGAACCAGTTTTGATCAATTCCCTTTCTCATTTGTTGTTTTTGTTACTTTGTTGCAGTTTATATATTTTTAATTAGATTAATGGGCTTCTTGTGGGGTCAATCTCTATATTTGGGGTCATCTAAGTATAATATGTATTTTTAATTGTTTTTCAAAGCTTCCATCATTGTAATCCCAATCATCAACTTTTTTAAGCTCCGCCCCTGCCTAAGTATGCAAATTTAAAATGTAACTTGGAAAGAATATAAAAATTGATATACGGTAAGTGGAGAGATAACAGGTCACAGCCTCTACCTCAGCATTGATGTGTGTCTAGGAAGCTGAAATACGGGGAGCTTTTAGTGGGGTTGACACATAGTCCGTCTGACCATGTGACAAAAAGGGAACACTTTGGTCATTGCTTATTTTTGTTGTCTTGCTTAAAGGGGTACTGCAGGGAGATTAAAAAATTTTGTACTGTCCCTGCCCATTCAGCCTTGAGGATACTATTAAAAATTAACTTTTAATTAAATCATAACTTAAAAATCCAACAGAGCAACAAGAGCCAAAATCCAAACCTAACACCTACTATCAAGATACTACAAATCACAAAAAAGCATTCCAGCATGACAGCGTGGTAAACACCCCTTCTGATCGGTGATAAAATCATTACCACCGGTCAGACAGCCGCGGTTCCCACACCACCAGCCTGAGAGTTTCAGCCCCCAGCTGTCTACTTTAGCAAGGCTGGTTGTCGAAAATGGAGCGACCACACAACTTTTTTATAAATTATTTATTTAAAAAATTTAAAAATATGGTGTAGGGAGTCCTCTTTTCTTAATAACCAGCCTTGCTGAAGCTGACAGCTGATGATTGCAGCCCCTAGTTGTAAGTTTTGCTTGGCTGGTTATCAAAAATGCAGGGGAACCCACGCCTTTTTTTTAATTATTTATTTACAGCACAGGAGCCGACTGATGAATGCTCCCATCAGCCGCTCCTGATCTCACTGTTATTAGTGGCAGCAGGTGTCGGATGATGGGAGCTGTGGTTCCTTCAGCTGATACCAGTGACTGGAGGTAAACTTTATACCTCCGATCACAGCTGAGCGCTTATAAGCCATGCAATGTAGCGCAGGATCATAGTAGACAGGGTACCTTACTGTACTACGCATTTCAGGGATTTCTTCAGGTATAATATATTGACTTTTAGGATTGGTACTTCCAATAGGTGGCATTAGAGTTCAAGTCCTCTTCCACTCTGAAGAAGCTATTTGCTTATTAAATTTCCTAGAGAAGCATTGCATGGCTTATAAGCCTCCTTACACTGGGCAAGTTAGGCATGTCACTCTCCGTAAGGAGAAACGTTGCAAAGTCATAGACAGATAAGAGCTGCACAACATGCATGTGCGATGCAAATGTCCACATACATGACTGATTTATGACAAGTATCAAAAGATCAGTGTATAAAGGTAATTGCATAACCTTAGAAAAAAACAAGATGCACAACATGCATTATGCATGTGTGTGCATGTACAATCTATTCTATTGTTTCTAAACACTGTTTTTCGGTGATTACTTTGTATCTCCGTTCATACTGCACCCACATACACAAATGATACACCATTTGAAAGACAAACTTGCCCCCTTCAGCAAGAAAATAGCCAAACAAACCACACATCCACGATTTGATCACAAAATACAGTTCAAACATTAATTTTCATAAACCTGCAGTAAGAAAAAATGACCTGCAGGTGGCAGCACACTACCCCAAAGCACACTACCACAAAGCTGCTTACACACATCACAAACAAATCCAAACATTTGCCTTGGGGGCTTTCCAGCTTGCCGAACTGTTTGCCCAGCCTATTTTAGCCAAATTGGAGGATTGCACACTTCACTGCAGGTGAGGCACATATGCAAACACATTTGTAAACATGCACTGCCTATTGAATTGCACACTTGCTCCGTTTATACTCCACCCACACAAACAAATGATACACCATTTGAAAGGTCAAATGACCTGCAGGTGGCAGCACACTACCCCAAAGCACACTACCACAAAGCTGCTTACAAACATCACAAACAAATCCAAACATTTGCCTTGGGATCTTTCCAGCTTGCCCAAGTGCTTGCCAAGCCTATTTCAGGCACATTGGAGGATTGCACACTTCACTGCAGGTGAGTCACATATGCAAACCCATTTGTATACATGCACTGCTTTTTCGGTGAATACTTCGCCCCACACACACAAATGATACACCATTTGAAAGGTAAACTTGCCCCCTTCAGCAAGAAAAGAGCCAAACAAACCACACGTTCATGATTTTATCACTAAATACAGTTTAAACATTCATTTTCATAAACCTGCAGAAAGACACAATGACCTGCAGGTAGCACCTCAACCGGAAGACATTTTTTGGCCTCTACTTATCAAACCAATTTATTGTATTACCAATCTACATATATAAATGCCTGTCTGTGTTCATCATCTCATGAAATACATTTACTTTTGACCAGCTTGCTTTTTCTGAAATTGCCTGCGCCCCCAACGAACAATGTTCGAAAATTTGCACAGGCCAAGCTAGTGTGTACATATTATTAATTTTATTTATTGTTATAGCTCCCATTTATTCCATGCCACTTTACATTTGAAAAGGGTATACATAAAAACGAGTACAAAAATCTTAAACAATACCTGTCATCGACTGGTACAGGAGGAGAGACGACCATGCCCGGGAGGGCTCAAAATCTACAAGGGATGGGTGAGGGTAGAGCTGGTCGTGCAGCGGTTTCGTGGATCGGTGGTCACTGCTAGTTGTAGGCTTGTCAGAAGAGGTAGTTCTTCAGGTTCCTTTTGAAGGTTTCCATGGTAGGCAATAGTTTGATATGTTAGGGTAGAGAGTTCCAGAGTAGGGGCGATGCACGGGAGAAATCTTGTATGTGATTGTGAGAAGAGGAGATAAGGGAGAAGTAGAGAAGGAGATCTTGTGAGGATCAGAGGTTGCTTAGCGGTAAGTACCGGGAGACGAGGTCACAGATGTATGGAGGACTCAGGTTGTTGATGGCTTTGTATGTCATGGTTAGATGAGAAGTATGTTTGTTTTGCTGCAACGAGTGTGGCCTTGAAAGTAGTGAGGGACTGTTTGAATGCAATTAAGTGCACTTTGGAATGGGATCTTTTCCATCTCCACTCAGCAACTCTGGAAGCCAACCTCAGTTCTTTGGTCAGGCTGGTGTGCGAGTTTTTCTTTTTGCGAACTTTTGTATGTGTGGGAGGGCGACCGATTTGAGAGCTACAGCTATTGTGGTGTTATATAAAGCAGCAGCGTCCGCATTGGGTAAGAAACTTATGTCTGTAAGAGGGATGAGGGATTCAGAGAGTGAGTGTGGATCTAGGTATTTAAGATTTCTGCGAGGGTGTCCAAGTTTGTGGAGTGGTGATTGTGGACAAGGAGAGGAGAGGGAAGAGAATGTAAGTAGGTAAGTAGGTTGTGGTCAGAAAGAGCAAGAGGTGAGTTAGAGAGGTTAGATAGGGAGCAGAGGCGGGTGAAGATGAGGTCGAATGTGTGGCCATCTTTGTGAGTGGCTGCAGAAGACCATTGAGCGAGGCCTAAGGAAAAGTGAGAGATAGAAGTTTTGTGACAGCTGATAGGGAAGTGTCAATGGGGATGTTGAAGTCACCCATGATGATAGTGGGGATGTCAGCAGAGAGGAAATGAAGTAGCCAGGTGTTGAAGTGGTCATAGAAGGTGGTGGCTGTCTCTAGGGGCAATAAATGACAGCCAGTCGGAAATTTGAGGGGAAGTAGATGCGCAGACAGTGCACCTCAAAGAAAGGGATGGTAACAGAGGGTGGCAGTGGGATTTGAGTGAAGGAACAGTTATCTGACAGGTGTAAACCAACTCCTCCTCCATGCTTGCTGCTGGGGCGGGGTGTGTGAGAAGGATGGAATACACTATAAGAAAGTGCAGCAGGAGAGGCTGTGTCAGAGGGGGTGAGCCAGGTTTCGGTGATGGTGAAGAAGAAAAGTTTGTTCGTGATAAGTAGATCATGGATGTAGGAAAGTTTGTTGCAAACAAAGCGAGCGTTCCACAGGGCTCCTGTTAGTGGGACTGGGGAAGCGGGGGCTGGGCGAATGGGTATAAGGTTAGAGAAGTTACAGGACTTTGTGATAGATCGTGGATGGGAGGTGTAAGGGACTGTGGGGATGTGGTGAGGAGGACCAGGATTTGGAGAAAAATCACAGGCAGAGAAAGTGTTAGCAGGTGGGAGCAGGAGAGGGCATGAGGGGCTGTCTGTGTTTAGAGACAGAGGATTATATGTTGAGGAACAGTTCTGAAGAGGAGGTGAGATGGATGGGGAGGAAGGAATGAGAGATGACCAGTTCATTACTAGTTGTGGGGATTAGGGGGGTTAGTAGAAAGTGAAGGATTATAGGGGTGAGAGTGAAAACAAACAGAAACATTGTTAACAGTGACTAAGTATCCAGTTACCTTCAGTTACCTTCTGGTTCAATTCTGGATTAATTCATAGTTCCACACTTTTATGGTGCACGTTGCAGACTGACGTCTTTGCAGACATATTGTTTGCAATATATTTGCTAGAAAATGCATTCAAGTGTGAAACAAAGTGGAGTGTTCTGTGCTCATCTTGGTCAGATAATTAAGACTGAGCCAGAAGCAGGATGATCAAGTAAACAAGTGAATGCAATGAGCAGAGGTAGGAAAAATCAGTGTGGAAAGCTGGATGATGTACCTGTAGGAAGAATAGATAAATAGACATGCTGATTATAGTGCGATGGTGGCAGATGTCAGGGAACTGTCTGTATACATCATATTAAATTCTGGATTAATTTCATCTCCACACTTCTATTGTGCACTTATATGGTGCACACTGCAGACTGACGTCATTCCAGAGGTATTGTTTGCAATATATACAGTGGGTACGGAAAGTTTCCAGACCCCTTTAAATTTTTCACTGTTTCATTGTAGCCATTTGGTAAATTCAAAAAAGTTCATTTTTTCTCATTAATGTACACTCTGCACCCCATCTTGACTGAAAAAAACCCCAGAAATTTAGAAATTTTTGCAGATTTATTAAAAAAGTAAAACTGAAATCTCACATGGTCATAAGTATTCACCCCCTTTGCTCAGTATTGAGAAGAAGCACCTTTTGAGCTAGTACAGCCATGAGTCTTCTTGGGAATGATGCAACAAGTTTTTCACCCCTGGATTTGGGGATCCGCTGCCATTCTTCCTTGCAAATCCTCTCCAGTTCCCTCAGGTTGGATGATGACGTTGGTGGACAGCCATTTTCAGGTCTCTCCAGAGATGCTTAGTTGGGTTTAGGTCAGGGCTCTGGCTGAGTCAGTCAAAAATGGTCACAGAGTTGTTCTGAAGCCACTGCTTTGTTATTTTAGCTGTGTGCTTAGGGTCATTGTCTTGTTGGAAGGTGAACCATCGGCCAAGTCTGAGGTCCAGAGCACTCTGGAAGAGGTTTTCATCCAGGATATCTCTGTACTTGGCCGCATTCATGTTTCCTTCAATTGCAATCAGTCGTCCTGTCCCTACAACTGAAAAACACCCCCATAGCATGATGCTGCCACCACCATGTTTCACTGTTGGGATTTTATTGGGCAGGTGATGAGCAGTGCCTGTTTTTTTCCACACGTATCACTTAGAATTATCATCAAAAAGTTCTATCTTCGTCTCATCAGACCAGAAAATCTTCTTTCTCATAGTCTGGGAGTCCTTCATGTGTTTTTTAGCAAACTCTATAAGGGCTTTTGTGTCGACCCGCCACCACAATTGTGGGTTACCAGGGCAATGGGGTACTCAGAGCCGAGCCCATGGAAGTCTATGGGATTTGTCACAGGTAGCTGTGGCTCGGTCTGTGGCCCTGGCGGTCTGGCGTATGTTGGGGATGTATTTACAGGGGATAGGTTTATATACAGTTCGTGACGCCACCTGTAGTATTCTGGTAATTAGTACCAGCGCTGCTGTAGATCTCTGAGGGGATGGTGAGGCAGCTAGATGTCGGGTCCCCTACAGGTGGGACTCTTCCCTCAGGTCGGTAGTTAGGTAGGGATTGTGCAGGCATGCAATAATAACTCAGTCTCACACCGTCAGCGTCTTTCCATACCTTTACTTGCAAGATGATAAGGCAGGTCCCAGGGAGGCTGATGGGGTTGATGGAGGATGAGCTTTGAGGCAACAGCTAAGCAACTTAGGGGCCTCCTTTACTGTCCAATGAAGATGAGTACGACCAGCCTGAAGCGTAGTCCCCTCTATGATTCCAGCTTATCCAAAGCTGTGCTTCCCAGTCAGTTTAGTGTTAGGAGCCTTTCTATGAGGGAGCTGAATCCTTATTTTGTCCTGCAGAGACTCAAAGTCTTCACTTCCCCTGACCCCAGTTACGTACTGACTATAAGGGGCTTGTTTGCCGCGACCTAGGGTCCGGTAAATCTCTGGTTTTCTCTTCACTATGCTTGTAGCTAATAGTGATCCTTCGGTCCCCAGTAACCGGTAGCAATGTGCAGGACTTTTCCAAGTCAAAAGCACTTTTCCAATTATCTTCCTTCCACTTTGCCCTTCGATTTGCTCGACTCTTAATAGATAGTTCAGTCTTTCTTCCAGTGGGGCACAGCTCTGACTAGACTAAGGTGAATTAGACCACCTGTACCAGCCTCCACGTTCTGAACTGATGACAGGCTCAGACTGGACACGTCTACTCTGTCCAAGGACAGGAAACTGACTGACTAGAAATCACTCCCTTCCACACCCTGCTGGGTGTGTCAGAAGTGTACATGATGTCATGAAGAGACCTTAACTGTTGCCTCTCCACTCATCCTCCTGGTATTGTGTACCAGGGCTACACATTCCCCCATGGTAAACGACAGCACTCCCGGGCTGTAAAATATAAAGAGACAGTTTTGTTTATGCATGAAAATATTAACAATAACAGTAATTCGTCCCATCCGGGAGGTGAGGATATCTTGAACGTTGCGAACAATAACATTATATATAGAAATACAAAAGTATTAAATAGCATTTAATAAATATACGGTATACTTGTGAAGGACCCGCACCAAACCTTCAACGTGGGTCCTGGGTGGGCTGCAGGACATCCAATTGCAGACCTCACTCAGTGCCACACCACACGGGTTTTGTTTTCAGAGGTAGTTATGACTGGTTTATGTAAAACCAAGAGAAAGCACCGAAGCGCAACTATTTACAAGTAAGTTCTGGGTTAGCATAGTCCTTAACCTCCAAGTCCAATGTAAAACCAAAGACATATTATATTCAAATCACATAATACGAAAGTGCAAAACCTTTTCTGGTTACTATTTATCATTTACCCAGCCGGGCATTCTACAGTAGAAATATATATATTCACTATATAATTTTGTGCAAAACTTTATAAAACATTTCAAACTTTTTTACTTTTGGTAGACCCGATAGGGATCTCACCACTATTTCCTCACTATCTATTCATTCTCTGCAAATACACTTTCCACTACATTTTCCACCCCGGGGGCTGGAACAATGCAATGGGCCCTAGATCCCAGGACTAGCAAATCATGCGCTGCGATTAGGGTCTGGGTCGCCACAGTTCTGGTGCGAACCTCTAGGGGCGCAACGGGTACATTTTCTTCACGTGACACCGATTGCGTTTCAATCACAGTTAGCGATATGGACCGCGTCAGGGATTGCGATTGAGACGGGGTCGCATGTTGCGATGAAGATATAACTTTCTTTTGCGATGAAATCTGGGTCGCTTGTTGCGATGAATTTACAGGGGGCGATGCTGGGGCACGGCCGGATGCTGCTTGAGCTGGAGACGGGGACACTGCGGTAATGGTGACGATACCTGCGTTTGGGACGGGGTCACGGACGATGGTGACGTTAAGGGCATACCACCCCTTCATTCCCCAGTGCCGCGTATATGTGACGATATCTCCATTTGCTAAGTCCCTCCCGGGATGGCCTTGCGGCAGGTGAGATTCTACGTCACGCTGCTGACAAAGACCGCTGGGTAGAGGCCCGGTTCACGGATAAAGCCCCAGCCCTTCCGGAGCTGGAACTCAGTCACACACCCCTGCCGCCGCGGTTCCCGTAAGGTACCTTTGTCGCGACGGACAGTCTCCTTGTCGGCAATCAGCTCGGCATATTGTCGCTGACGGTTCCTCTGAGTTTCCCGCTCTTCCTCCTGCTGGCGCCTCTTCTTCTCCTCACGACTCTGCCATTCCTGTTCCCACTGGGCGGTATAGGCGACGTCATCCAGGCGCGCCATTTCGTCCCAGTCCACATCTGGTAGTGACGGACAGGACCCCTCCGGTGTCCCTGCCGGGGACCGATCATCTGCTGCGGCCTCCTGGCCGGGCGGGCGTTCCGGGATTGGCTGTACCTCCTCAACCTCCTTCGCTTCCACCGCTTCACCGGTGGGATCGGGATCGGTACTTTCGGGGCAGCCTCCGGTTGCTCCTTCGCCTTGGGCAGCAGACTCTTCGGTATCTGGAATCGTGGGGGTTCGTTGAGGGGAGAGGACGCGGTGTTCCACAGTCGCCACTGCATCAGGTTACATCGGCGTCTCTCAATCTCCTCCAGTCCAGTCTGGTGCTGGACCATCTTCTTCAGGCGTGCATTTTCTTCTCTTATCTCTAGCAACGCCTGTTGCAGGTGCAGGATCACAGAAGACTCCTGTGATGGTGGCAGCTTGGCTGGGGCACGGGGCCTGCCTTCCTCCGCTTCCCCGCTCGGCTGCACACGTCCTGCCTCCATGATGTTCCAGAAGATTCTTTCTTCTTTCTGCGGAGACATCCGGTCTCTTCCGTGGAGGTGGGGTTTGCGTCTCCTCCTCCTCGCAGGGAAGGTGAAGAGGAGGCGGACCTCCTTTGCTGTAGGGCAAGACCGCATGTTGTAATAGCACTTTGAGAGGGCAGGCATTTTCTTCGCGCCACAGGGGGGTAGACGCCCACGAAGGTACGCCCACCTTCTTCTCCAGCGCCTGAGGGCGCGAATATGGCGACAAAAATGGCGATTTTGGCGCCAAAAGTGCAAACAGTCCTTTTTACAAAAACAGTTCCATAGGCACGCAGGGCTCGCAATTCTGCGAGTTTCGCATCCTGTTCGTGATGCCAAAGTTTTTGTGTCGACCCGCCACCACATTTGTGGGTTACCAGGGCAATGGGGTACTCAGAGCCGAGCCCATGGAAGTCTATGGGATTTGTCACAGGTAGCTGTGGCTCGGTCTGTGGCCCTGGCGGTCTGGCGTATGTTGGGGATGTATTTACAGGGGATAGGTTTATATACAGTTCGTGACGCCACCTGTAGTATTCTGGTAATTAGTACCAGCGCTGCTGTAGATCTCTGAGGGGATGGTGAGGCAGCTAGATGTCGGGTCCCCTACAGGTGGGACTCTTCCCTCAGGTCGGTAGTTAGGTAGGGATTGTGCAGGCATGCAATAATAACTCAGTCTCACACCGTCAGCGTCTTTCCATACCTTTACTTGCAAGATGATAAGGCAGGTCCCAGGGAGGCTGATGGGGTTGATGGAGGATGAGCTTTGAGGCAACAGCTAAGCAACTTAGGGGCCTCCTTTACTGTCCAATGAAGATGAGTACGACCAGCCTGAAGCGTAGTCCCCTCTATGATTCCAGCTTATCCAAAGCTGTGCTTCCCAGTCAGTTTAGTGTTAGGAGCCTTTCTATGAGGGAGCTGAATCCTTATTTTGTCCTGCAGAGACTCAAAGTCTTCACTTCCCCTGACCCCAGTTACGTACTGACTATAAGGGGCTTGTTTGCCGCGACCTAGGGTCCGGTAAATCTCTGGTTTTCTCTTCACTATGCTTGTAGCTAATAGTGATCCTTCGGTCCCCAGTAACCGGTAGCAATGTGCAGGACTTTTCCAAGTCAAAAGCACTTTTCCAATTATCTTCCTTCCACTTTGCCCTTCGATTTGCTCGACTCTTAATAGATAGTTCAGTCTTTCTTCCAGTGGGGCACAGCTCTGACTAGACTAAGGTGAATTAGACCACCTGTACCAGCCTCCACGTTCTGAACTGATGACAGGCTCAGACTGGACACGTCTACTCTGTCCAAGGACAGGAAACTGACTGACTAGAAATCACTCCCTTCCACACCCCTGCTGGGTGTGTCAGAAGTGTACATGATGTCATGAAGAGACCTTAACTGTTGCCTCTCCACTCATCCTCCTGGTATTGTGTACCAGGGCTACACACTTTCATGTGTCTGGCACTGAGGAGCGGCTTCCGTTCGGCCACTCTGCCATAGAAGCCCGACTGGTGGAGGGCTGCAGTGATAGTTGACTTTGTGGAACTTTCTCCCATCTCCCTACTGCATCTGTGGAGCTCAGCGACAGTGATCTTGGTGTTCTTCTTTACCTCTCTCACCAAGGCTCTTCTCCCACGATTTATCAGTTTGATTGGACGGCCAGGTCTAGGAAGACTTCTGGTGGTCCCAAACTGCTTCCATTTAAGGATTATGGAGGCCACTGTGCTCTTAGGAACCTTGAGTACTGCAGAAATTCTTTTGTAACCTTGGCCAGATCTGCGCCTTGCCACAATCCTGTCTCTGAGCTCCTTGGCCAGTTCCTTTGACCTCATGATTCTCATTTGGTGTGACATGCACTGTGAGCTGTGCGGTCTTATATAGACAGGTGTGTGCCTTTACAAATCAAGTCCTATCAGTTTAATTAAACACAGCTGGACTCCAATGAAGGAGTAAAAACATCTCAAGGAGGATCACAAAGAAATGGACAGCATGTGACTTTCTACATTTCTGTTTTTTTTCAGTCAAGATGGGGTGCAGAGTGTACATTAATGAGAAAAAAATGAACTTTTTTGAATTTACCAAATGGCTGCAATGAAACAGAGTGAAAAATTTAAAGGGGTTTGAATACTTTCCGTACCCTTTGTATATACATATATTAACTGCTGAAATAAGACCAGTGTAAAAAAGGTAAAATGGGTGTCAAAAGTGTACAGATGTAGGCATAAAAAAGATTATAATGGATAACCACAGAATGTGAACATAAACCATATATAAATACATGCATAAAAGTGTAAACTAATGAATATACATAGGTGACTATTGAAACATAAGAATAAGTAGGGAAGTGAGAAGAATGCCTGTGACAATGTTGATGAAAAGATAAAATGTATGGTATATGAAATTGAAGAAAGAGTAAAAATGTGAAATAGCAAATATGTATAAATTTGTAAAGTAAATGAAATGTGTGCAGTGTAGGATTATGTACATAACTGATGTATATTGTGTGATCCAAAAGATAGGTACCTTTCCTATAGCCCCAGGAAAAGATTGGCATCCGATAGCATGCAAGCCGTCCCCATAGCCGTACCCTGGAGCTGTAGGTAGAAGGACCCACTGAAAGTAAAATAAATGTCAGTCAATATATATTCAAGAAGATGGGCGATGAATTTGAAAGTTAGTCATTGTCAAGTAGTAAGATACAGCATCCAGGCCATTTTCTTGTTGGACACTCGTGTTTGTTAATTCATTATCGATCTGAGTTCCCATTTGCATTTAGAATTCATTCCAAAGCAGGTGGTAAAAAGATAATGTGATGTATCCAAATGTTCACCTGTTGATGGCTGGGATGAAATAGAAGACCGCTGATTGCGAGCTTGGAAGGGCTGACGTCTCCATATATAAGCTGGTTTCTGTTGGTAATCACTAGTATCGTGTATTAATTTTGTTTGATTGAGGATTCCTGTATCTGCATTTCCTATTCATGAAAGTATTTTTCTATTTGTAAATTGAAAGAAGTAGTACTTCTGAAGAAGTAGTATTTTTTAACCGTGACTATGCATCATCGAGTTCCTTCTCAATGAGGACTAAAGTCTTCTAATTTAATCCAATCGCTAGTTCCATAAATCTGGTTGAGCTGCTAGAACAAATTTCTTCTAATCGAGAAATGAATTTATCATCTTCAACTGGGAGTGAAGGGAAGACTGGATTTTTTTAATATAATTTTATTAGGTAGATGAGAGTATAAGAAAGAGATAAAAAATGTGTCACGATTGGCTGCAGCCGCCGAGAAGCGGCTCAGCGCATCATCGCCCCACGCTGACCGACCACCACGGCGTGGGGCGGGCGCCCCCAGGGGACGCAATGTGGACCCTCCATACCGCAGAGGGGTACCCGGCCTACCCGAACTAAGGAAGGGCAGAGACCGGGGTTCTGTGGCAGCTGAGCATGTGGACCAAGAAGAGCCATGTAGAACTTCAGGTATAGAGGAAATAAAGTTTACTGGAGTAACAACACATAATACATAAACATCAGGATCATGAACTCAGGAACACGAACTGGAACTCAGGAACATGGACACAGGAACATGGAATCAGGAACATGGACTGGACATCAGGAACACGGACTCGATCTCAGTAACACGAACCGGACATCAGGAAACTGGACATCAGGAACACAGACTGGATCTCAGGAACATGGAACGGACATCAGGAACACGGAATCAGGAACATGGAATCAGGAACATGTAATCAGGAACACGGACCAGACATCAGGAATACGGAATCAGGAATATGGAATCAGGAACACGGACTCAGGAACATGGAATCAGGAACACGGACCGGAACACGGGCTGGATCTCAGGAACATCAGAACACTGGCATCGGACTCCGGACACCTGGCAATGATCGACAGGTTCCGGACATCGGCCTGCGGACATCAGGCTCCGGACATGAGGCCGCAGTATCAGGCTCAGGACATCTGGCAACGATCGGCAGGCTCCGGACATCAGGCAGGGAAGGATCGGATCCGGACATCTGGAAGCGATCTAAAAAGGAACCCAAGCGGTCTGGTGCAAGCCCCGCCAGGCTCAACTGGAGCCGGCCGGGGATTGCACCAAAAACAAGCTGAGCACAAAGTAACAGAAACTCAGCACACCCACACCGGACTCCTCCTTCCAAGATGAACCCAGGTTGTATCAAAGGAAGTCAGTTAGCAAAGATCACAGTCACTGGGCACAGGGTTCAGGACACAGAAGGATTCAGGAACATAACACAGCAGACACAGTTCAGACAGTCAGGTACAGGACAGGTACAGGATCAAGGATTCAAGCCTGGAATTACTGCCTCCAGGATAGGCGAGCCCGGAATTACCGCCTCCAGGATAGGCGCAGGGACGGGTACAGGATCAGGGATTCAAGCCTAGAATTACCGCCTCCAGGACAGGCAAAGGGACGGGTACAGGATCAGGGATTCAAGCCTAGAATTACCGCCTCCAGGACAGGCGAAGGGATGGGTACAGGATCAAGAATTCAAGCCTGGAATTACCGCCTCCAGGACAGGCGAAGGGATGGGTACAGGATCAAGGATTCAAGCCTGGATATACCGCCTCCAGGATAGGCACAGGGACAGGTACAGGAACACACAACACACATGGCAAGATTCAGAAGCTATGTGAGTAGCTAAGGCCCCGCCCATAGGGCAGGGAGCCTTTATATTGGAGCTGCCCCTCAGCAATTGGCTGGGGACAGCATTTCAATTACACACACTAACCCTGATAAAAGCAGGCCAGGTGTGGCCCGCGCACCCTATGTGTGTAGCCCTGTGTGTAAGGCACACAGTACCCTGGAGGATGTGCGGAGAGGTAACAGTTTAATGCTCGATATCCATTCACTCCATCACACACTTGGACACACCCATAGGGTATATAAGCTAGTGTCATACAGCAGAGTCAGTCTGTAACGACCCGCCACCACAATTGTGGATTACCAGGGCAATGGGGTACTCAGAGCCGAGCCCATGGAAGTCTATGGGGTTTGTCACAGGTAGCTGTGGCTCGGTCTGTGGCCCGGGCGGTCTGGCGTATGTTGGGGATATATTTACAGGGGATAGGTTTATATACAGTTCGTGACGCCACCTGTAGTCTTCTGGTAATTAGTACCAGCGCTGCTGTAGATCTCTGAGGGGATGGTGAGGCAGCTAGATGTCGGGTCCCTACAGGTGGGACTCTTCCCTCAGGTCGGTAGTTAGGTAGGGATTGTGCAGGCATGCAATAATAACTCAGTCTCACACGGTCAGCGTCTTTCCATACCTTTACTTGCAAGATGATAAGACAGGTCCAGGGAGGCTGATGGGGTTGATGGAGGATGAGCTTTGAGGCAACAGCTAAGCAAGTTAGGGGCCTCCTTTACTGTCCAATGAAGATGAGTACGACCAGCCTGAAGCGTAATCCCCTCTATGATTCCAGCTTTTCCAAAGCTGTTCTGCCCAGTCAGATTTGTGTTAGGAGCCTTCCTGCGAGAGAGCTGAATTCTTATCTTGTCGTGCACTGACTCAAAGTCTTCACTCCCCCTGACCCCAGTTACGTGCTGACTATATGGGGCTGTTTGCCGCGACCTAGGGTCCGGTAAATCTCTGGTTTTCTCTTCACTATGCTTGTAGCTAATAGTGATCCTTCGGTCCCCAGTGACCGGTAGCAATGTGCAGGACTTTTCCAAGTCAAAAGCACTTTTCCAATAATCTTCCTTCCACTTTGCCCTTCGATTTGCTCGACTCTTAATAGTTAGTTCAGTCTTTCTTCCAGTGGGGCACAGCTCTGACTAGGCTAAGGTGAATTAGACCACCTGTACCAGCCTCCACTTTCTGAACTGATGACAGGCTCAAACTGGACACGTCTATTCTGTCCAAGGACAGGAAACTGACTGACTAAAATCACTCCCTTCCACACCCCTGCTGGGTGTGTCAGAAGTGTACATGATGTCATGAAGAGACCTTAACTGTTACCTCTCCACTCATCCTCCTGGTATTGTGTACCAGGGCTACACATTCCCCCATGGTAAACGACAGCACTCCCGGGCTGTAAAATATAAAGAGACATTTTTGTTTATGCACGAAAACATTAACAATAACATTAATTCGTCCCATCCGGGAGGTGAGGATATCTTGAACGTTGCGAACAATAACATTATAGATAGAAATACAAAAGTATTAAATAGCATTCAATAAATATACAGTATACTTGTGAAGGACCCGCACCAAACCTTCAACGTAGGTCCTGGGTGGGCTGCAGGACATCCAAATGCAGACCTCACTCAGTGCCACACCACACGGGTTTTTGGTTCAGAGGTAAGTCAAGGTTTCATGTGAAACCGTTAAAAAGGCACTTTAGTGCAACTATCTACAGGATACAGTTTTTGGGCTGGCTCAGTCCTGAGCCTCTGAGTCCATTGTTAAACGAAGACATAATAGGGAAAAACACATATATATATATAGACTTTTCACAATATTCACATGAATTCGTTATAATCACTGCTGATATCTAATGGGTAACTTCCCTTTGGTGGTTCGCTCTGATCTACGTGGTGTAGCTTCAGGTATATCAAGTTGTGATCTGTCTGCACTGCGTAACGGCAAACTATAGAACTGCCTTAATCTTTCTATGGATCTGGCAAGCGTACTGATGGCTGGGCGGTGTGAGTCAGCTTCACCAGGGGATCCCATAGTATGGGGCGCTGCTTCAGATGATCCTTCTTGAGATTCCACAGGTTGAGGTGTTGCTGGGATGGGTAACTCCTGAGCGGGCTCAACTGGCACCACAGGCACAACTGGAGGTAGAACTTCCTCTTGTGGCTGATAAAACTGCAACACTGGAATTATCACAGCATCTCCCAGTCGGGGCCAATCCGCGGGAAAATCTCCCAGATCTGTGTGTAGGACCTCTTCCTTTCTTTCTCCTTGATTGAGGACAGGGTTCTTTTCACAACGCTTTAAGTGTTCTGGACACAATTTCAAATGATCTCTGGACACAGTGATTGTTGTTCTTCCTCCGTCCTTACTGACGACACAAACTTTTCTGTTGTCATATTTAGAATCTTGTATGACGTAGGGTTCTTGCTCCCACTGGTTATCCAGTTTGTGCATCTTCCTTTTTCTTTTTAATACTACCTCTCCAGGCATCAAAGGCTTGGCAGGAGCATTTCTGTTGTAAACATCTTCCTGTTTCTCCCGTGCCTTATTGAGACTTTCCTCTACACAGATTTGTACTCTTCTGTATTGCTCTTGCCGATTGACGTCCAGTTTTCAACAGCGTCGTCTGCCTCCGGTTCTACCACTCCAAGTTCTAAATCCATTGGTAGTTTTCCGGGCCTTGCTCGCATAAGATAAGCTGGAGTGCAGTTAGTTGAGCTTACAGGTATATGATTATACAAATCAACCAAATCAGGTAGTAAATCCGGCCATCGATTTCTGTCTTCCAACGGTATGGATCTCAACAAGTCAAGGACAATATGGTTCATCTTTTCACAAAGACCGTTGGTTTGAGGGTGGTATGGTGTCGTTCTAATTTTCTTGCACCCGTACATATGACAGAATTCCTTGAATAAATCGGCTTCAAAAGCAGGTCCCTGATCGGTTAATACTTGCTCCGGATACCCATGCGGTCTGCAGAAGCTTGCTTGAAAGGTTTTCGCAGCCGTCACTGCGGTCTGGTCCTTAACTGGAACAACTACCAGAAATCTGGAGTAATGGTCCACCATGGTCAAGGCGTATGAGTATCCAGTTCTACTTGGCGACAGTTTGACATGGTCCAGGGCCACAATCTCCAGGGGACGAGTCGTCCGGATAGGTTGCAGGGGTGCCTTCTGACTACCGTAGTCCTTTCTTCTGAGACCACAAGGTCCACAGTTCCGACACCACCTCTCGATGGAGCTGCGCATCCCTACCCAGTAGAACCGGCATCTCAACAGGGTCTCCAGCTTTCTCCAGCCAAAGTGTCCTGCTTGATCGTGGTACGCTTCCAACACCATTGGGACGTCTGCCTTGGGGACCACGATTTGCCAGACCATTTCATGGGTTCTGGGGTTGACGTATCTTCTGCACAACTTCTCACGGTATAGGAACAACCTGCTTTTCTCGTTCCACAGGAGCTTGGCTGACATAGGTGCATCCTTTTCCAAGGAGGAACCTTCCTGTTTTAACAACTCCTTGATGCGGCTGACCATGGATCACTGTCCTGAGTCTCTTTCCAGCTGTGATGGGGTAAAGGATTTAATGTTGCACCATACTGCTTTCTGTGAACTCGATGCTCGTGGACTACCCCATTTCGATGGAACGCGGGTAGCTCAATTTCTTCCAGGTCGTCCGATTCTTCTTCCGTATCAGAGTCATGCGGCATTCGGGACAACGCATCAGCATTAGCATTCTTTCGACCTGCCCGGTACTTGATAGTAAACTGGTAATTGGACAACCGGGCCATCCATCGCTGCTCCATGGCACCCAGCTTGGCGGTTTCCAGGTGCGTTAACGGGTTGTTGTCTGTGTACGCCGTGAACTTATTGGAGGCCAGATAGTGCTTAAATCTTTCAGTAATGGCCCAGACCAGCGCCAGAAACTCCAGCTTGAAGCTGCTATAATTTTCCGGATTCCTCTCCGTTGGCCTGAGTTTTCTGCTAGCATAAGCGATGACTTTTTCTTGGCCATTCTGCTTCTGACTGAGAACTGCTCCCAGCCCTTCATTACTGGCGTCGGTGTACAACAGGAACGGTTGGCTGTAATCAGGATAGGTTAAGATCTCATCACCTGTCAGGATCTCTTTCATCTTTTGGAATGCTTCAGCCTGTTCTTTACCCCAATTAAAGGGAGGGTTTCTGCTCTTTAAAGATTGTCCTACCAGGAGGTCCTGTAAAGGAGCTGCCTTCTTCGTGTAATCTTTCACGAATCTCCTGTAGTAACCCGTTAGTCCCAGGAAACTGTCGCACTTCCTTAAGGTTCTTCGGCTCCGGCCACTTCTGGATGGCAGTGACTTTCTCTGGGTCCGGCGCTACTCCTTCCGAACTGACGATGTGCCCCAAGTATTGTACCTTCTGTTTGAGTAGATGGCATTTTGAGGGTTTTAATTTCATCCCGTACCTGGACAGGGACTCGAATACTTCTGCCAGGTGCTTCAGATGGTCCTCATATGTCTTGGAATACACGATAACGTCGTCTAGGTATAGCAGCACGGTTTCAAAATTGAGATGTCCCAGACAGTTTTCCATCACTCTCTGAAATGTTCCTGGGCACTACTGAGCCCAAACGGCATTCTGTCGAACTCACAGAGCCCCATTGGGGTGGTGAAAGCCGTTTTCTCACGATCCTCCTCAGCCACAGCCACTTGCCAGTAACCACTAGTCAGATCAAGGGTAGAAAAGTAGTTAGCCGTTTTCAGAGCAGCTAATGATTCCTCTATTCGTGGTAACGGGTATGCATCCTTGTGTGTTATGCGG
>JARQOD010000002.1:630487007-630532906 GCA_033576555.1 Oophaga sylvatica
TTTTTTTTTTTTCCCCATAAATCAATAGTACACTGAAAATAAGAAACTTTAAAATATATCTTATGGGGAAAATTCTTCTTTTTTCCTTCTGGACTGATCTTTCTTTTTACTAAAGACAATTTCCCATTTACTGAGTTTAAAAAAGAAAGATAGTGTAATAAGGCTCAAAGAAGAAGAGGGAGGAGGAGCTAGGGGAAGTTCCATAGAACTTTATGTGCACCAACTGCAATCTCCTATTTCTACAATTTTACCAGTGAAATTGAGAATTAAAGTGATCACACCTCTAAATTTTTAGGGTTTGAGTCTTCGGGTAGAGGTTTCAGAGCAAAACACCCCATGGTTTCCCCTTTGTAGTCTGTTTGCGGTGTAACTTCATTAATAAGCCGTTAACCTGTTTAAAAAAAATTTGGCGGTGTATATGTGAATCCCCGGTGATGGCTGTCATTGTGAGGACTTTTGTGGTTGTACTCACCCATTACACAGAACATTCACCCTTGGAGACCTGTCCTTTAAAAACGTTCAGTTTTCATCAGTCTTTTGTACATGAATCTGGCTGAGGATATGTGATCCTGTGCGATGAAGATGGGAAAATTGCACTACTAGTCATTGTGTGCCCAGGAAAGCAACTAAGTGGACCTCATAACAGTTAACCCGTGCCAGGGGGCCTGGGGAGCCAAAAAGTCCATCTGGCCCAATAAATACCATTTGGGTTGATACAATATTTGATCCCTCTATTTGCACTTTTTTGTGCTGAAAAGTTGAAAGACTGTGGAGACCTGTTGTGTAACCAGTGTTTCCCCCCTCCCCCAAAACCCCGTAATGAAACACACACAGTCCTAGATGGGTTAACAGGTCGTCACAGTTTTAGTAATACAAAAGCGAGAAAGGCAATACATTTTGTAACGAGCGGCTTTGCCGAGATCCTTCCCGATCGACAGGGAGTTGGCCCAAGAGCAGTTACGAACATTTGCCCTCCTCCACTTCTTCCGCCAGGGAGGACCTGTGTTTGTGTAGCCCTGGTATGTAAGGCACCAGTATTTGGAGGATGTGTATCGCCCCGCCACCCAATTGGGATTACCAGGGCAATGGGGTACTCAGAGCGGCCCAGGGAAAGTCTATGGGGTTTGTCACAGGTAGCGGTGGCTCGGTCTGTGGCCCCTGGGGGGTCTGGCGAAGTTGGGGGTATATTTACAGGGGATAGATAATTTACAGTTCGTGACGCCACCCCGTAGTCTTCTGGTAATTTGTACCAGCGCTGCGTAGGGCTTGAGGGGAAAGGTGAGGGAGCTAGTGTCGGGTCCCCTACAGGTGGGACTCTTCCCTAGTCGATAGTTATGATGGGGGTAGTGCAGGGACGCAATCAAATAACACAGTCTCACACATCACGTCTTTCCATACCCCTTTTTTCTTGCAAATGGTTTGGCTGGTCCCAGGGAGGCTGATCCAATGGGGAAGTGTTTTTGAGTTAGCAGTGGACAAGTTAGGGCCCCTTTCATTCAAAATGGTGAGTAACCAGCAAAAGCGTAGTTCCCTCATAAACTCCGTTCTCTAAGCTGTATGCCCGGCAGTGTTGTGGTCGGAGCCTTCCTGTAGAGAGCTGAGTTCCTATTCTTGCTGATCAGGCTCAAGGTTCTCACTCCCCCTGACCCCAGTTACGTACCGACACTCCAGGGGCTGCTTGCTGTTACCTAAGGTCCAGTAAGCCTCTGGTTTTTTACACTATGCGTGAAAGCTATAGTGATGCTTCGGTCTCCAGTGACCGGTAACAATGTGCAGGACTTCTCCCAATCCTATAGCACTCAGATTCCCTACCACTGTGCCTTTCGCCTTGTCCGCGCTTGTAGCATAAGCATTTCTCACTTCAAAGGTTATAAAAGCCAATCTCTTTCTTAACTTCCTTCTTCAGCTTGTTGCCAGAAACTCATAATTTCTGGCAGGAGCACGTCTCTGAACCTTCACCGTCCTTGGGGACAGGAGACTGAAGTATATCTGCAACTCACTTCCCTCTTCTTAATAGAATGTTCAGTTGTCTATCAGTGGGCACAGCTCTGACCAGGCTGAGGTGATCTGGCTCACCTGTACTGGCCTCCACTTTTCTGAACTGCACACAGATTGCACTCAGCTCTGCGCTGACTGACTAGACCTCTGAATGACTGACTCACTGTCCGAGGACAGGAAACTGACTGACTTTCTGCTGCATGTGACTAGACTATATATATTACCTGTGGGTGTGTCTAAGTGCGTGTTGAAATGAATGTTCATTGAGCATTAAACTGCTAACCTCTCCAACATTCTCCAGGGTACTGCGTGTGCCTTCACACCAGGGCTACACAGATGCGTGGAGAGGTAACCGTTTAATGCTTGATATCCATTCACTCCAACATACACCTTAGACACACCCATTGAGAGAGTTTCCCTGTCTTAGAACAGTAGAAGTTTCAGTCAGTCGAGTCTGGACTTGGAGGGAGGAAGGAGTTCAGTCTAGCTCGGGTGGCTCAGGAGTGAGTCATCCCACCAGTGTGCAGTCTGTGCAGGAGGAGAGGAGATCAGATTGCATTTTCCTGTCAGAGCTCGTGTGAGCTAAAGTCAGACAGACGGAGACAGCTTTGGAGAAAAGGAAGTTTGCAGCAGAAACTTCAGTGCCTGTTCCAAGGACAGTGAAGTTCAGTTGATGTGTTCCTGAACTAGGAGAATACTGAGAATCTGTCAGCGAGCCCAAGGAAGAAGTAAGAAAGGATTGACTTGTACTACTATAGGAATGTGGAGTGCTTATGTTAAGAGCGCGAGCAGGGCGAAGGGCGTAGTGGAAGAAGTTAGAGCAGTGCCTTAGATATTGGATTATCTGCACTATTAGCCGGTCACTGGGGCCCCGAAGTGTTGCTATCGCTTTATGATAGTGATGAAACAACCAGAGGTTCGCTGGACTACAAGTCGCAGGAACAAGCCCTAGAGAGTCGGTACGTAACCGGAGTCAGGGAGAGTAGGAACTTTGAGTCTCTGCAGGACAAAAGTAAGAACCTGCTCTCTCAACATCTGCAAAGCAGAGATATGGAAGGCTCCACCACAATGCTGACGGGCAGTACAGCTATGGAGTTAGCTGGAGTATTTGGAGTTAACTTAGCTTCATGCAAGTTGGACTCATCATATTGAAAGTAAAGGAGGCCTCTAACCTGCTCAGCGGTTATCTTGAAACGCATTCTCCACCCCGACCAGCTCCCCGGGACCTGCCTAAACATCTGACAAGTAAAAGGTATGGAAAGACGCTGGATGGTGGGGAGACTGATTCATTTATCTGCACCCTACATCATTATAACCATAGACTTTGAGGGACCAGTCCCACCTGTGGGGGACCCGTCATCTAGCTGCCACAACATCCCCTCAGAGATCTACAGCAGCGCTGGTCTTAGTGATCAGAAAACTACAGGTGGCGTCACGAATGTTATCTACCCAATCCCCTGTAAATAATCCCCCCATCATACCCTGACCGCCAGGGAACACGGAACGAGCCACCGCTGCCAGTGACACAAATCCCATAGACTTTCATGGGCTCGGCTCCGAGTACCCCATATCCCGGAAACCCACAATTGTGGTGCGTGGTCGAGACATATAAACTACACGGGACTCCGACCCCCACCCATCAGCGTTAGGGCTGTTTCATCCCCATCCTGTAAATCAGACGGAAAAATATCTAGGCCAATGTCTGTCAGGTGAACTCCGTCCGTCTTAAATAGTGACGTGTTTTCCCTTGCAGCTGGTGGTGACGGATAGCGATACCGCCTTTTCCACTCACAAATTTTCTCATCCGGGCGTTGAATTTCCTCCTTGTGCGCTTTGTGGGTTTTTTATCTCTTGCGCCACGCCATACGGACCGTGCAATTATCTCTGACCACACCAGTATCATATTTGTGAATAAACAGCTGAAACCGTTCGGTATCCGTTGTCATCCATTTATACAGATCCTCTACCTTTTGCTTGCCTTGATCGTTGCCACCCGCGTGTAACACCATTATCATCGGGCGTCTTGCCCTCCTTGAAATGTCAACCAACTCTTTGAACACCTGTTTCCAGTAGAGGCCTCTGATACCCCTCCAGTTAACCTATAGGCCCGGAGGCCAAGATTTTTTCCTCCCGGACGCAGTTTGGCCCTTTTTTTCCGCCCAATAGACATAGGAATGTCCTACAACCCAAACTTCCACTCCTGTAAGAGATAACATATGTTAATTCAGCAAATCAGGTCTTATGTATCTGGCGAAGCATGCGGATTTCCACCGCCCCATTCCCTGCACCTCGACCTCTGACACTCCTCCCTAGCTGCTTCTGTAGCTGCCCCTATTCGGAACGAATGTGTCCCGTACTCCTTTGGTTATCGCCGTTTTTTTCCAAGCATAGCTTGAAAATTGCCTGGAAATTGGTACTTGGTCAGAGGGGACCCATCTGTATGAGTGAAGAAAAATCTACTTGCGTGTTTTATTACGGCGTATCTTTGGACGAATTTTAGTGGGCAAACTGGGCCATCTGTCGCGTTAACCAGGACCCATGTTCCCCTACCGGTGGGATCGCACTTGGATTTCCTCGCTCGAATGCGCAGAGCGTCGCTGCATATGACTATGTCCTCCGTAATTAGGCCACCCTCCGACGTGTTTTTTGACCGCGGTAGTAATTCGCTAAAGCGCAGTGCTCCGAAAAAGGCGATTGCGAAAGCTGCCGCTATGAGGACCGCTTCGTATTGCGATGTGCAGACTGATGGGGATATCAGGATAATGTCATGTAATAATCTCAGTGAAATGGGACGGCGCATTCTCGGCTTGGTTGAAGCCTTTTCCATCCTTTAATGGCTTGCTTAATGAAAACGAGCTTTGTATCGTCTGCCCATCCCAATGGTTGAAAGAAAAAGGCTAACCCCGATAATTTCTGTTGGCCGACGACCCGCTTTCCTTCAGCCGTACTAGAAATTCCGGCGTCACCGAGCCTCTTGTTCGGTCGTATTTATCGACTGGCCTACCCTGAATTAATGAGCACCACTCTTCCCAAGCCTTACCATTGTAACAACCCTGCTGGCATCACTGCATGGCCTCCCATCCCTCACACACTTACTTGCTCACTGCTCCAGGTTAACTCAGTTACTATCTTGCTACTGAGCTGCCAGGTCTCAGGTCTTGCTCTGTGTTCATCCATCTTGGAGGCTTCACTCCTAGCTTTGTCTTGTACCTGTTTGTCCGCTCTCCAGGAAGCATTATATCCTGGTCTCTGTGCTATTGTTCCTGACTTTGCCTTGTACCTGTTTGCCGCCCTCCAGGAGGCTGCATATCCTGGACTCTGTGTCTATGTCTCTGTTCCTTGTCTCGTGTCATTACCTTGTCTGAACTCAGTCCTACCTCTGTCTCTTAGTCTCCTTGTCTGTGGTTTCTTCCTTGCTGTGTCTTGCCTTGTGGTCTCTCTGTATCTCTCTTTGCCTCTTGTCTGCACTCCTGTGGTTCCGCTCTGCTTCGATCCTGCCGCTGCAGCAATCTCTTGCAGCTCCTCTCCGTATATCTTGCGGTTCCGCTCTGCTTCGCTCCTGCCGCTGCAGCAATCTCTCGCTGCAGTTCCTCTCTGCATATCTTGCGATTTCCGCTTTGCTCCTGCCTCTGCAGTACCTCTTGTGGCTCTACAGCCCTTCTCCGCAGCCTCGCGGTTCACTCCCTGTGTGAACAGGTCTCTGCCTGTTCCTCCATGCTCCATACCTTCCAGTCAGTTCCTGTATCTACACCTGCTGTGTGAGCAGGTCTCTACCTGTTTCTCCATACACCATACTGTTATGCTTCGGTAGCTGAGGAGAGCAGACAAAAACGGCAATACACCAGAGAGGTTGGAATCTATTGGATTGCAGTACCCTGACTAACCACCACAACTAAAGGCAGCCGTGGAGCGTTCCTACGTTGGTCCTAGACGCCTCGTCACAGCCTGAGAGATTAACTACACCTAAAGATAGAAAGAGGAAAGCTATCTGCCCCGGAGCAGATCCCCAAAGAACATAGGGAGCCCCCAAACATGTAATGGCGGTTAGACAAGAGGAAATACAGACACAGACAGAAAATAGTATAAGCAAACGCTGGGGCCCAATCTGCCTAGACAGAAAAGGATAGAAAGGATACTCACTGCAATCCAAAAAACCCTAAAAAATGCCAACGCTACTGATTGCAAAAACACCTGAGATCACGCGACCTCTACTACCTAAATCAGTTCTCTGGTGTAACAAAACTAAGCCGCAGCCACTGAAAAAACTGGAAAAGGCAAATGAACAAATAACAATGGCTCCAGAGGAACTGAGAGGAGCCCAAGCCCCCCGGGGGGGGGGGGAGCCTGGCTAACCTCACAGAAATGCAGAGAAATATGCAAATGGTAAGCACAAAAACAAAAACAGAAAATATCTTATCTGAAAGCAGAAGAAGAGGCAAGACTCAAAAAGCTTCCAAGTGAACCAGGAACCACAGTTGAGACAAGAACATTTGATCACCGGCAACCATGATGGGAGGGAACCTCCCTTATATCAAGCCAGTCTGTGAATCCTGATTGCCAATCCTCATTGAATGGTTCAGTACTGTTTGTAACCACCAGTGGGAGCTTCTGCTCAGAATTCATTTCCAAAACATTCACAACAGTACCCCCCCTTGAGGAGGGGTCACCGAACCCTCATTTGTGCAACCAGGTCGGTCAGGATGAGCTCGGTGATACGCACGGATCAGTCTCCTAGCATGGATGTCCGAAGCAAACACCAAAGAATTGTCCTCCTGACCATAACCTCCACTTAAGCAAATACTTGGGTTTCCGTCTAGAAAAAC
Organism: Oophaga sylvatica; assembly: GCA_033576555.1. NCBI lineage: Eukaryota > Metazoa > Chordata > Amphibia > Anura > Dendrobatidae > Oophaga > Oophaga sylvatica. The sequence goes on from JARQOD010000002.1 coordinate 630,493,829, forward strand.
GAGAATCCAATATTTTCTCAACCACATACTCCAGATTGCCCTCAACCAAAACAGGTCAGGAGGCACAGCCATAGGAACCACTGGCTCGACAAACCTCTTCAATAAGGACTTGTGGAACACGTTATGGATCTTAAATGTCCCTGGAAGAAGTAAACGAAAGGAAACAGTATTAAGAATCTCCATGATCTTATAAGGTCCAATGAACCTAGGCTTAAACTTAAGAGATGCAACTCTCATAGGGATATTTCTTAAGGACAACCAGACAAAGTCCCCACATTTAAACCGAGGACCATCAGTCCTATGCCGGTTGGCAAACCGCTGGGCCTTCTCCTGAGAGAGGGACAACCTCTCCACTACCTGGTCCCAAATCTGCTGCATACGCTCCACAACAAATTCAACAACCCGGACAGACAGAAGCCTCCGTCTGTCCCGAAGAAAATCGAGGGTGAAACCCAAAAATTGCAGAAAAATGGAGACATCAAAGTGGCAGAGCTAGCTCTATTATTAAGAGCAAACTCAGCCAAAGGCAAAAAAGAGACCCAGTCGTCTTGATCAGCAGACAAAAAGCATCTCAGATAAGTCTCCAATGTTGGTTTGTTCTCTCAGTTTGTCCATTGGTCTGAGGATGAAAAGCAGAGAAGAAAGACAATTGAACACCAAGTTTAGAACAAAAAGTCCTCCAAAAATCTGGAAACAAACTGGACTCCTCTGTCGGGACACAAATGTTCTGGGAGCCGTGTAACCGAACCAACGTGCTGAAGGAACAAAGGCACCAATTCGGGGGGAGAAAGGAACTTAGGTAATGGCAAAAAGGATGTATCATCTTGGAAACCCTATACAGATCACCCAGATAACGGTCATTCTCTGAGAAACAGGGAGGTCGGAAATAAAATCCTGAGATAGGGGGTCTTTGGTTTTTGGGCACAGGCAATGGCATCAACAAACCACTGGGAGCGAGAGCAAGGTTGGAGCGGAGCAAGCCCCACAGGACTGCATAAATGCCTGACGTCACGTGACAAAGTAGGCCACCAAAAGGACCGACTCACCAAGTCTTGGTTACCAAAAATTCAGGATGAGGGCCCAAACGCGGAAAAAATGAATCTCAGACATCACTCTTTTCACCGGTCGGGCAAACAATTTCCCAACAGGGCAGCGCTCGGGTTTATCCTCCTGACACCTTTCCGACCAGTCTCAAATTGGGCGAGATGGCGGAAAGAAATACACCCTTTTAAAAATAACAGCGGGATCAGATAACCAGGGAGTCCGCAAGGGGAAAAAACTCCTCGAGAGGGCATCCGCCTTAAATTCTTAGTGCAGGAAAAAAAGGAAACCACAAAATTAAAAGTGTGAAAAAAAAGGGCCCCACCTGGCCTGTTAGGTTTTAAGTCGCTTGGCTGATTCCAGAAAACCAGATTCTTATGGTCCTGAGGACCACCACCGATGTTTTGGCTCCCTCCCCCAAAAGTCTCCACTCTTCAAAACCCCTTCATGGCCAAAAAAATCCCGTTACCCAGTATAATTACGTTCAGTTGGAGAAAATTTTCGAGAGAAAAGGCACAAGGGTTACTTTTAGGAGGTCTCAGGATCCCCTTTTGAACAAAACGGCACCTCCCCCCAATTTCAGAGGCATAAACCCTCCACCTGAAATGGCAGGAAACATCAGGCTGCCGTAGAACTGGAGGCAGAAGTGAATCTCTGTTAAGTTCTAAAACCCGAAGGGGACTGCCTCAGGAGGGCCAAATCACCACATCAAAAATCCCTTTTTGGTCAAATAGCAATGTTTAAACAAAAACAGAGAAATTACCAATAATTTACGATAAAAATTGGCAAAACCCAAGAATCTTTGAAGGCCTTTAAGAAGTAGGTTGGACCCAATCACAGAGGCCTGAACTTGACCTGGCCATTTCAAAAAACGATGGAGACAAATGAACCCCCAGAAATGAATCCTCTGTACGCCAAAAAGACACTTTGAATCCCTTCAATACAGACATTCATTCTAAAAATCTGGGAACACAGTCCGAACAGTTTCCCCTGAGAGTCCCAGTCATTGGGAAAAAATCAAGATATCATCCAAATTAAACAATCAGAAAAAATTTTTTCCACAAAATCCCTGAAGATGTCATTCATGAAGGACTGGAAAGACGGAAGGAGCATTATGAGCCCAAAGGCATCACTAGGTACTCAAAATGCCCCTCTGAGGTATTAAACGCCGTCTTCCATTATCCCCGTGCTTAATGGAATAAGGTTATACGCCCCCTGAGGTCAAGTTTGGTAAAACAATAGCACTTTTCACCCTGGAAACAAAAGGGCCCGAAATCAAGGGTAAGGATTTGATATTTCACAGTGATCTTATTCAAGGCGATAACTTCCGGGCCTTAATGAACCACCTTTTTGGCCCCAAAAAAAAAAAAAAGCCCAAGGGTGAAGAGGAAGGTTGATAAATTTTAAAGACTCCCTTTATTAAGACCGTTTTTGGTCTGTTCAGGTACAGACAAGTTAAAAAAGGGGCCCCCTTTGGGCTTTACTCAGGCACAATTCAAAGCACGTCTTTTTTCCAGGGGGGGAAGGATGAGATTTATTTTATAAAAAAAACAGAAAAAATCAGTCAAAAAGTAGGAAAATCCCGAGACGGGGAGAGGCAGAAAAAACGGAGTGTTGGCATTTAAAATTGGCACCCCAATGGTTACAAAACGATTCTTTCCAAAAAGGATTATGAACTGAAAAAAGGGGGAAAAATAGTAAAAGTCATCAGTTATAAGTAAAAAAAATTTGAAAAAACCCCGATGATCGGTTAAAAACCCCATTATCCCTAGTAGAAAAGGGGTTTATCTAACCAAAGGGTAGAATCAATCCCCCGTGGGGAATTTGATTTCGGGGTATAAAGGGGAAACCACAATTTGGCAAAATAAAAACATCGGTTTAAAAACTGCTCCCCAAACAAAAAAACGAGAGAAAATGGGGCAGGGAGCAAATGGGGGTAACATAAAACAAAAAATTTATTTGGGAAAAATTACCCAAAAAAGAGCGTGCAAAAATTTTTCCCCCCTTTTAGGGGAAATAGAAATAGCAGGGAAAAGGCTCCCCACAAAAAAAAAAACCATTGCGTTTTCGAAACTTTTGACGTGTCCCAAAAAGCCCCCCCCCCCCCTTTTTTCCACACTGCGGGGTTTTAAAAAACTGGCTCCAAGGAACACTATTCCACGTATACCTCTCGCTACGCAAAGTTGTAAATTTAAAAATTCAAAAATTGACAGAATCATTGCCCCCAGAGGGAGGGGGGGAAACCCAAACCATAACATCTTTTACATTTTTGGGACGCCCCTTAAAAAAAAAGGGCTCCCAAAGCATCAAAATTCCTTTTTTTTAGGATCCCCTTTTTGGGAATTTCTGCATTTCAATCAGCGTCCCAACCCCCTGTTTAAAAATGCCAAAAAAAGGTTTTTAAATTGATCTGACATTAGGCTCACGTAAAAAAACCCCCAAAGGCCAGAAAAATTCTAAACATCACTCAAAACGGGCCCCCCGGGGTGTCAGGGAAAAACCCCAATCCTGAGGACCCCCGCGCAGGAGAGAGATAAAAATTTTAAACTGCTGTGCTGGTTCCCTGAGGACTTAGGTTTTAAAAAAAAAAAAAAACCTTACAGTTATTTTTAAAATTCAAAATTTGGCCCGTTCCCCCCAAAAAAAATGGCAGGGGAACCCGGGGGTTTTCCCAACCACAACCAGCAAGATAGACGGGCAATACTCCAAAACCTCAGGGGAAAAACTGATCCACACGGCCAGACAGTGTGCAAGCTCCTTGAAGAAAAAAAATCCCCCTCAGCACCCGAGAAAAAGGGGGAAAAAAAATGCAAAAAAACAAAAAAAAAAATCTCTACACTTTTTTCTTTCTACCTATTTTCCCTTCTGTGATTTCCATATTTTTTCAGGGGGGCCCCGGAATACTGTTATTTTTTGGGGAGCTGGGGAGGCAGGAAAAAAACGGAAAACACCAAGAGGTTGGGAATCTTTGGGGTTGCAGTACCCTTTGCCCCCCACAACAAAAGGGGCCCCCCTGGGCGGTTCCTACTTGGGGCCAGACGCCTCGCCACCCTAAAAATTTAAAATCACCTAAGATAGAAAAGGAAAACTTCTCCCCCGGAGAGTTTCCCCAAAAAAAATAGGAAGCCCCAAAAACATAAAAAGGCCCGGGTTAAAAAAGGGGAAAATTTTCGACACAGACGAAAAGGGAAAACAAATGCGGGGGGCCCAATCCCCCAGCCCGGGAAAAGGATAGCAAGGATACTTTCTTCCGTGCCCTTTCTGGGGCTCGTCCGTGCCAGCCTCCCCCCCGGGGTCCGTCCGTGCCACCCCGCCCTGTTTCTCACCCCTTGCCAGCCCCCCTGTCTCGTCTGTGCCCCTCCCCCGTGTCTCGTGTCCCCGCCTGCCCTGTCCTCGTCGTCCAACTGCCCGTCTCTGTTAGTGCCGCCTGCTTGTCTCTCGTCATCCCACCCGGGCCCTGTCTCTCGTCAGCCCTTTTCCCAGTCCGGTTTCAGCCGTCCCCCCATCTCCCCAAAAGGGGGATCGCGCCCCCCCAAACCCCACCCGGGCGGGGCCCCTGGAAGCTCCCTGCCGAAACAAGCCTGACCTCACATAAGAGGCTCCATAAAGAGAGGAAAGCGGTCTTAGTCACCCCCCTTCCAGGGTGGGTCGGTCTGTGGCAAATGGGGCCAAAACCCCCTTTTGGCTCAGGGCCCACAGCCGGGGGCCGAGCGTGACAACCAAGCCCCCCCAAAGGGAGCCAGTGGGCAAAAAGGGAGGAAGGGGGATCAGTGATTGGCCACTGTGTCCCCCTAGGGATTGGCAGATTTCCCCGGGTTGCGGGTTTGGGGGTTTGGATTCTGAAAGCCTGGAATCGGAAAATACAATGATTAATGAATTGTCCTTACTTCCCCCACAATGGGCTCTACAACAAATATTGTTTTTAGGGATAGCAGCGCTAAAAGGGGATAATAAGCAAGTTGGGCAGAGGAAAATGACATTGGGGGTTTTGACATTTTCTGTTTTCGTATTTTTTGTCTGGAAACGAATGTTATTGTTTTTTTAAAGGTTAGCCCTATCCCCAATTTGGGCCCCCCCATTGGAATATCCCATAGGGCTGGGTCCCGCCCCCCCGTTTTTATGTGGTCCTTTTTCCCCGGCCCCAAATTTTTTCGCACCATTGATTTTATAGATTTCGCGAAACCCCCCTTTTTTTTTCCCCCCTTTTTTGCCAGCCCTAAAATCCTTGCTTGCCTTTTTTTTGCATGACAAGTGGGGGCCATTGAGATTGGGAGGAACGTCCGCCCTACATTAAATTGCTTTTAACGCGCGAAATGAGCCTAATTCTATGGCCCCCCTGGGGAAACGTTTTGCGCCAAAAGAAGTCCGCGAGAATGACCTGCCCCCCGGGATCCCGGGAAGCGCCGTCAGTAGAAACCCCTTAAACCCGCTTTGTGAGTGTTACTTTGTTAACTTTTCGAAGCCCCCCTTTTCCCAAAAATTTCTGTGTTATTTGATTTTTCCCTTGGGAAGCGGGAAAAAACCCCCCCAAAAATTTGGGGTTTTTTGATGCCTAACAAAGGATTAATTTCAGGGGCCCTCGTTTTTTTTTGGGGTAATGGTACGCCGAATTTCCCTGAGATTTCTCTTGAGGAGGAGCAGGTCTTTAATTTTTGGGGGGCGAACAAAAAACGCGAGGTAGGGGGAATTTGGGGGGTTTTGGGCCCGTTTCGACCGAAAAAATACAAAAAAAAGAAAAAAGGGGGTGAATAAAATCAAATAGGACATGAGATGGGAACTCCCATAGGTAAGCACATATCGAAATAAAGTGCTGGTCCCTTTGCAGCCCAGTAGGTGGAAACATTCGGGTGCACAGGCAAAAAAAGGAAATTTCCCCAATTTTTTTTTGGGGTTTTTGGGCCGCGGGGGCCCCGGGGCCGGTCCCCGGGGGTTAAATCTACCGTTCGATTGTACAAAAATAAGAAAGGGGGAACTGTCCCTAAAAAAGGACTGAGCTGGATCCCTACGATGTAAAGGGGAACCTTTTCCTGCGCCCCAACCCGCTAAAGCCCCCGCTAATCTGAACGAAGATATATTTTCGAGGGGGGGAACCCCCACAAGATCTAGGGACGGGGGAGAAAGGGGGGACACCCCTAACAGAAGGTAGCGGGAAAAAAAAAACAGAAAAAAAAATTATAAGAGATCCTCAGATCAAAAAAAAAACTGACAGAGTAAGGATCTAAGCACCCGGGCTTAAGAGATTATACAATGAAGTCCAGCAAAGCCAAAGGGGGGGCCCGGGCAAATAGGGAAAAAGGTCAGGGCCCAAAAAAAATTTGAAAAAAAAAATAAAAAAAGGGGGGTTTAACAGTACCCCCCTTTTAAAGGGGGCCCCCTGGGCCCCCCCCTAGGACTTAGGCTTACCCGAAACCTTTTGAAACGCTCTGACAAGCCTTGGGGACGCAGAAAACTCATCCCCCCCCCCAGGTTTAGCTGGGTAAAACCCTTCCAAGCGACGAGGTACTGCAAACCCCCTTATACTTTAGAATTTAGGATGGGGGAAAATTTTCTATTCCCCGTCCTCCACCACCAGGGGAAAGTGGCCAACCTCTCCCTCTGAGACCCAGTTTTTTTAAAGGGGGAAAAAAAAAAAAAACCCCCTTTTTAAAATTCTTCCAGGGGGGGGGGAAAACCCCCAAAACTTAACAGCGATTGGTTAAAAAACCCCTGAAGCACCTTAAAGGCCCCTAAAATTTTTGGGGGCCCAATTTTTGACGGAACCCTCAAGCGCAAATTTTTTGGGGGAAAACCAGCCCTGCCCCCAATAGCAAAAAAAACCCCTCTTGTCGTTTTCTATAAAAATTTACACGGGTTTTTTTGTTACCTCCTGAAGATTCCCACGCCATCAGCCAAACTCTCTCCAAAAAAAAAAAAAAATTTCCCCCTTCGGGGGCAGCCGATCCCAATTTGGGAAAAAAGCCCCCAAAAGACGGATGTCTCCCATTCAAAAAAAAAAAAGGGGAACAACCAGCAGAAGCGGTGAGGGTTTTTTAAGAGAAAACTCAGCAAGTGGAAAAAAAATCGCCCAAACCCTCTTGATTAGCACAAAACAACGCAAGAATGCTCAACATCCGGGTTTTTTTTCCTTTTGTCGGGCCCCTTAGACTGGGGTGATACCCGGGGTAAAAAAACGAAAAAAGAACTCCCCCCCTGTCAAAAAAAAACGGCCAAAAAGAGCCACAAACTGAGGCCCCCCACAGAAAAAAATGTCATTAAAAAACCCCTGCAGTTTTATTTTTTCCCTTACAAACCCCCTTTGCGAGATTTTTGCGCAGGGCAGTTTGATAAAAGGGAAACCCAAAGGTAACATTTCAAAAAAGGTCCACGACCCCCAGATGACATTTTGAAACCTCGGGGGGGGAAAGGGGCGTAATAAAGCCCCTACCCAAAAAGTGTCCAAGGGCAAGGGACCCCCCGAGGGCAAAGAAAACCCCCCCAGCAGGGGTTAGAAGACTTGACTAGAAACCCAAAAGTGCTTGACGCACCCCTTAATGACTTTTCTTCTGCCACCCCGGGCCCCCAAAAAAAATGCGCCCCCAAGTCTTTTTGGGCTCGAGTTTCCCCGGGGGCCCCGCCAAAAAAAAAAGTCATGACATTCAAAAAAAAAAATCTCTCCTCAGGGGACCCGGCACAACAAAACCCCCCCGCGGCGTGTTAGATGGGGCATTCTCCCCCTTCTTTAAGAATCTCATCTTCCCAAAAAACCCCGGGGGCCAAAACAGGGTAACAACCCCCTTTGCAAAATGTTTTCCTTCCCTCAGTACCCCCTATAGGGGAAAAGCTGCGGGGACAAAACATCAGCTTTTAACATTTTTTTTACCCGGGTTAAGTAACGGGGAAAAATTTTAAAAAACCCCCAAAAAAACTTTTTCCCCCTAGCCGAGGGCATCAAGGGTTGGGGAACTCAAGGTAATCAGATTTTTTTGATCGGTAAAGGGCTTTTTTGGGAAATTCCCCCCCCCCCCAAAAAAAGCGCCGTGTTCAAAGCGAGTTTAATTGCCAACAATTCCCCCCTTTGATATATAATTTTTTTTTTTGAGTCAGAAAAATTTTTTTTTAAAAAAAAGCACAAAGGGTTTTACTCCATCGTCTTTGCCCGAGACAACCCGCGCCGACCCCCACAGAAGAAGCATTAAACCCCAACCAAAAAAGTTTAGTAAAATCAGGCTGGTAAAGGGTGAGAGCAGGCTGAACTGTTTTTTACAAAAAACAAAACCTAAAGGGCCCCAGTATCCAAAGAACCCCATTTGCACCTTTCCGGTGGATGGGGAAAAAGGGGGTTTGGGGAATCACAGAAATTTTTTTTTATTTTTTTCTAAAAATTTTTTGGCGGGAACCCCCCAAAAAACCCCCGTTTTTGATTTAAAACCAATAGGTCTAGGCCAATCCTGGGCAGTTTTCATTTACCCGGGGCCATCTCAAAACCTTCACTGGAGGAAAAGTCCCCAAAAAAAAAAGTCTCTGTACAGCGAATAAAATTTTTAGTTTTTGGGAAAAGGAATTATCACTCAAAACTGAAAAACTTCACGCACTCCCCCTGAGACTCCGAAAAGGTGAAAAAATTAAAAAAGTCATCTAAACACAACCCCCACTTTTTTCCGATAAAAAGGGCTAAGATGTCATTAATAAATTTAAAAAAAAACCCCGGGGCCTGGAAAACCCCAAAAGGCATTTAAACCCGATTTAAAATGCCCCCGGGGAGTTTTAAAAAGCAGTCTTCCCCCTTTTTTCCCCCTCCTTCATGCCAACAAATTGTATGCCCCCAAGATAAAATTTTTTGGAACCATTGGGCCCCCCCAAAGTTTTAAAAAAAATTCGGGAAAAAAGGCGGGGGTAAGGATTGGTACGTAATCTTATTAACCCCTCCGGACATTAGACTTTACTATCCCCCCAAAAAACCCCCTCCCCTTTGCCCATGGAGGGGGATAGTACGATAGGGATCAGGGGCCCCCCGAGGGGAGCGCAGCTAACCCGCCGCGGGTTAGGATTACACAGCTGCCCCCCGTATGTGTGTCGGAGGGGGCAGGGGGCCGCCCCCGGGAAACATTTTCCCAAAGCACACCGCGATCAAACATGATCGGGGGTGTACGGGGGGGGCCGGGGGAATCACGCCCCCGGGTGGGGGCTCCCCGCCGCCCCCCTTTCCCCCCCCCCCCCAGACCACGCATGGATTCGCTTTTCGAGGGCTTTCCCCCCTCCCGGGGCCCCGGGTTTCCAAGATGGCCCCCGGGGGCCTGGAGGGAGGGGTTTTTCCCAGTGCCTGCTGAGAGCAGGCAGAAAAACCTGCACCCTATCCCCGAGGGGATCGTGGTGGCAAGTGCTGTGCACACTGCCCAAAACCCCGCGTTTTTAAAAATACAGTGATGTCCCCCCCCTGGGCAAAGTTAAAAAAAAAAAAAATAAACATTTATAAAAAAAAACCAAATAAAAAAAAAAAAAAAAAAAAAATTTTTCCCCCAAAAAATTAATTTTTTTCCCGTAAAAAAAAAAAAAAAACCAATAAAAGTACACTTTTTGGGTTTGCCGCGTCCGTAACACCCCCCTAAAAAAACCTTTTCCCCTTTTTAACCCCCTTTATAAACCCCCTTTAAAAAAAAAAAAAAAACGAAGAAAAAAAAACAATGCTTTTTCTCATACCCCCAACAAAAAGTGGAATAACGCGCGATAAAAAAAACCGTTTTAAAATAAACATGGTACCTAAAAACGTCATTTGCCCGCAAAAAAACGAGCCGCAACAGCATCATCAAAAAAAAAAATTAAAAAAGTTAAGTCGGAAAAAAGCGAGCAAAAAAAATTATTTTTTTTAAAAATTTTTTTTTATTTTTAAAAGCGCCAAAACATAAAAAAAAGTATAAATGGGTTTCCCATAATGTACTCCCCCAAAAAATAAAACTGTTTATCTTTTTTTTACACCCCGGAAAAATAAAAACCCCCCCCCAAAAAAAAATTTTTGAATTGCTTTTTTTTTCCCATTTTAACCTCCCAAAATCGAAATAAAAAGCGATAAAAAAAATGTCACCTGTTTAAAAAAAAGGGGACAAATAAAAATCAAAATCGTACCGGAAAAAATAAGACCTCACGGGTTTGGGCAAAAAAGAAAAAAATTTTTGCTTCAAAAAAGTGGCGATGCAAAAAAATATTTTTTTTAAAAAAAAGCTCTTTTAGCGTGACAGCTGGGCCAAAAAAAAAAAAAAACCCTTTAAATAGTAAATTAAACCCCCCCCTTTTTTACCCCCCCTTTTTTTTGGGAAAAAAAAAATTTAAAAAAAAAAATGTATTTTTTCCTTTTTTCCCCTTAGGGTTAGGGGTTGGGTTGCGGCTAAAAATTTAAAAAAAATTTTTTTTTTTTTTTTAAAGGTGTACATTATAAAATTTGTGAAAACACTTGGGGCTTCTAGCGCTACCACACACCTGATAAGTTCCTTGGGGGGTCTATTTTCCAAAATGGGGAAATTTTTTGGGGGTTTCCCCCTGGTTTTTGGGCTCAGGGGCTCTCCAAATGCGACATGACCCCCCAGACCTTTTCCCTCAAAATCTGCAACCCAAAAAAACACTATTCCCTTCCGGCCCCCAAAAAGGGACCCATACATAGTTTTCTCCCAAAAAATTTTTGGGGATAAACGTACTCAGGAAAAAATTTGGGGAAAAAATTTTGGGGTCCCCAATTTTTTCCTGTTACCCTTGTAAAAAAAAAATATTGGGGCGAAAAAATTTTTTTTTGCAAAAAAAAAAAAGGTTTTTTTTTTTTTACGGCTGGGGTTTAAAAAAATTTTTGAAGCCCCTTCGGGGTTCAAAGTGCTCAAAACCCCCCCTTTTAAAAAACCTTGGGGGGTCTTTTTTCCCAAAAAAGGGGGGCAAATTGGGGGGGTTTTTTCCCCTGTTTAGGCGCTGGGGGGTCTCCAAAGGACAGACGCCCCCAGACCTTTTCCCTCAAAGTCTGCAACCCCAAAAGTCACTACTTCCCTTCCGAGCCCGGGCGCCCCCCTACAGTATTTTCCCCCCATATTGGGTATCAGCGTTTTCAGGAAAAATTGGAAAAAAACTTTTGGGGTTTCCCAAATTTTTCCGTTTCCCCCTTTTAAAAAAAAATTTTGGGGGGAAAAAATTTTTTTGAAAAAAAAAAAAGGGTTTTTTTTTTTTTTTTCGGCTGTGCGTTTTTAAATTCTGTAAAACAAATTGGGGTTCAAAGTGCTCACCACACATCTAGATAAGTTCCTTGGGGGGTCTTTTCCAAAATGGGGTCACTTGTGGGGGGTTTCCAGTTTTTGGGGCATAGGGGCTCCCCCAAAAGTGACTTTTACGCCCCCCGACCTTTCCCCTCAAAGTCTGAAAAACCAAAACGCACTATTTCCCCCTTTTTCCCAGCCCCGACGTGTGGACATACAGTATTTTCGCCCAAAATTGGGGATCTTTTTGACTCGGGGCAAATTGGACAAAACTTTTTCGTTCCAATTCTTCTGTTACCTGTGAAAAAAAAATTTTTGGGGGCAAAAAAAAAATTTTTGTAAAAAAAAAAAGTTTTTTATTTTAGGGGAAAAGTTATAAAATTTTTGTGAAACCCCGGGGGGGTTTAAAAATTCTCCCACACATCTTTAAGTTCCCTTAGGGGTTTTTTTCCCCCAAAGGTGTCATTAGGGGGTTTCCACTGTTTAGGCAGATCAAAGGGGCTCTCCAAACACGACATGGCGTCCACCCCAAATTTTGCTTTTTAAAAAATCGACGGGCCCCTTCCCCTTTCCCAAAATCTGCCTGCACCCAAACAGTGGTTTACCCCCACATATGGGGTATCACGCACTCGGGGCAAATTTGCAAAATAATTTTGGGGGTCTTGTTCCCTTGGAAAAAAAAAAATTTTGGGGGGAAAAAAAAATCATTTTTGTGGAAAAAAAAAGTTTTTTTAAAATTTTTGGGTTACGTTTTAAAAATTGTTGAAGCACTTGGGGGTTCAAATTGCTCATCAAAAAAAATTTTTTAATTTCCCCTTGGGGTCTAGTTTCCCAAATGGGGGCATTTGTGGGGGGTTTCCACTGTTTTGCAAAACAGGGCTCTCCAAATGCAACAGGCATCCAAACCAAAATTCCCCGCAAAATTTTTGGGTTTAAAAATCAAATGGTGCTCCCTTTTTCCCCCCCGGCTCTGCCGGGCGCCCAAACAGTGGTTCCCCCCCACTATGGGGTAAACAGATACCAGGACCCAAAATTTTCAACAACTTATGGGCCAATTTCTCCTTTTTCCCTTGGGAAATAAAAAAATAGTGACTAAAGTAATTTTTGGGGGAAAAAAAAATGTTTTTTTATTTTCCCCCCCGGGGTTTAAAAAAATTGTGTGAAGCATTGGGGGTTTAAAAGGTCAAAAAAGATCTAGTTTTTTTCCCCTTAGGGGGCAGTTTCCAAAGGGGGGTCATTTTTTTGGGGGTTTCCATTTTTTGGGCTCATCTGGGCACTGCAAAACAACACCCCCCCATTAGTCTGCATTCCAAAACGTTACAAATTTCCCTTTTCCCAAGCCCTGCCGTGCGCCCAAACAGTTTCCCCCCCCAAGGGGGGGTACGCGTACCAGGACAAATTCCCCCAAAAATTTTTTTGGGGGCCCCAATTTCCTTGGGAAAATTAAAAAATTGGGAAAAAAATCATTTTTGGGGAAAAATTTTTTTTTTTTTTTTTTTCCCACCCAGGTTTTAAAAAATTTTTGTGAAACTTGAGGGTTCAAAGTGTCAAAAACAAAATTAGAAAAGTACCTTTGGGGGTTATTTTCCCAAAAGGGTGTCCCCTTGGGGGGGGGTTTTTCCACTGTTTGGCGCATCAGGGGCCCCCCAAATGGCCCATGGATCCAATCTAAATTCCACCCCAATTTTAGTTTAAAAAAAAAAAAACGTCGCCCCTTTTTTTCGAGCTCTGCCGTGGCCCAAACAGTTTTTTCCCCCCCCACAGGGGGGGTATTGGCGTATCGGGAAAAGAAATTCCCTAACCCTTATCTGCCCCTTTTCCCCCTTTTCCCTTTGGGAAAAAATAAAAAAAAATTTTTTTAAAAGTCATTTTTTTTGGTAAAAAAGTAAAAAATTCTTTTTTTTTCCCGTTTTTTTTTAGTTACTGTGAAGCCCCTGGGGGGTTTAAAAAATTTTTAAAAATGGGTTTTTTATACCTTGGGGGGTGCGTTTTTAAAAAGGTCATTTTTGGGGGATTTTCCCCCTATAGACCCCTAAAAATGATTTTCAAATGTGAGGGGGGTCCCTAAAAAAATGGCTTTGTAAATTTTGTTGTAAAAATGAGAAATCATTGTGTCAACTTTAAACCTTATAACTTCCTTAACAAAAAAAAATTTTGGTTCACCAAAAATTGTGCTGATGTAAAGTAGTCATTGTGGGAATATGTTATTTCTTAAACTATTTTGTGTGATATATTTCTCTGTTTTAAGGGGAATAAAAATTCAAGTTTGAAAATTGCAAAATTTTAAAAAATTTTCGCCATATTTGCGTTTTTTTTAAAATAAAACGCAAGTTATATCGAAGAAATTTTACCACTAACATGAAGTTACAATATGTCACGAGAAAACTATCTCAGAATCGCGAAGGATCCGTTGAAGGTTTCCAAGAGTTATAACTCATAAAAGAGACAGTGGTCAGATTGTAAAATTGGCCGGTCATAATCGTGCAACCACCTTGGGGGGTGAAGGGTTAACTTACGAAAGTTCTAGACAAGGCCGTAAACCCGCCGACCTTTTTTTTAACAAAAAAAATCCCAACCGCCTACAGGAGTTTGGAAGGCCTAATGTGCACCGGCGGCTACGCTTGTCTGTATGTATTTCCTCCAAAGCCGTCTCTCAGGAATAGTCAAATTAAATAAACGACTTTTAGGAAGCAGTCGCTCCAGGGACAAATTCAATTGCACACTCATATCTTATGAGGAGGCAATACTGCGATTCCTTATCAGAAAAAATTTCAAAAATCTGAATAGGTACAGTGTAACTTCCCCTTAAACTACAGCAGCAATACGCCGTTACAACACTTGTCATAAACATTTGGGACTCCAGGACTTAATTTCATTGGTAGTCTAATCCGTACTCGGATTGTGCAATTTTATACCAGGGGTAACCCAAAATCAACGGTGAGGGCAAATTATTCAAAACTACAAATCCAAATTCTCTTGATGAACCCATATATTGTACAGGAGGAAATTCACAGATATGGTGAGTAAACATTTTTCAAGTGAGGAAACCATCCACAGTTGGACACCACTTTAATAGGGAAAGACAAGAAGTTTGGGGTTTTAATTTTAGTTTTTCCAAAAAATTTCCATCCAATCACATTGAGAGTTGAAACACAATCATCAAATTTCCCGAAAACTCATTAATTCCTCCTCACCAGCAGTGTTGCAGAAAGAAAAAGGACACCTTTATTGTTTAAACCAAGCTATGCGGGCGAAACTGACCTCATTTTTTTTTTCTCTCTTTATTCATTCGAAGCGCGCATTTCTTAAATAAAATGCTCAGGTTTGCTCACAATAGAAACACAAGCCCTTCAGCAAATCTGCGTTCTTTTTTCCCGAGGTGTAGTGTCAATTCGCTCCAATTTCCATCGGCTCTCCAATGTCCAGTACATTCCTTCTCCAAAACTTGGAGCTGACAAGGCAGATTTACTCTCATTACCCTTGCACGCAGTCTCCCTATCCACCCGTATGGCTAATTGCATGCCTTCTTGCAAGTTACCAGGTATGGGATAAGCAATCAGCAAATCTTTAACCTTTACTTAACCCTGCAAAGAAATAAACTTTTCAAAGCGAATCGGTCCAGCACCACCTGAGTGGACCACCTTCGGAGTGAGTACAATATTTTTACATTACCTGATCACCTGTCTAAACGTCTCAATTTCTGTCTCAGCTGATGAAACACGATAAGGATCGTCATATAATAAGCCCAAAGCAGAAAAAAAACATCACAGATCTAAAGCATGGATCACTAGCTGCAGAGACAAAAAAAAATAAAAGGCCACCAGTCTGAGGTTATTTGCGCAAAAGTGACATTTATGAACCCTATGCGCTGTGATTTCATCACCACAGAGGATCTGGGTCTCAAACGGAAATACAACAAGCAAGCATTTTTAAAAGAAAAAAAATTCTTGTTGTTCACCAAAAAATAAATCAGGGCAAACGTACCTTTGGCCTCACGAAATGTGATCCAGAGCAACTACTCACGTGTTGCTTTATCTCAGCCACCTCCAGAGAAAGTACTGCGGCGTTGACCAAATCCTGAACGAGACCATGATGGAACAGAAAATCTTTCCTTTGAGATTTTTTTTTTTTTTTTCTTTCTTCGCTGGACTTACTGTTATGATCTGCTACAAGCACTAAGGAAGGGTGGGAATTCTGTTCCTACAATAGGACTGAGCTGGATCCCTAGATGTAACGGGGATCTGATTGCGACCGCAGACCCGCTAAGTCCTCAGCTAGTCTGAACGACAGCCTATAGTTGCGAGGGAGGAATTCCCTACCAAGATCTAGGGACTGGGAGAAAAGGTGGACATCCTCCTAACATGAAAAGTGTAGCAGGGAAAATAAAACAGAGAACAAATACTAAGAGATCTCAGATTCGAGCAAAACTGACAGAGTTAAGGCATCTAAGCACCCGGCTAGCTTAAGAGTAGATAAGACAATGAAGTCCTCAGCAAAGCCGAAGGCGGAGCAGACTAAATAGGGTTAAAAAGGTACATGTGACCAGCAAACTGAAATACAAAAACTAAAAAGGGGTTTCTAACACTACGCCTTATCGAAAGACGGTACGTGGACAGAAGCCTTTTCTTGGGGAGAAAGCGCGTTAAACGGATTCGCCTTTGGGTGAGACAGGATGATGCGATTCCAGGCGATATTTACCGGGTTCTTTTTTGGATAATACCTAATGGCGATATTTTGATATTTTTGAAGGGGATTGACTGAAAAGGGGGGCCGCTATTCTACCTAATTCCACCTCCTTTTGTTATTTTTTGTCTTAGATTTTGGGGAATTCATGAGCAGATTTTAGGTTATCAGATAGGTTGGCGTTCTTGTAAACTTAAAGGGATAAAAAAGCCGTCTGTAAAACCCGATCGTAGTTTGCTGCTTCAGCTTTTTTATTGGGGTAGAGACTATCGCAGGAGCCATCGCGGTTCACGCTCACTGGGGTTTCGCCTTGTAGGCGGTTGTAGGCTGCCGAGTTCACCTTGATGCTGGGTGTCCCCCCCCGCAAGTGAGTAAATCATGACGGAATTGGCATAGCGCGTGGGAAACGGCAGATTCCTCGTTTATATAGCCGCAGGACCCGGGGTTTTCGTCGTGACCACTGAGTTTTGACATGCGGCTGTGAAGTGATTAGTGGTCGGTAGCTGAAAAGGGGGCAGCTTCTGTGACACGCATCAGACACAACCCCACACGTCTGTCGCTTTGATCACCCAGCCTAGATCGGCTGTAGGGCCAGCCGCCTGCGGAACTCCTCGTCATTACCGCCGTACGATTTGTATGAACTATATATCATGTCCTGTTATATTAATAACTCGGAGGAGCGTTCCGGATGTTCTGGCCCATTATAGAGGAATACTGTGAAGGCCTGAAGCCCATTGTTTAGTTAACGCTATTTTTGATCTATTCCTCTCATACCCCCAGTTCGTTGGCTTTATCCACTATTTGTTGTCAGCTGATAACAGCGACCTTATTCAACATTGTCATTGTTCCAGATTTTTTGCCTAGTCTCCTGACTCTATGTGAGCGCCCAGGGGCTGTCCACAGAAGGAAGGCGTCTTTGTGTAGGAACCCACCCTTGTGACGGTTACTGTTGTAGTGATCACGCGTAATCGCTCGGATGTGATAGGTGTAGAATTAGTTACTTTATTGCTGAGGTTGCTCCCTTTGTTTAAGTTACTTCCGTAGCGTTAGGATTTCCCCGACTACTTTTGGAACACTCCCTGCTGTGTGTCTCATGGGAGGAAATGTTCTCCGATCCTGGACGAATTGCCGGCTCCGCTGATGGTTGACGTGCGCATGTCAACCCGATGGGAAAAACTTGGCTTCGCTAACGCGGTGGTTGGCGATGTGTTGGCTGGCAAACCAGGGAAGCTTGAGATGCGTTATTCCTGGTTGTTAGCAAACGGATGAGGCTTCAAGTGTCGCCGGGAGGAAAAGAGGAGTTTAACCGGCATGGACACATGGATTTAACCCTGTAGGTGTGTCGTAGGACCTTCCCCTTTAAGAGCATTTTGGGGGGCGGGGGGGTTGGGTGCTCCCCCCCCCCCCCCCCCCCCCTTTTGTGTGGGGGGGGGCGGGCCGGCTGGGGCATCCCAATTCGGATCACAAGGGGATTGGTGTGTGGGGGGGGACTGGGCACTGTATTTTGTTGTTGTTTGTTACATGGGCTCCACAGTCAGAGGCGCCCTCCTTATACAGTACGGCGCCTGTCTTCTGGCATTTAATTTTTTTTCTCGTTACACCCATTTCCTTGTTGAAGCTCATTAATTAGATTGTGGCCCTCGCGGGCAGGGTCCTCTCTTCCTCCTGTACCAGTCGTGGACTTTTATTGTTTGAGATTATTTTACTCGTTTTTATGTATGTGTAGCCCCTGGTACACAAATACCAGGAGGAATGAGTGGAGAGGAAAACAGGTAAGGTCTCTTCATGAATCATGTACACCTCTGACACACCAGCAGGGTGTGGAAGGGAGTGATTTCTGTCAGTCAGTATCCTGTCCTTGGACAGAGTAAGACGTGTCCAGTTTTGAGATCTGTCTTCAGTTCAGAACGTGGAGGCTCGGTACAGGTGGTCTAATTCACCTTAGTTAGTCAGAGCTGTGCCCACTGGAAAGAAAGACTGAAACTATCTATAAGGAGTTGAGCAAATCGAAGGCAAAAAAAAAAAAAAAAAAAAAAAAAAAAAAAATAGAAAAAAAAGTGGAAGGAGATTATTGGAAAAGTGCGTTTGGCTTGGAAGAGTCCTGCACATTGCTACGGTCACTGGGGACCGAAGGTCACTATTTGATAACAAGCATAGTGAGAGAAATCCAGAGATTTTACGGACCTAGGTCGCAGGCAAACAGCCCCGTATGTCAGTACGTTACTGGGGTCAGGGGAAGAGTGAAGACTTCGAGTCTCTGCAGGACAAAAATAAGGAATTCAGCTCCCTCTATAGAAAGGCTCACCACAAACCAGATGGGCGGTTCAGCTTTGGATAAGCTGGAATCATAGAGGGGAATACGCTTCAGTGGTCGTACTCATACTTCATATGGACAGTAAAGGAGCCCCTAAGTTGCCTTAGCTGTTGCTCAAAGCTCATCCTCCATTAACCCCATCAGCTCCTGGGGACCTGCTTGACATCTTACAAGTAAAGGTATGGAAAGACGCTGACCGTGTGAGACCTGAGTTATTATTGCATGCCTGCACTATCCCTACCCTAAATACGACCTGAGGGAGAAGAGGTCCCCACCTGTAGGGGAACCGACATCTAGCTGCCTCACCATCCCCTCAGAGATTACAGCAGCGCTGGTATTAATTACCAGTAATGACCTACAGTGGCGTCCGAACCTGTATATAAACCTATCCCCTGTAAATATATCCCCAACATTACGCCAGGACCGCCAGGGGCCACAGACGATCCACAGCTACCTGTGACAAAAATTCCCATAGACTTCTACGGGCTCGGTCTGAGTTACCCATTGGCCTGGTAACCTCAATTGTGGTGGCGGGTCGACACAAAAAACTGGCGTCACGAACAGGATACGAATCTTGGAATCATAGTGAGCCCTGTGTGCCCTGTGGAGTGTTTTGGCGAAAAAGACAGTTTGCTGATTGTTTGGCGCCAAATACCGCCATATTTGCAGCCAGATTCGCGCCCTAAGGCGCTGGAGAAGAATGTGGGCGTACCTGAAAGAGCGCGCAGAGTCTGGATCACGCCCTGGCTCTGACTATCGGAGGACCTGCAAACAGGAAGGAACGCTCTGACATCAGAGCGCCTGCAGGACGAAGGTCCTGTTCCCACTGCGGTGCTGTGAAATAGCAGCGTCTGAAAACCGGTAGGACTCCGTTTATCCAAGGGGGCGCTAAGATGTCACAACAACCGGAGCGAGACAGACCATGCGGCCCCAGCCGGAGGCCCCTATCCGCACCGTCTGGTATTGTGCGCTCAGATGGGGGCGCAGGGCCTGCACCCAGTCCGGTAGTCAGATCATGCATCTAACGCTCCCATATATGCCTGGGCGGAAATGGCTCCCAATACTGCGTGGGCCAGGCACTTTAGCAGGCTTCAAGGGAAGTTATGCAGCATCTATAAATGTACTACCATGCCTGCGAGACAAAAAGCTGCTGTGCTAATACAGGGCAGCTAACTGGCGCTGCTGAGAGGGAAGTGGAATACTTGGGATACCGTTGATCTGGAGTCGGTATTAAAAATAAAAAAATAACAAAACAAAAAAGTATAACCTGCGATCTTCCTTAAGCTTCATGCCATATTTGAAGAGCACAGAAACGGATTCCCGGATGGCCTCTATCATGGTTCCAACAGCCAGGTGACAAGCACATCGGGAATACGCTTGCCGACTAAAGGAGCCCTGAGAGCCGCAAGCAAATTAACCATTTAAATGCTATCGACGAGATGAATGCTGAAAGAACATTTATACAGGGATTGAGATCCCAGAGGAAAGCAGAACTGTAATGGTGGTCCTTAGATCATCGGATGCTACTTTGATGCCTAAATGGACATGGCATTAAAAGGGCTGCGGCCCCTGGGCAAACCTGTGGTGGCACCAAATCTTAGGGTGAACGTCACTCTGGAACGGCAGTAACCCCCCTGTCCCCGTTAGTGGCTGAAGCAAAGCGCAGGTGACTACTCTAGTGGAATTGGAATGTCTAGCGCTCAGAGGTGCGCCAGCTGACTAAAAATATGGCCGCTGTAATGAGTGCCCTGCCAAGATGCGGAAAGAGGAGGAAGGGAAGATCTTGTTGCTGACTGCCCAGAGGGACGTTCCGTGGATGCACCGGTGTAGAAGAAGACGTCGCCCCCCGGAGGAGACAACGCCACCCCCAGGAGCAACCTTGATCAACACCATCCTGTCGAGAGATCATCTGTTATCGCTGCAAACCGGAAAGGGTCATCTGTCTAAACAGTGTCACTTTAACCGGGAAGAAACCTGGGTCAAGGGCCAACACCAGGAGAATACCGTCAAGGGCCTAGACTGGAACCGCAGTATGTGGGCGGGCGGACCTACTTGTCTATTATTCTAGATGGTATTGCTGTTCCAGCATTGTTAGACACTGGGTCCCAGGGGACCCTAATACCTGATGCTCTATATACCAAGTTACTGGGTCAATGGACAGTCTTAACCTCCGAGCCTTGACTTTATGTGTATGCCTTCGAATGGTCTTCCTCGTAGATGTACTCGGAAAAAAAAGTGTTGATGTTAAAGGTGGGCAGAGAGGAGTTGAAGACCAAGGGTTCGGGTAGTAAGACTGTAAATGAGGGAGAATGGTCTAAATATAATTTTGGGTACTAACATTATCGTAATTGTTTGGGAGAAGTTTGTTCTTGCTCCAACAGCTCGTGAGATTGCCCCGACCAAGGAAGAGGAGGAGTAATACAAAGAGGATCCCGGGCCCTGGTGTGTCAGCAGCATAGCGAAGCATTACAGACGGCGAAATGGTAATGTACGGGTCACTGACTCGGATCCTTTTGTGATTCCCCAATGAGTGAAAATGATCATTTGGTGCAGGGAGCCATAGGTCTGAGAGGACAGAATTACCAAGCTGTAGCTAGAACCCCACCATTCAGACATAGTCCTTAAATTTTGGACTGATTGAGGAGTAGTAGAAGTGGTGAATGGAAGAGTACGGTACTGCTTCTCAAATGGGGAGTTGATGAGGTAAATTTAACCCCCGTTATGCAACCATTGCTAAATTCATGCTTGTTGATATTAATTCTATTCTCACGGCTGAGTCCTTAGACTCTGTCAAATAGCGGAGGGAAATGACACTGCAACCGAGGTGGCGAATGGTGTCACGCAACTCCATGTGGGACGGACACCACTCCCGCTCACCAGAAGCAAGGGGTATTACGGGTGGTGCAGAGTATGCCCAAGTGTTTAGCAAAATCCACTTGATTTTGGGACAATTAAGGGGTTACAGCATCATATCCTACAGTGCAATCATCTCCATCAAAGAGCGGTTAGCCCATACTCAGCTCATTATCAGAGGCTAAGATAGGTTGAATGATATGAAGAAAGATGGGGTGATAAGGGATAGTTGTAGCCCTGGGCAGCCCTATAGTTCTGGTTAAAAAGGAAAGATGGTAGGTATGAGAATGTGTGTGATTACAGGCGGTGAAACGCATAATCACACAAGGATGAGTACCGTTTCCAGTATTAGAGGAATCATTAAGCTGCCTCTGTAAAACGGCTAATACCTTTTCCATACCCTTTAGATCTGACTAGTGGTTACTGGCAAGTGGCTGTGGCTGAGGGGATCGTGGAGGAGGCAAAAACGGCTTTCACCACACCAATGTGGCTCTGTGAGTTCGACAGGAATGCCGTTTGGGCTCAGCAGTGCCCCAGAGAACATTTCAGAGAAGGATGGAAAAAAACTGTCTGGGACATCTCATTTTGAAACAGTGCCTGATATACCTAGACGACGTTATCGTGTATTCCAAGACATTATGAGGACCATCTGAAGCACCTGCAAAAGAAAAGGTAAATTTTCGAGTCCTGTCAGGTACGGGATGAAGTTGAAACCCTCAAAAAATTGCATTCTACTCAAACAGAAGGTACCAATACTTGGGGTAACATCGTCAGTTCGAAGGGTGTAGCGCCGGACCAGAGAAAGTTCACTGCCTTCAGAAGTGCCGGAGCCGAAGAATCGTAAGGAAGTGCGACAGTTCCTGGACTAACGGTTACTACAGGAGATTCGTGAAAGATTACAGAAGAAGGGCAGCTCCTTTACAGGACCTCCGGTAGGACAATCTTTAAAAGAGCAGAACCTCCTTTAATTGGGGTAAGAACAGGTGAAAGCATTTCCAATGATGAAAGAGATCCTGAAGGTGATGAGATACTTCAACTATATGATTACAGCCAACCGTTCCTGTTGTACACGGACGCCAGTAATGAAGGGTTGGAGCGTTCTCAGTCTGAGCAGAACGGCCAAGAAAAAGTCATCGCTTATGCTCGCAGAAAAACTCAGGCCAAACTGAGGAATCCGGAACAATTATAGCAGCTTCAAGTGGAGTTTCTGGCGTGGTCTGGGCATTACTGAAGATTTAAGCACTATCTGGCCTCCAATAAGTTCACGGCGTATCAAGAAACAACCCCTTAAGAACCTGGAAATGCCAAGCTTGGGTGCATGAGCAAGCGATGGATGGCCGGTTGTCCCAATTACCAGTTTACTACAAGTACGGCAGGTCGAATGAATGCTAATGCTGATGGCGTTGTCACGAATGCCGCATGACTCTGATACGGAAGAAGAATCGGACGACCGGGAAGAAATTGAGCTACCCGCGTTCATCGAAATGGGTAGTCCACGAGCCATCGAGTTCACAGAAAGCGTTGGTGCAACATTAAATCCTTTACCCCATCACAGCTGGGAAAGAGACTCAGGACAGTGATCCATGTGGTCAGCCGCATCAGGAGTTGTTAAACCAGGAAGGGGGTTCCTCCTTGAGAAAAGGAATGCCCTATGTAGCAAGCTCCTGTGGAACGAGGAAAAGCAGGTTGTTATATACCGTGAGAAGTTGTGCAGGAAGATACTGTCAATCCCCAGAACCCATGTAATGGTATGGCAAAATAGTGGTACCCAAGGAGACGTCCCAATTGTGTTGGAAGCATACCACGATCAAGCAGGACACTTTGGGCTGGAGAAAGCTGGAGACCCTTGTTGAGATGCCGCCGTTCTACTGGGTAGGGATGCGCAGCTCCAAACGAGAGGTGGTGTCGGAACTGTGGACCCTGTGGTCTCAGTAGAAAGGACTACGGTAGTCAGAAGGCCCCCCTGCATCCTAGCGGACGGACTCGTCCTCTGGAATTGTGGACTGGGACCACGTCAATTGTCGCCAAGTAGACTGGATACTCATACGCCTTGACCTTGGTGGACCATTACTTCCAGATTTCTGGTGGTTTTTCCAAGTGAAAGACACAGACGCAGTGACGGGCAGCGAAGACCTGTCAAGCAAGGTTTCTGCAGGACCGCATGGGTTTCAGAGCAAGTCTTACGATCAGGGACCTGCTTTCGAAGATGATTTTTCAAGGAATTCTGAACATGTACGGGTGCAAGAAATAAGAAACAACACCATATCACCCTCAAAACCAACGGTCTTTGCGAAAAAAATGAACCATATTGTCCTTGACATGTTGAGATCCATTACCGTTGGAAGGAACAGGAATCTGATGTACAGGATTTACTAACTGATTTGTTGATTTGATAATCATATACCTGTAAGCTCAACTACTGCACTCCTGCCTATCTTATGAGAGCAAGGCCCGGAAAATACAATGGATCTAGTAACTCGGAGTGGTAGACCGGAGGCAGACGATGCCGTGGAAAACTGGGACGTCAATCGGGCAAGAGGATAACAGAAGAGTACAATTCTGTGTGGAGGAAAGTCTAATAAGGCACGGGAGAAACAGGAAAGATGTTTACTACCGAAAATGCTCCGCCAAGCCTTTGATGCCTGGAGAGGTAGTTTAAAAAGAAGAGAAGATGCACCAAATTGGATAATCAGTGGGAGCAAGAAACCTACGTATACAAGATTCTATATATGGACAACAGAAAAGTTGTGTCGTCAGTAAAGAAGGAGGAAGAACAACACACTGTGTCCAGAGACATTGAAGTTGTGTCAAGAACACTTAAAGGAGGTTGTGAAAAGAACCTGTCCTCAATCTAAGGAGAAAAGAAAGGAAGAAGGGTCATCCACACCGATATGGGTGATTTTCCTGCGGATGGCTAGACTGGGAGTGCTGTGATATATTCCAGGTGTTGCTGTTTTATCAGCCCACAAGAAGGAAATTCTACTCCAGTTGTGCCCGTGGTGCAGGTGAGCCGCTCAGGAGTTACCCTCCCAGCAAACATCAAACTGTGGTACCTCAAGAAAGGATTCATCTGAAGCAGCGCCCCCATACTATGGGATGACCCTGGTGAAGTGACTACACACGCCCAGCCATCAGTACGATTGCCAGATCCATAGAAGATAAAGGCAGCTCTACTAGTTTGCCGTTACGCAGTGCAGACAGATCGCAACTTGATAATACACCTGAAACTACACCACGTAGGCATCAGAGAGACTCCACAAAAGGGGAAATTACCCATTAGATATCAGCAGTAGTTATAACGAATTTATGTGAACATTGTAATAGTCTTTAATATATAAATGTGTTCTTCCCTATTATGATCTTCGTTTACAATGGATCAGAGCTGAGACTGAGCCAGCCCAAAAAAAAAGTATCCTGATAAATAGTTGCACTAAGTGCCTTTTTAATGTTTCACATGAAACCTTGACTTACTCTGAATCAATACCCGTTGGTGTGGCACTGGAGTGAGTCTGCATTTGGATTGTCCTGTACGCCCACCCAGGACCCACGTTGAAGGTTTCGGGTGCGGTCCTTCACCAAGTATACTGTTATATTTTATTGATTGCTATTTAATACTTTTGTATTTTTTATATTGTCGCAACGTTCAAGTTATCCTCTCCTCCCGGAAGAGGACGAATTACTGTTATTGTTTATGTTTTCATGCATAAACCAAAATGTACTTTTTTATTTTTTTACAGCCCGGGAGTGCTGTCGTTTACCATGGGGGAATGTGTAGCCCTGGTGCACAATACAGGAGATGAGTGGAGAGGTAAAAGTTAAAGGTCTACTTCATGACTCATGTACATTCTGACACACCCAGAGGGGTGTGGAAGGGAGTGATTTCTAGTCAGTCAGTTTCTGTCCTTGGACAGAGTAGACGCTGTTCAGTTTGTGCTGTCTTCAGTTCAGATCGTGGAGGCTGGTTCAGGTGGTCTAATTCACCTTAGTTTGTCAGAGCTGGCCCCACTTGGAAGAAAGACTGAATATTATTAAGAGTTGAGCAAATGAAGGCAAAGTGGAAGGAGATTATTGGAAAGTGCGTTTGGCTTGGAAGAGTCAGCACATTGCTACCGGTCACTGGGGACGAAGGATCAATATTAGCTACAAGCATAGTGAAGAGAAAACCAGAGATTTACCGGACAGGTCGCGGCAAACAGCCACCTTATAGTCAGTACGTAACTGGGGTAGGAAGTGAAGAATTTGAGTCTCTGCAGGACAAAATTAAGGAATTCAGTCCTATAGAAAGGTACACCACAACCTGATCTGGGCGGTCAGCTTTGGATAAGCTGGAATCATAGAGGGGACTACGCTTCAGTGGTCGTACTCATCTTCATTGGACAGTAAAGGAGGCCCCTAAGTTGCTTAGCTGTTGCCTCAAAGCTCATCCTCCATCAACCCCATCAGCTCCCTGGGACCTGCTTGAAATCTTACAAGTAAGGTATGAAAGACGCTGACGTTTTGAGACTGAGTTATTATTGCATGCCTGCACAATCCTACCTGTAACTACCGACTGAGGGAAGAGTCCCACCGTAGGGGACCCGACATCTAGCTGCTCACATCCCCTCAGAGATCTAAGCAGCGCTGGTATTAATTACCAGAAGACTACAGGTGGGGTCACGAATGTATATAAACCTATCCCTGTAAATATATCCCAACATAGCAGGACCGCCAGGGCACTGGACCGAGCAAAGCTACCTGTGACAATCCCATAGATTCTCGGGCTCGGCTCTGATTTACCCCATTTTGGGCCCTGGTAACCCACAATTTGTGGTGGCGGGTAGACAATGTATACCCCTCTTCACATGTAAAGCGGCATGGATTTATGTCTGATTAATATTAAATAATAATATTTATTATTGTTTTGATTGCACTTTTACGATTAGTGATAAACCACATATACAGTCCATGGCCAAAAGTTTAGAATGACACAAATATTATATTTTCATTGATCTGTGCCTCTGGTTTTTATTGTGTTGTTTGATGATGATTTCTATCACAGACAGAAATATAATTGCAAAAAAAACAACAATGTAATCTAAATTTATACTAACTATATACTTGCTGCTTTAACTCATTCTACATACAACAAATAAATTAACTCCTTATACTTGCAGAGTCTTGTTCTGTGTAAGAAACATCTAGTCCAACACCACCCACAACCCCACCCACCAAACCAACAAACACAAAAAAAACATAAACCAAAAACCCAAACAAATAACATAAAAACACACCAACAAAACCCCCACCCCCCACCCCCCCCCACACACCACACCCCCCCCAACCCACCCCCCCCCACCCCCCCCCCCCCCCCCCCCCCCCCCCCCCCCCCCCCCCCCCCCCCCCCCATGTGTTTTTGGGGGATAAAGTTTCATTTTCTAGCAAATATTGGACTTGGCAAAAGTAATTGCTGTTAAGCTGATCACTCTTTTAACATTCTGGAGTATATGCAAAGTGCATTAGAAAAAAGTGAAGCAGTAGACTTTGTAAAAAAACTTATATTTGTGTCTTTCTCAAAACTTCTGTCATGACTGTTGTGCATTTTTTTTATTCATAATTTTAATGTGGGAAAAGGAAATTGAATTTTTTATATATTTTTTAATACTTTAAAAAAAAAAAAAAAAAAATTGTTTCCTGTATTTTGTATTTCCCATAGGGGATTGAATCTTGTGGTCATCTGATCGCTTGTATTATTTCACAGATTACCACAGCATTGCTGCATATAGGAAAAATACGGTCTCCTTTGACTGCACAGGGCTGACTTTCACAGGGTTTAGTTGCCTTGAAGGAGTATTGATTTGACTGGTATCGGGGTCTTCTACAAGACTACTGGCTGTTATTGCAATCCATTGACACACCACGATCGCGTATGGGGCGCGCCAATGGACAATTAGAACAAGACGCATACCATGGGATGTATAATGCTGCTTGTTGTGGAACAGTCATCACGTATAGTGCTGGCACATTCCTCAACCCAAGTCAAGATCGACATAGAATGTACAATAAAGTCTAATGTTGGTAAGGGGTTATAGGACCCTGATAGTTGGGGTCGTGTAAAGACACCTGTGTTATGTTCGAATGAGAGGAGAAGCAGCTCCCTGGTGCCCTGAACCTTCAGGAAAACAACTTTTTTCTGAAGGTTTTTGTGCGTCATGCAGGGTCTGTCATTGGAAAAAAAAAATCCTGGTACCCAATCTCACATTCAAGGGCGGGAAATGGGATGTTGGGGAGGGAAATTTCTCAAAAAGGGCATTGTTAAAAGAAAAAAATTTTGGGGGAAACAAAGGCTTTCCGAAAACCTCTATGGTGCAACCCTTTTGGGGGGGCCCCTTGTGGATTTAAAAAAATTAATTTGTTTTCCCTTTTTTTGGCAGATGGTAATTTTCCCCGAATGTGTTGTTGGGGGGCCTTTATTTTTTTCCCTTTTTGGGCCCGGGCTTTCAGACAGCCTTTGGGAAAATGCAGAAAATGGTTTTTAAAAAATGTCATGAAGGGAGTCCAAAATTTTAAATTTTCCCCCAGGGGTTAAAAGGGGAAAAAACCATCTGTGGTTTACTAATGGGGAAATTCCAAAAGGGAAATTACAAAATTTCCGGGGCTAACGACTGCGGGGGGGTTAAAGTACGATTGGGTATATCATGCAGTGGGACAAATAAATCCATCAGTATCGGTAAAATTTTTTTTCACAAACAAATTTTTTCAAAAAAAAAAAGTAGTAAAGAAAAAATAAAAAAAAAATTAGATTTTTTTTGGCACAGAAAAGATTTAAAGGCCAACAAAATATTTTTTGTATTTTTTTTTACATCAGAATTAAAGGTTTGAAAAAATTTTTGTCCCAAAAAATAAAAAATTTTATAAAAAAATTGGCGGCCTGCTTGCACCCCTTTTTTTTTTTTCTTTTCCCCTTTCTCTCTTACCTAAGAAATTAAACTGCCAGGAATCTTGGATGTGCCTTACAAGTTATTTATTCATAAGGTTGTTCCAGGGGTCATTGTGATTTTCTTAAACCCAAAAAATCAAGGGTCCATTGTTTTTCTTTCCCCCATTGTCTTCGGTAGGTTTTGGGGGAGGATTTAAAAAAAAAGAATTTTAAATGATCTGTTGTCAAATTTAAATATCCTCAACATTTAAACAGCATAGGGGGGCCCCCTTAGGCTGAAAACAAAGTGGGAGGGATCCCTGGGGGGCCCCTTTTAGTGCTGTCCAGTGAAAAAAAAATCCATTTAAATATTTTATATATAAATTTTATATAATATATATAATATAAAAATTTTATGCCTTGCGAAAGTATTCGGGGTCCTGGAACTTTTCAACCTTTTTTTCCCCCATTTTCATGTTTAAACAAAGATTTCCAAATGTGAATTTTTTTGGGGAAGAATCAACAACCAAAATGGGACCCCAAAATTTGAAGTTGAACGAAATTTAGGTTATTTTTTAAAATTTTTTTGGGGAAAAAAAAAACTGAAAAGTGGGGGTTTCCCTTTTTATTCAGCCCCTTTAACTTAATACTTTGTTGCGGGGGCCCCTTTTTTTCGGGGATTACACTCAAATCGCTTTTGGGGGATTCCTATAGTTTTTAAAATTTGGGGGGGCTGATATTTTTCCCCTTTTTCCCCTTTGGGAAAAAGTCGAGTTTAGTGAGGTTGGATGGGGGATCGTTTTTTACAGTTTTTTACCCTTTTTTCCCCGGTTTTTGATTGGATTTTTGGGTTTGGGGGTTTTCTTGTTATTCTAACACCTGGGGTTTTGTTTATTTGTGAAAACCTTTTCCCCCGTAGATTTTGCTTTATGTTTGGGATCATTTTTCTTTTTCGAAAACAAACCCGCCCCGTCTCAGGGCTTTTGCGACTCCAACGGGGGTTTTTTTTAAGAATGGGGCCTGTATTTGGTCCATCCCCTTCCCATAATTTTTCCATCTTTCTGTCCCTTTTCTGGAAAAAACAGGCCCAAACCCCCAGTGCCCCACCCCTGTTTAAGTGGGGTGGTGTGTTCAGGGGAAGGCGGGGTTGCCTTTTCCCCAAAAATATCATTTTTGGGATTGGCCAAAAGCTCGTTTTTTGGTTTCATTTTGACCAAGCACCTTCTTCACGTTTGGTGTGTCTCCCCCCTTTGGGGGGTTTTTCAAACTTTAAAAAAAAACTTTTTTTGGGTTTCTTTGAGAAAATGGCTTTCTTCTTGGGCACTCTTCCATAAAAAGGCCCGATTTGGTGTACGAAAAATTGTTGCCCCATGGACAGACTGTCCTACCTCAGCTGTAAAATTTTCAGTTATCCCCCGTGATCAGGGGGGCCCCCTTTGGGGGGGATCTTTTTTTAAGGGTTTTCCTTTTTGAGATGAAAGGGGTTTTGGGGGGGCCGGGTCTTTTGGGGGGGTTTTTTCAGTGGTTTTGATATCCTTCCATTTTAATTTTTCGCTTGCACAGTGTTTTCCTTTTGGGGTTTTTGAAATATTTTTTTTCCCCAAAACCCCGGGGGTTTAAAATTCTCCAAAAATAAACACGGACCTGCGTTGGTTCCCCTTTGGGGGGTTTTTTTTTCTCCTGTTTCAAACAGAACCCTGAGATTCCCCAGAGCAGGTGCATTTATACGGGGACTTTTAACACACGGTGGATTATATTTATCATCACTTTTTTTGGACATATTGGGTCATTTAGAAAATCCCCAATGAACTTTTTGGGGGGTTTGCTGCAATGAAAGTAAAGGGGCCCCCAAAAATATTGCCCCGCCCCCTTTTCTTTTTTTTATTTCCCAAAAATTTAAGGGTAACAATAAAAATTTCCCCCCAAAAAAATTTAATTATAGCGGCGCAAGTGTATTTGTGCTTTTCCGCGCAAATACAGAAAAAAACCTTTCCCACAAAAATGGAGGTTTTAAAAATATATAGATAGTTTAAAAAAAAGTACTTGCGCTATGGAAAAAAAACCCCCAAAAAATGTATGGGCCCGAAAAAACAAACCGGGGGTTTCTTCAAAAAATTCCCCCAAAAAGTGTTGTTGGATGGCTTTTGAAAAGTAGAAATCGGGGCGATTTAAATTTTAGGGCTGAATCAATGGAAGAATACATCATTTCCCAGTGTACATAATATAATAGTGCCATGTTTTGGGTAAAAAATAATGCTGCGAAAAATGAAGTCTAGAAAAAATTTTTAAATGGGTTCCTGTTGACCCCCTTTTTAAAATTTTCCCTTTTTAAAAATATATCATAGATGTCAAATAGATTATTCTCTGATGGGTGAAAGGACACAAGTAGAAAAATGAAACGCTATATGTGCAAATTACGCAAAAAAATTGTGAAAAAATTAGCATAAACGTGCAAAAAACATAGGGGAATGGGCCTCTAGGTGTTGCCGCTTTTAAAAGTGCAGAAATGCTTTAACAAAAAGGGATTGAGGATTCAGTACCCCGGGATTTTTGGTGGTAGATATATGCCCCCAAAAAAGGGGCCATTTGTCTCATTTGGGGGGGTTTTGTATATGTTGTCCCCCTTTTCCCCTTTTTTCCAAACCCCCGGGGGTTTTACAGGAAATTTTGTTAATTTTGTACTTAGTCTAGATTGTGGGAGGGGCTGACGGATCTGGATCTTCGTATTTTCTGAAGCTCCCCCGGGGCCGGGGGGCCCCAACTCCCCTTTCCCTTTCGGGGCTGCGCGCGGAGCCCCGTTTGAACCCCCACATTTCCCCTTTGTCAGCGTTTTTCCCGGGGGCACGTGATGAGATCATGTTTTTTGGTTTTCCATACATTTGCAGTGGGGGCCAAAAAGGGCCTACCTTTCGGGGGAAAAAGTTCCCCTTTTCCCCAGGGATGGCTCTGCAACAAGCAAGCAAGAACCCCTCCCTGGGGAAAAGGGGAAGTTTTTTGCCCAAAAAAAACGCCCTGTAAACTTTCCCTCACTCCTCACATTTCCCCCCCTTTTCCCAATTTTTTGGGGGGTTTAAACTTTGCCCCATCCGGGGGGCCCGGGCAGGGCTCCGCTTTGCTTGCAATTCCCCGGGGGTTTTCACAGAGAAACTGAAATTTTGCCAATTTTTGCGTAATTTGCACAAAGCATTTCTTTTTTTGCTACTTGTATCCTATTCGCCCGACGGAAAAAAAAATTTTTTAAAACATTTTTAAAATTTTTAGTATTAATAGGGAAAAATTTTTAAAGGGGACCACAGGAACCTATTTTTTATTTTACAATTTTTAAT
Source organism: Oophaga sylvatica (assembly GCA_033576555.1). Lineage (NCBI taxonomy): Eukaryota > Metazoa > Chordata > Amphibia > Anura > Dendrobatidae > Oophaga > Oophaga sylvatica. Next base: position 630,525,146 of record JARQOD010000002.1, read on the forward strand.
TTTTTCTGCAGCTTTATTTTTCCCCAAAACAGTGAGCACTATTTTTTATTTACACGGGAAAATGCAGCATTATTTATACCCACAGCAGTGAGCACTTTTTATATTAGTACATTGGAAAAGATGTATTTTCCATTGATACTCCTAAATTAAACACGCCACTGTATTACTGCAGAAAACCCCCCACTACAACACTTTCTGTGGGAATTAATTTTAAAAAATCCAGGTAGTGTTTTTTTGGCGTACTGTATGTTCTGTGGTTGTTTCATACGCGGTTTAATTTATGTTCTAAACCAAAAAAATTTTTTCAATTCACAATTGGTTTTTCCCCCTTGTTGTTGGGTTTTTCATCAAAAAATTTTATTTTGTTTTCTTTTTGTTTAACATGATAATTTGGGAAAAAGGGTTTTTAAATTCCGGGAACCGAAAAACTTTCTCAAGGGACTGATGTAGTATAAATTTTTGTGTTGGGGATATATATTGTAAGGCGGCGGTGTTAAACCAAACGTAACTGAGCAGTGACCCCGGGAAGTCCCCAAAAAAAAAAAGCTTTTTTTCGCAAAAAACACGGGGAAACAGGAAAAAACCCCTACGCACCGGGGGGAACAAAAACAGTTCTAAAAAAATGGTTTCCGGGGAACAAAGGGGCCCCCCGGGCCGAACAAGCTGACAGTGCAAGCCGCCCCGGGGGGGTTAAATCACAAAATCTGTGGGCTTTCCTTTCTATGCCCCGAGGGGCCCCACATAGAACCCCTAACCCCTTTATGGGGGGTTTTTTAAAACCTTGGAAAAAACCCGGAAAAAACCCCCGGGGGTTTGGGGGGGGGAGGCCCCCCATGCCCCCCTTTTTGACCTCCTAAAAAAAAGAAGGCCCTTCCCCGGGTTTTTTAAAACTCCCCTTTCCCCGGTGGGCGACTGGATTGCTACCTTCATTTGATTTAGCCGCCTGTGTGGTGCTGCATGCCCCCAATGGCTTAAAAAGGGGCTTGTCCCAAAATTTTGGGGGGGGAAAAAACGTCCCTCAAAACGATCCCGGTCACTGCCTCAAAATACCCCCCCCCGTTAAAAAATTGGGGGGGTTGAACATTTTCACCATACAGGGTGGCCCCCGGGGCCCGGGGATCCGCGTTTTTCTTGCAATTTCCCCCGGGCGATGTTCACAAAAGAAATGAAAAATTTTTAGGACAGGAACCCCCGGTGACTCGCGCATTCCTCTCCTTTGCATTCCCCCTTTTCCCAAAACCGGGTGAGTGGTCCGCACCAAGGGGGAAAAAGAAGCCCGAGTAAAAAATAACGTAGGATTCCAAGGCCCCCCTTTAAAAGCCCAAAAAAAATCCTTCTCTTTCCACGCTATAGTTTTCTCCTTTTTTGGGGAAAAAAATTTTCAAATCAAGTAAAGGGGGGCGGGTGTCTTCAAAACCCCCCAAATTTTTTTGAAACACCCCCCCCTAAAGGGCCCACCTCCGAAAGGGATCTGTCTGTACAATGAAGGGGTTTTTTTTTAAGGGGTTTGGGGGGGGGTGAGGACCGGCTGTCCCACAGGGCCAACTTTTATGGGTGAAAAAGGGTTCTTCTCCCCGGGGTTCCCCGAACCTTCCCCTTTTTTTCCTTTCAAGAGATCGGTTGGGCCCCCGGGGTTCGCCCGGCAAAATTGGGGATAAAACGGGGGGGGGGGTTTTTCCCCCCAAAGGGGGTCCCAAAGGGAAAAAGCCTTCCCTTTTTTGTACTCGGGGTTTTTGGCCAGTTTTTTTTGGCCTAAATTTTTTATGTTTTGGGGCTTGATAGCTTGGGCCCCTTTTACAACCCAAATTTTGAGCTTCCCCCAGCCCTATGAAAATTTTTTTTGGGTTTGCTGTTAAACCCCCCCCGGCTCTGAGAGAATCCGCCCCCTTTTTCCGGGATTGGGGGTTTTTTCCAGTCGGGGCAAAATTATGATAATATCATCTAGTTCGCGGGGCTTTTTCCTGATAGGTTTTAGCCCATGTCCACCCCTTCTCTAAATGTACCCGGGGGGGCCCCAATGAAACCCCAAAAAAGGGAAAACCCTTTAGTGAAAAAGCCCTTTCCGGAGTTACGAAGGGGGTTTTTTCCCTTTCCCGCCCCAATCTGTGGGGACCTCCCCAAAAACCCCTTTGGGGAATCGAAGTGGTAAATACTGGGCCCCAGTCTCTCAACCTCGCCCCCCCCCGGGGATTGGAAAAAGGCAAAAATTTTGGGACATTCATTAAATTTTCCCGGGAAAATCATTAAAAAGGGGGAATGACCCCTCGGGGTTTGGAATCAGAAAACAATGGGGTTTGCCCCCTCATCTGTGATTCCCCTTTTGCGCCAAATGCGCATTTGTTTTAACCCCACCAAATGGTTGCCCCCGGGGCTTTGGCCCCCGGACGGTTTTTTTGCCCCCTTTTCCCGGTTCGGTTGACAAAGTCATGTTTTTTTAACCCCTAGTCTACTGGGGCTCTGAGAACCCTCGGTTTTTTTTTTTTTCCCCAAAGGAGCGAGCCCCCCCTCGCTGCTTTTTGTGAGGGCCACTTTCCACCTCCCCCTTGGAGCTTCCGGCTGAAGTAAGGACTTCTGGTGAAGTCCGGGGTGTTTCTTTTAAAAAAAAACTCCGATTTTTTCCAAAAGGGTTTAGCAGGTTTACATGGTAAAATCTCTCGGGTTTTTTCCCCCCTTTTCCGGGGTGATCCCCCCGGGGAATTTTTTCCCCCCCCCCCTTTTTTTTCGAATTTTTTGGGGCCCTTCCCCCTTTGGGCCCCTAGCTACTTCGGCGTGGGCCAGTACAAAAATTTTCGATCGCCCTTGTTAAAAGACCTGATTGGGGTCTTTTATATTTTGTGTGCCCCGGGGTTTCCCGGGCATCTAAAAAATTTTTTCTTTACGTGGGCATGACCCCGCAAATCGGTCCTCTTTTAGCCAGGGTTTTTAATTTTCTCTTAGTGGAGTTGGCTTTTTCCCCCTGTCTTTTTGGCTAGCCCAAAACAGACCCCTAGGGTTTTCCCCCGACAATAACTAAAAGGGGGGGGGGAACCCCCGGGGAAACCCCTGGGGTACCTCAGGGGGCAGCGAACATCAAATAGGGTAGCACATGCCCCCAAACCCCTTCCATCCTTAGAAATACTTTTTTAAAAAGGGGCTTGAGGGTTCTATTGAAAGGGTTTACTAAATGTCGGGGTTTTGGGGGGACACGAGGGGGGGCAAAATTTTTTTAATTTTTTTTAGTTTGAAAAATTTTCTTGTCACCTTGGGGGTAAAAGGGGGGGGGCCGACGTCAGGTTTTTCCTTTTGGGAGCCCACGAAAAAACAGGCAAACATTCCGGGGAAAAAATTTTTCGAGGGGTGGCGTAGTGGAAGCCCGGGGGACCGGGGCATAGTCGCGCCCCTATGTTTGGTGCCACGGGCGGATTTTTCAACCCTACCAAATCCATTTCAACGCCAAAAGGTTTCCCTATTATTGGGAGGGGTACCTGGGGCTACGGGGAAATTTTCAGTGGGGGAGGCCAACTGACAAAGGGGGGGGTTCGCATACCTTTTGCTCAGGTACACTCCGGCAAAAGAACCCCTGCAAGATATTCTAGAGGTTTTTTTTTCCCCAAAATGGCCCCCCCCAACTGTGTGGTGCCCAAAACTAGAATCACCCCCCCCATCGACTGAGGTGCTACCAATATCACAAAATCGTCCCTATTTTATCTATCCATAAAAAATCACCCAAAGCAAACCCTAGGGAAATACCCCTTTTTGCATTGGGGGTTGGGCTACACGTTTTTCCCCTTTTTACCCTTTTTCCCCCCCCCGAGTCGGGGGGTGGGATTTTTGCGGCTGTCCCAAAAAGTTTGGCCCCCCCACACTTCCCGGGGGGGGAAAAAATGGGAGTTCCCCCCAAACCCCCCCCGCCGCACCTTAAGGGAAACCTATCGGGGTCACCCTTTCCCCTTTAAAGGGGGCACCCCCACGGCAGGTTGTGGGGACGCTCTGTTTTCATTTTTTTTGGGGGCAATGGATTTTTTTTTTTCCCCAGGTCCAGAAAGGGGGCAAGTCTCTTCTAACAAAAGACCCCCAAAAGGGGGATTTTTTTTTTCCCCCCCCACATTTTTTAAATTCCAAAATGGCCCCTGGCCCCAAAATACCCCCCTAGTTTTGGGTTTTCCTCGGAGGGCCCCCCTGGATTCCCTACAACCCCCCCTCCCCCCCCCTGGGGTTTTCTCCTGCCACCAGTGACCCAAAGTACCAGAGTCACGGGCTCCCTGAGTCCCGGGGGGCCCCCCTAGGGTACCCTTTTAAAAAAATATTTTGGCATAGTTGGGGTTCACTGTCCCGGGGGTCGAAAAGGGGGTTTCTGGGCAACGGCTGGGGTACATTGAGACCCCGGTATATCCCCCGTCCAAGGGGGTTTCCCTAGTCAGGGGACAATTTTGCCATTTTATGTCCTGGCCCCCGACAGCCAGCACCAAGGGGGGGTACTGTTCGTCTTTTGCTTTTTTGGGGGGAAACCCCGGGCCCCTGCACTCTCATGGGGGGTTTCCCCCTTCGCAGGGCGGTGTGACTGCCCCAGCAGGGGGGCGCGACCCCTTTGTTTCCTGGGGGCAGGGAGGGCGTACCCCGAGGGGGGGGGGTTTCTCGAAAAAAGTTTTGAGGGGCCGAGTACGCCGATCAAACTGACTACCTTCGAGGGCCCCGGGGCGCCCGCCCCCCCCACGGGGGAAAAGCACCCGGCAGAGCTCAAAACCCTGTAACCCCCACCCTCTCCACCATCTGGGGGGAGAAAAAAGTCTCTGGCTGGAGCACTTCTTTACCAGCTGAAGGCCCATAAGCCTAACCGCGGGGTCTTCCCCCCATAGGCCCCATGAAAAACACGCTGAGCCTCCTATGTTTTTAACCCCCAGTCGGAAAGGATCTCCCCCTTTTGGCCTTGGTAGTCCGGGGTCTGACTGAGATCGAAGTAGGCCTTTTGGTCGCTGACCAAAAACGGAGTAATATTCCCCCCCACTCCCCGGGGGGTTTTTTTTTCCCCCTCCGCGGGGCGCTCAAAAATTTTCCCATGAAAGTTTTTACGGCCTCCGGTCCCATCTTCCTCAACGCTGAGCAAACCCCGTCTGGGGCCCCGCGCTTCAGGGGGGGGCCCCTCAGGTCTCCCGCAGGCAAAAAACTGTTGTAGCAAAGTTCGTTTGTTTTTTGTCCCTGCGGGGACAATACTGCTGTTGCCATTGTGTTTTTTGCTCCCGCCCTGCGTTGGTGGGGGACTCAGGACTCCCTCCTGCTGTTGTCGCTGAACTGAGCGCTGCTGTTGTTATTCCAGTTTTCCCCCACCCCCCTCCATTTTCCCGGGGGGGTTGCGGCTAAAAAGGGGGCCGGCCGGATTGGGTTCATAAACCCCCGGGGGGGGGGTTAAACCTCAGTCACAATGCCCGCTTTCCCCCAAAACCCAAAATTTGAAAGGGGCGGGGGGTTTTTTTCCCCAACCGTGCAGAAACTGGGGCAGTGCCCCCAACAAGTCCAAAGTAAACGCTTTTATTCCCAACCCCAGGGAAAACAGGAAAAGTCCGGGTTTACGCACCGGGGGGTAACTCAGTTCTAAACCTTGGGGTTCCCCGGGAAAAGGGGCCCCGCTGGGCCGAACAGAGCCTTTAAGGGTCAAAACCCCCCAGGGTGGGTTCAGCACCCCACAACCCCGGGGAACTTTCCTGCTATGCTCCTCGCGGGGCCCCCATAAAAACACCTAATCCTTATGCGGGGTTTTTAAAAACCCCTTTGGGAAAAGCCAGGAAAAAACCCGGGTTTTGGGGGGAGGGGGGGCCCCCACTGCCTCCTTTTACCTCCCCCAAAAAAGAAGGCCCTCCCGGGTTTTACTTAATTGCCCTTTCCAGGTAGTCTGACTAGGGGGGTTGCTCACCTTATTTCCCCCCCTTGGCTGGGAGCTGTGGTTTTGTGACGCAAAGCACTTTCCCAAAGGCTTTAATAGGTCTTGTACACTTCTGGGGGAAATTAACCCTCCCAGTAAAAAGATCCGGGCACTGCCTCACAATTTATTATTATTAAAAATATTTATATTTACACACAATGCTCTAAATTTTTAGCAAATTGGGTTTTAAAAGGGGGTAGGTTTTTTGTTTATTTTTTTTTAATGAAACTTTAAATTTATGGTTTTTGGGCTCAGGGTTTTTGGATCACTGAAAAAAATCTCAATACGTGATAATTAGTTTGCCATGGACCCCCAAAAAAAGGGAAAACTGGATTTTTCCCCCCTATTAAGCAGGCCAATTTTTTAAGTAACATGGGAAAAAAAAAAGGATTTGCTGCTAAAAAAACAAAAATGTGCAATTCCCTTTGGGGCAAGGGATAAAACATTAAAATTTTTTCCCCAAAACTTAAGCAAAAATCGTAAACGTTAAGAGATTTGTGGTGTTTTTGAGCACAGAGTTTTTTTGCTGTAAAGGAAATGAGAAGGTTTTGCCGGCGTTCATAAAATTTTAAAAAAGCAGCTGCACAAACCTTTAAAAACCAGCAAACAGATATTTAAAACTGTGGGGCCTCTGGAGCCCCCGGGGAACCCTAAAAGGGGGGTTTGGACCCCTTTAAAAGGTTTTTTGGGGGTGCATAAACCTACATTCAGCCACCCCCCAAACAGTGCCACAAGGAAACTTTTTCGTGGCCCAACTACATGAAACAAATTTTTATTTGTTTACTGAAGTGGGCGAAACAAAACCCCGGAGGGCCCGATGGATGGAGAATGGATGGTTGGTGGATGGCCCCATGCCCCCAAAAAGGGGCATTCAGCAAGGAGGTGGAGGGTCATGTTTTGGGGGCCGGGAAAAAATGGGGAAAAAAGCGGGGAGGGCCCCTTTTAAAAGGGTTCCCCCAAAGGGGTTGGGAAAAAACCTTTGCAAAGTATAAGAGTTTCTGACGACAACTTTCTTTCCCTGGTATAAAAAGCAGAAAATGTCTTCAGGGGCAAAAAAATTTGCATTCATCAAATGCACCTTAAGCGCAAAGAAGACCTCTAGTCATTGCTGTATGGGATAAAAGGGGAAAAACTCATGGGTTGGGGCCCCATCTTTTTCCCCCAAATCAAACCCCCCTTTTTGAACCCCCGGTTCATCAAGCAAAAAAAAATCTTGAGGGGTTGGGGGGCAGTTCACACAAAAAAGCAGCTTTTGGGGGGAAACTGACTTCATGCAAAGAAATACAAGAAGAAATCTCCAAAAACTCACAAGTTCTTTGGGTGCAAAATTATTTAAGGGGATATCAAAGAAGGTTTCCCATGTTTTAAAAAAACTTGGCTGTTAGGTTTTTTTGGAGTTAATGCTTTTTTGTTCAGTGAAAAAACCTCCTTTTTCTGCAAATTCACAAAAGGCATTTTCGTTCTTCAAAACAGAAAAAATGTTTAGAAAAATTTCTGTGCCCCCAAAAATTTGGGCAGGCTTCTGGGGTTTTTATTTTTTTTATTATACTGTTATTATTTTTGGGGGGGTTTTTTCAATAAAATTCAATGTATATCTAAAGGGGGATACTTTTTTTTGACTGGGCTGGCAACTGCACCCCCATTTGGAAAAAAGAGAAAAAATTTATTTGGGGTAATAATTTTTTAAAAAAATGGTGTGTATTTTGTGGTTTTTTATTGTGAGACAGTGAAGATTGTATTAATGGGGGGACATTTCCCTAGGTTTCTTTTTCTGAAAGGTATAAGGGAAAAATTTTTTCCTTTGTAAGATAGTGGTGGGAGAAAGGTCTTAAAACCCTCCATTCAAGTACACGTTTTGGCAAACT
>JARQOD010000002.1:630533006-630616339 GCA_033576555.1 Oophaga sylvatica
GGAAATAGCACAGGAGAGGATGTGACTGTGCTCTGTGCGGCAGCATGCATGTCACAGGCAGTGTATAACCACATAGCTGGCACACCGCAGAAGCCGTCCATGGCACGAGAACCACAGATTAATAAGAAATAGCACAGGAGAGGATGTGACTGTACTCTGTGCGGCAGCATGCATGTCATAGGCAGTGTACAACCACATAGCTGGCACACCGCAGAAGCCATCCATGGCACGAGAACCACAGATTCATAGGAAATAGCACAAGAGAGGATGTGACTGTTCTCTGTGCGGCAGCATGCATGTCATAGGCAGTGTACAACCACATAGCTGGCACACCGCAGAAGCCATCCATGGCGCGAGAACCACAGATTAATAGGAAATAGCACAGGAGAGGATGTGACTGTTCTCTGTGCGGCAGCATGCATGTCATAGTGTTGCGACCACGCACCACAATTGTGGATACCAGGGCTATGGGGTACTCGGAGCCGAGCCCATGGGCATCTATGGGAGTTGTCACTGGTAGCGGTGGCTCGGTCCGTGGCCCTGGCGGTCGTGCAATGGGGGAATATATTTACAGGGGATATTTAGGATAGGTAGTTCGTGACGCCACCTGTGGTTTCTGGTAATTGTACCAGCGCTGCTGTAAGGGTCTTCACAGGGGATATTATGGGGCAGCTTGGTGGCAAGTCTCCCACAGGTGAGACGTGTCACTGGAAGTCTATGGTGGTGATGTTGCAGGGTCTAGTAAGAATTCAGTCACACACAAGGTAGTTCCTTTTCATACCTTTTACTGATGGTGGTTCAAGCAGATCCCGGGGACTGGTCGGGGTGGAGAGTGCACTTTCCGGTAACAGCTGAGCAGGTTAGAGGCCTCCTTAACTTCAATGTACATGCGAGTCCAACTTGCCTGAAGCGAAGTTAACTCTGAAACTCCAGCTTTCTCTAAAGCTGTACTACCCGGCCAACGTGGTGGTGGAGCCTTCTAAGTGATGAAACTAAGTCCTTACTTTTGTCGTGCACTTGACTCAAAGTCCCTGTTCCACCTGACTCCGGTTACGTATTGACACTTAGGGCTGCTCCCTGCGACCTGTAGTCCAGATGCCTCCGGTAATCTTGTTACTAAGCTTGAAACTGTAGCAACACCTCGGACTCCGGTGTCCGGCAATATAGTGCAGGCAATCCAATACCTAAAGCACTTCTCTATCTTCTCCACTGCCCTTCGCCCTGCTCTCGCTCTTAGCACAAGCAATTGTAACTTCGATGGTAATGTCAGCTTCATCCAGAGCTCGCCGAGCAGCTCTCAGTATCCTCCTCCCTCCAGCTTCTGTTGAGGTACTGATTAAGGGTAGCTCTGACTAGGCTAGGATGATCCACTTCACCCGTACTAGCCTCCACTTGCTTGTCAGGTGAGCTACGTTAGCTCTGCGAGGATTCAGTCCTCCCTTCTCTCTCTCTCTCCAAGTCCAGACTCCACTGGACTGAACTGCACTGTCCGAAGACAGGAAACTGACTCAACTGTCCTGAGACAGGAAGCTTGACTGAGTTCTGCTACATGTCACCACCTCCTATACCCCTGATGGGTGTGTCTAGAAGTGTGAGTGACAGTGAATGCATATCAAGCTTTGCTGTTACCTTCTAGTGCACTCTCCTGGACTTTATGTGTGCCTGCATAGCTGAGCTACACATCCCCCCTTGGTAAAACACAGCACTCCCGGGCTGTAAAAGACAAAAAGAACATTTTGTTTTGCATTAACATAAACATTATAACTCATCCCATCCGGGAGGTACGAATTCTTGAACGTTACAATTTGTACAATGAAGAATACAAAAGTATCAAAGTATCAAAATATCAAACGTGTTCATAAATACTAGATACTTGTGGAGGACCCGCACCAAAAACCTCCCACGTGGGTCCTGGGTGGGCTGCAGGACTTCTGACTGCAGACCTCACTCTAGGCCCACCATACGGGTTTTTCTTCAGAGGTTGATAGTAATGGTTTCGTGTCAAACCAAGATAATGCACCGTAGCGCAACTATTTACAAGTGAAAGTTTTTGGGCTGGCATAGTCCACAGCCACGCAGTCCATTGGCATGGTTAAAACACATTTCAAATAATTACATTAATACTTTTTTTTTTCAAACTTTATACAATTTTTCAGATGCAATAAACCCTATCTGGGTCTTGCTAACTAGTCTACTAGGACTACTCCTGATAGCGAATAGGTAGTTTACCTTTAGTGATACGTTCTGACCTACGTGGGGTAGCGTCAGGTATGGTATTCTCTAATCTTTCTGTTCTGCGTAACGGCAAACTATAATACTGTCTCAACCTTTCTATGGATCTGGCAAGCGTGCTAGTGACTGGACGAGGCGGTACTGCTTCACCAGCTTCACCAAGGGATTTCACTTCTTGTGGCGCTGCTTCTTGCGGGTCCGCTTCTTGGAGTTCTAATGGTTGAGGGTCTGCCGGAACAGGTTCTTCTGGAACTGGCTCAACGGGCACAATTGGTATGACTGGTTGTAGAGACTCCTCTTGCGGTTGATAAAACTGCAGCACAGGAATAATTACAGCGTCTCCTAATCTGGGCCAATCTGCAGGTAAATCTCCCAAATCCGTGTGTATGACCACTTCAGCACTCTCTTCTTGATGAACAACAGGGTTTTCTTCACGGAGCTTTAATGGGCCAGGACACAACTTCAAATGATCTCTAGACACAGTTGCCGTCGTTTTTCCTCCATCCTTGCTGATGGTACAGACCTTGCTGTTATCGAAATTGGAATTTTGCACGACATATGGCTCCTGTTCCCACTGATCATCCAACTTGTGTGTTCTTCTTTTCCTTTTGAGCACCATTTCTCCAGGCATTAAAGGCTTAGCGGGAGCATTTTTGTTATAATTCATCTCTTGCTTTTCTCTTACTTTGTTGAGACTGTCTTCCACGCAGGCTTGTACTCTCTTGTACTGTTCTTGTCGATTTTTGTCCCAATCTTCAGCACTGTCATCAGCCTCTGGTTCTACCACACCGAGTTCTAAGTCCATAGGCAGCCTTCCCGGCCTTGCTCTTATAAGGTAGGCTGGAGTGCAGTTGGTGGAACTTACTGGGATATGGTTGTACAAGTCGACCAGGTCAGGTAACAAGTCTGGCCACCGATTTCTTTCTTCCAGTGGTACAGTTTTCAGTAAGTCGATGACAATGTGATTCATTTTTTCACAAAGGCCATTGGTCTGAGGGTGGTATGGTGTCGTTCTGATCTTTTTACATCCATACAATTGACAAAATTCCTGAAACAGTTCAGCTTCGAATGCAGGACCTCGATCAGTCAGTACCTGCTCTGGATATCCGTGTGGTCTGCAGAAACTTGCTTGGAAGGTTCTTGCTGCTGTCTCTGCTGTCAGATCTTTGACAGGGGCGACCACCAGAAACCTGGAATAGTGATCCACCATGGTCAGGGCATATGTGTATCCTGACCTGCTCGGGGACAACTTGACGTGATCCAATGCCACGATCTCCAAGGGACGAGTCGTCCGGATAGGCTGCAAGGGTGCCTTCTGGCTACTGTAGTCTTTTCGCCTGAAGCCACAGGGTCCACAGTTCCGGCACCACTTCTCGATGGAGCTGCGCATCCCTACCCAGTAGAACCGGCACCTCAACAGGGTCTCCAGCTTTCTCCAGCCAAAGTGTCCTGCTTGATCGTGGTATGCTTCCAGCACCATTTGGATGTCTGCTCTCGGGACCACTATTTGCCAAACCATCTCATGGGTCCTTGGGTCGACGTATCTCCTGCACAACTTCTCATGGTATATGAACAACCGGCTTCTCTCGTTCCACAGGAGCTTTGCTGGCATGGATGCATCTTTCTCCAAGGAGGAACCTTCCTGTTTTATCAACTCCTTGATACGGCTGACCACGGGATCGCTGTCCTGAGTTTCCTTCCAGCTGTGATGAGGCAAAGGGTTCAACATCTCACCACACCGCTTTCTGTAAACTCGTTGTTCTTGGACCATCCCATTTCGGTGGAACGCAGGTAGCTCGATTTCTTCCAGATCGTCTGACTCTTCCTCCGTGTCAGATTCATGCGGCATTCTGGACAAGGCGTCCGCGTTAGCATTTTTATGGCCCGCTCTGTATTTGATGGTAAACTGGTAGTTTGATAACCGAGCCATCCAACGTTGCTCCATGGCTCCCAGCTTGGCTGTTTCCAGATGCGTCAAGGGGTTGTTGTCTGTAAACGCAGTGAACCGGTTGGAGGCAAGGTAATGTTTAAATCTTTCGGTAATGGCCCAGACCAGCGCCAGGAACTCCAGTTTGAAGCTGCTATAGTTTTCCGGATTCCTCTCAGTTGGCCTGAGTTTTCTGCTGGCATATGCGATGACTTTTTCTTGGCCGTTCTGCTTCTGACTGAGGACCGCTCCTAATCCTTCGTTACTGGCATCTGTGTATAGCAGGAACGGTTGGCTGTAATCTGGGTAGGCTAAGATTTCATCGCCGGTAAGGATCTCTTTCATCTCTTTGAATGCCTCAGCTTGTTCTTTTCCCCAATTGAATGGAAGGTTTCTGCTCTTAAGAGGTTGTCCTACCAGGAGGTCCTGTAAAGGCGCCGCCTTCTTAGTGTAATCTTTCACGAACCTCCTGTAGTAACCTGTTAATCCCAGGAACTGACGCACCTCCTTTAAGTTCTTCGGCTCTGCCATTTCTGAATAGCTGTGACCTTCTCGGGGTCCGGCGCTACTCCTTCGGAACTGACAATGTGTCCCAAGTACGGTACCTTCCGTTTGAGCAGGTGGCATTTAGAGGGCTTTAGTTTCATCCCAAACTTGGACAATGACTCAAATACCTCCGCCAGGTGCTTCAGATGATCTTCATATGTCTTAGAGTACACAATTACGTCATCCAAGTACAGCAGCACAGTTTCGAAGTTGAGATGTCCCAGACAGCTCTCCATCACCCTCTGGAATGTTCCTGGGGCACTGCTGAGACCAAACGGCATCCTATCGAACTCGCAGAGTCCCATTGGGGTGGTGAAAGCAGTTTTCTCCCGGTCCTCCTCAGCCACAGCCACTTGCCAGTACCCACTAGTAAGGTCGAGGGTAGAAAAGTAGTTAGCCGTTTTCAGAGCAGCTAAGGATTCCTCTATACGTGGTAATGGGTATGCATCTTTATGTGTTATACGATTTACTTGCCTATAGTCTACACACATTCGCATGCTACCATCCTTTTTCTTCACTAGAACCAGAGGTGCTGCCCAGGGGCTACAACTATCCCTTATCACCCCGGCTTTCTTCATGTCATGCAGCATTTCCTTAGCTTTCTGATAGTGGGCTGGAGGTATAGGCCTGTACCGCTCTTTGATGGGAGGATGACTGCCTGTAGGGATATGATGCTGTACTCCCTTAATGGTCCCAAAATCAAGTGGGTGCTTGCTAAATACTTGTGCGTACTCTTGTACCACCCGTAGTACCCCCTGTTTCTGGTGGACGGAAGTGGTGTCTGTCCCAATATGAAGCTGCTGACACCAGTCCGCTACCGGGTTGCCGGATCATTATCCTCCGCTGATTGGCGGGAGGCTAAGGACTCGGTTGTGAGGATAGAATTGTTATCTACGGCATGTAATTTAGCAACTGTAGCATAACGTGGCAAATTTACTTCATCATCCCCCCAGTTGAGAAGTCGTACTGGTACTCTCCCATTTATTACTTCCACTACCCCTCTAGCAATCATGAGTGTAGGTCTGTGTTCTGAGCGATGGGGTTCTACTACTGCTTGGTAGTTCTGTCCCCTCAGACCTATGGCTGCTCTACACCATATTAACATTTCACTCATTGGGGGTATTACAATGGGGTTCGAGTCTGTGACCCGTACATTACCGATTTCACCATCTGTAAGCTTCGCTTGCTGCTGGCACATCAGGGCCCGGATCTCCCTCTGGATCACTCCCTTCTGCTTTGGCTTGGCAACTTCAGCGAGCTGTTGGAGCAAAAACACAACTTCTCCCAGACAGTTACTGATAATGTTAGTACCTAATATCACATTTAGACCATTTTCCTCATTTACAGTCCTGACTACTAGGAGTCCCTGATCCTTCAGCTCCACCCTGCCCACTTTTACGTTTACTTTTTTGGCTCCAATTACTTCAACAGGGAGACCATTGGTAGCGTACACTGTCAAGTCAGGGCTCGGGGGCTGGAGGCTGTCCATGGACCAAAATTTATTGTAAAGGACGTCAGGTATGATGGTCACCTGAGATCCCGTGTCCAGCAGTGCAGGGATTGCAATCCCATCCAGAATCATGGACAGGTAGGGCCGTCCACCCACGAACCTGCGGTTCCAGTCTAAGGGGCCTGATGAGTCTACTCCTGGGTGTTGGCCTCTGACCCAGGATCGGCTCGTTTAAAGGACATTGCTGAGCCATATGACCTTTTTGGTTGCAGCGGTAGCAGACGATCTCCCGGCGAGGATGGTGTTGCTCCGGAGTCGCTCCTGGGGGTGGCGTGGTCCTCCTCTGGTGTGGCGACGTTCTCCACTTCCTCCGGTTCATCCAAGGGACATCCTCCGGACAGTCGGCTGGTAGGATCTTTCCTCCTTCCTCTTCCGCAGTTGCAGGGCCTCCATTACAGTGGCCAAGTTCTTAGTCAGCTGGCGCACTTCTGAGCGCAGACATTCCAATTCACTAGGGGGCGCCACCTGCATTGTAGCTTCTGCCACCTGCGGGGAAAAGGTGGGTACTGCCGGCTTTAGAATGGCTTCACCCGGTGATACTGATTTGCCACCTCAGGCTTTTCCAGGGGTCGCAGTCCCTTTATTGCCATGTCCTTTAGAGCATCAAAAGTGGCATCTGGATGATCCAAGGACCACCAGTTTACAGTCCTCCTTTCCTCTGGAGACCTCAGTCCCCGCACAATTGCTCTTTTAACATTTGGCTCTCATCAATGGGACTTGTGGGGTTAGCCTGTTTGAGAGCTCGCAGGGCCCCCTGTAGTCGGCAGGCGTAGTCCCTAATACTGTCACCCGGTCCCTGGAAGCACTGATAAAATGCCATCCGGAGATCCGTTTCTGTGTGGTCCTCGAAGATGGCCTGTAGCTTTAAGAGTATCGCAGGTACCGACTCCTGGGCTGCAATGGGCCAAGTCTCTACTTCTCTCTCAGCCGCACCAGCTAACTGTCCTATTACCACAGCAGCTTTTTGCTTTTCAGTCATTGAATACATATCCAAAATACTACATATTTTCCGTTTAAATCCTGGCAGGGTGCCTGGCTCGCCGCTGTATTGGGGGAGCCACTTCGCTCCTGGCATGTATGGGAGCGCTAGGGGCATAAGCGGGACCACCGGACCAGGTGAGGGGCCCGCACCTCCATCCTGCACTACAACGCCAAGCGGTGGGTTATTGGGGCCACCGGCGGGGGCCGCTCCGTCTGCCGGTTGCTGCGACATATTGGTGCCCCCTTGGTTAATCTGAGCCTACCTCTTTTGCAGGCTGCAGCGTCGCAGGCACAGCGGTGGAGACAGGACCTTCGTAGCAGGCACAGCGGTGGAGACAGGACCTTCGTCGCTGGACTGTGATGTCAGAGCGTTCACTTCCTGTTTCACAGGACCTGCCGCCGCGTCAGAGCTGGGGCGGAGCCAGGCAACAGCGCGCTTTTACAGGTACGCCCCCTTCTTCACCAGCGCCTGAGGGCGCGAATATTGCGCTAAAGATGGCGGTATTATGGCACCAACACAGCAAACAGTCTTTTCCGCACAAACAGTCAATATAGGCACACAGGACTCACAATTGCAAGTTTCGGATCCTGTTCGTGACGCCAAAAAGTTGTTGCGACCACGCACCACAATTGTGGATACCAGGGCTATGGGGTACTCGGAGCCGAGCCCATGGGCATCTATGGGAGTTGTCACTGGTAGCGGTGGCTCGGTCCGTGGCCCTGGCGGTCGTGCAATGGGGGAATATATTTACAGGGGATATTTAGGATAGGTAGTTCGTGACGCCACCTGTGGTTTCTGGTAATTGTACCAGCGCTGCTGTAAGGGTCTTCACAGGGGATGTTATGGGGCAGCTTGGTGGCAAGTCTCCCACAGGTGAGACGTGTCCCTGGAAGTCTATGGTGGTGATGTTGCAGGGTCTAGTAAGAATTCAGTCACACACAAGGTAGTTCCTTTTCATACCTTTTACTGATGGTGGTTCAAGCAGATCCCGGGGAGCTGGTCGGGGTGGAGAGTGCACTTTCCGGTAACAGCTGAGCAGGTTAGAGGCCTCCTTAACTTCAATGTACATGCGAGTCCAACTTGCCTGAAGCGAAGTTAACTCTGAAACTCCAGCTTTCTCTAAAGCTGTACTACCCGGCCAACGTGGTGGTGGAGCCTTCTAAGTGATGAAACTAAGTCCTTACTTTTGTCGTGCACTTGACTCAAAGTCCCTGTTCCACCTGACTCCGGTTACGTATTGACACTTAGGGCTGCTCCCTGCGACCTGTAGTCCAGATGCCTCCGGTAATCTTGTTACTAAGCTTGAAACTGTAGCAACACCTCGGACTCCGGTGTCCGGCAATATAGTGCAGGCAATCCAATACCTAAAGCACTTCTCTATCTTCTCCACTGCCCTTCGCCCTGCTCTCGCTCTTAGCACAAGCAATTGTAACTTCGATGGTAATGTCAGCTTCATCCAGAGCTCGCCGAGCAGCTCTCAGTATCCTCCTCCCTCCAGCTTCTGTTGAGGTACTGATTAAGGGTAGCTCTGACTAGGCTAGGATGATCCACTTCACCCGTACTAGCCTCCACTTGCTTGTCAGGTGAGCTACGTTAGCTCTGCGAGGATTCAGTCCTCCCTTCTCTCTCTCTCTCCAAGTCCAGACCCACTGGACTGAACTGCACTGTCCGAAGACAGGAAACTGACTCAACTGTCCTGAGACAGGAAGCTTGACTGAGTTCTGCTACATGTCACCACCTCCTATACCCCTGATGGGTGTGTCTAGAAGTGTGAGTGACAGTGAATGCATATCAAGCTTTGCTGTTACCTTCTAGTGCACTCTCCTGGACTTTATGTGTGCCTGCATAGCTGGGCTACACAATAGGCAGTGTATAACCACATAGCTGGCACACCGCAGAAGCCATCCATGGCACGAGAACCACAGATTAATAGGAAATAGCACAGGAGAGGATGTGACTGTGCTCTGTGCAGCAGCATGCATGTCACAGGCAGTGTATAACCACACAGCTAGCACACCCCAGAAGCCGTCCATGGCACGAGAACCACAGATTAATAGGAAATAGCACAGGAGAGGATGTGACTGTTCTCTGTGCAGCAGCATGCATGTCATAGGCAGTGTACATGTGTAGCCCAGCTACGCAGGCACACACATAAAATCCAGGAGAATGCACAGGAAGGTAACCACAAAAGCTTGCTATTCATGCACTTCACTTACAATTTCAGACACACCCACTAGGGGTATAGGAGGTGGTGACACGTAGCAGAGCTCAGTCAAGCTTCCTGTCTCAGGACAGTGCAGATCAGATAGTTTCCTGTCTTCGGACAGTGCAGTTCTGTGCCATTTCAGTCTTGACTTGGAGAGGAGAGAGGACTGAATCCTCGCAGAGCTAGCGTAGCTCACCTGACAGAGAAGTGGAGGCTAGTACGGGTGAAGCGCATCATCCTAGCCTAGTCAGAGCTACCCTTAATCAGTACCTCAGTAGAAGCTGAAGCAAGGAGGAAACTGAGATCTGCTCAGCGAGCTCGGGAGAAAGCTGACTATTTCCATCGAAAGCTACAAGTGCTTATGCAAAGAGCAGAAGCAGGGCGAAGGGCGCAGTGGAGAAGACATAGAGAAGTGCTACAGGTATTAGATTACCTGCACTAAATTGCCGGACACCGGGGTCCGAAGCGTTGCTACAGTTTCAAGCTTAGTAACAAGAGAACCGGAGGCATCTGGACTACAGGTCGCAGAGAGCAGCCCTAAGTGTCAATACGTAACCGGAGACAGGGAAAACAGGAGTCTAGCCTGATCAGCAATTATAGACTTAGTTTTCACCACTTAGAGGTTTCCACCACAACGTTGGCCGGGCAGTATAGCTATTGAGAAAGCTGGAGATTCAGAGTTAACTTCGCTTCAGGCAAGTTGGACTCACCTACATTCGAAGATAAGGAGGCCTCTAACCTGCTCAGCGGTTACCCGAATGTGCATTCTCCACCCCGACCAGCTCCCCGGGATCTACGTGAACCATCTACCAGTAAAAGGTATGAAAAGAAGCTATTTCGTGTGTGACTGAATTATTATTTATACCCTGCATCATCATCACCATAGACTTCCAGGGACCCGTCTCACCTGTGGGAGACTACCACCCAGCTGCCCCCATAACATCCCCTGTGAAAGTCCTTATAGCAGCGCTGGTTCAATTAACCAGATACCACAGGTGGCGTCACGAACTACCTATCCTAAATATCCCCTGTAAATATTCCCCATTGGATGAGCGCCCAGGGCCACGGACCGAGCCACCGCTACCAGTGACAACTCCCATAGATTTCCATGGGCTCGGCTCCGAGTACCCCATTGCCCCGGTACTAAGTGCGACTCAACCTTTGGCGTCACGAACAGGATTCGAAAGCTTGCAATTGTGAGTCCTGTGGGCCTATGTTGAACTGTTTGGTGAAAAAGACTGTTTGCTGTATTTGGCGCCAAATTCCGCCATTTTACCGCCATGTTCGCGCCCTCAGGCACTGGTGAAGAAGGGGGGCGTACCTAAAATAACGCGCAGTTTCCTGGACACGCCCCCAACCTGCACCCCAATCTGCATCGCGAGCCGCATCACAAACTGCATCGCAATCTGCATCGCAAAGCCGCATCGCAAACTGCATCGCAATCTGCATTGCAATCCGCATCGCAAACTGCATCACAATCTGCATTGCAATCCGCATCGCAAACTGCATCACAAACTGCATTGCCATCCGCATCGCAAACTGCATCCCAAGATACCGTGGCATCATCAGAACGCCAGCGACAAAGGTCCTGTCTTCACCGCTGCAGCCTGTGAAAGAGGTAGGCTCAGATTAACCAAGGGGGCATCAATATGTCGCAGCAACCAGCAGACGGAGCGGCCCCCGCCGGTGGCCCCAATAACCCACCGCTTGGCGTCGTACCGCAGGATGGGGGTGCAGGCCCCTCACCTGGCCCGGTGGTCCCGCTAATGCCGCTAACCCTCCCATACATGCCTGGAGCGAAGTGGCTCCCCCAGTACAGCGGCGAGCCAAGCACCCTGCCAGGATTTAAACGGAAGATATGTAGTATTTTAGATATGTACTCAATGACTGAAAAGCAAAAAGCTGCTGTGGTAATAGGACAGTTAGCTGGTGCGGCTGAGAGAGAAGTAGAGACTTGGCCCATTGCAGCCCAGGAGTCGGTACCTGCGATACTCTTAAAGCTACAGGCCATCTTCGAGGACCACACAGAAACGGATCTCCGGATGGCATTTTATCAGTGCTTCCAGGGACCGGGTGACAGTATTAGGGACTACGCCTGCCGACTACAGGGGGCCCTGCGAGCTCTTAAACAGGCTAACCCTACAAGTCCCATTGATGAGAGCCAAATGTTAAAAGAGCAATTCGTGCGGTGACTGAGGTCTCCAGAGGAAAGGAGGACTGTAAACTGGTGGTCCTTGGATCATCCAGATGCCACTTTTGATGCTCTAAAGGACATGGCAATAAAGGGACTGCGACCCCTGGAAAAGCCTGAGGGGCAAATCAGTATCACCCGGTGCAACACCATCCTCGCCGGGAGATCGTCCTTCCCGCTGCAACCAAAAGGTCATATGGCTCAGCAATGTCCTTTAAACGAGCCGATCCTGGGTCAGAGGGGCCAACACACCCAGGAGAAGACTCAATCAGGCCCCTTAGACTGTGAGATCGCAAGGTTCGTGGGTGGGAACGGCCCCTACCTGTCCATGATTCTGGACGGGATTGCAATCCCTGCACTGCTGGACACTGGATCTCAGGTGACCATCATACCTGATGTCCTTTACAATAAATTTTGGTCCATGGACAGTCTCCAGCCCCCAAACCCTGACTTGACAGTGTACTCCACCAGTGGTCTCCCTGTTGAAGTAATTGGAGCCAAAAACGTGGACGTAAAAGTGGGCAGGGTGGAGCTGAAGGATCAGAGACTTTTAGTGGTAAAGACTGTAAATGAGGAGAATGCCTTAAATGTGATACTAGGTACTAACGTTATCAGTAACTGTCTGGGAGAAGTTGTGTTTTTGCTCCAACAGCTCGCTGAAGTTGCCAAGCCAAAGCAGAAGGGAGTGATCCAGAGGGAGATCCGGGCCCTGATGTGCCAGCAGCAAGCGAAGCTTACAGATGGTGAAATCGGTAATGTACGGGTCACAGACTCGAACCCCATTGTAATACCCCCAATGAGTGAAATGTTAATATGGTGTAGAGCAGCCATAGGTCTGAGGGGACAGAACTACCAAGCAGTAGTAGAACCCCATCGCTCAGAACACAGACCTACACTCATGATTGCTAGAGGGGTAGTGGAAGTAGTAAATGGGAGAGTACCAGTACGACTTCTCAACTGGGGGGACGATGAAGTAAATTTGGCCACGTTATGCACAGTTGCTAAATTACATGCCGTAGATAACAATTCTATCCTCACAACCGAGTCCTTAGCCTCCCGCCAACCAGCGGAGGATAATGATCCGGCAACCCGGTAGCGGACTGGTGTCAGCAGCTTCATATAGGGGCAGACACCACTTCCGTCCACCAGAAACAGGGGGTACTACGGGTGGTACAAGAGTACGCACAAGTGTTTAGTAAACATCCACTTGATTTTGGGACCATTAAGGGAGTACAGCATCATATCCCTACAGGCAGTCATCCTCCCATCAAAGAGCGGTACAGGCCTATACCTCCAGCCCACTATCAGAAAGCTAAGGAAATGCTGCGTGACATGAAGAAAGCCGGGGTGATAAGGGATAGTTGTAGCCCCTGGGCAGCACCTCTGGTTCTAGTGAAGAAAAAGGATGGTAGCATGAGAATGTGTGTAGACTATAGGCAAGTAAATCGTATAACACATAAAGATGCATACCCATTACCACGTATAGAGGAATCCTTAGCTGCTCTGAAAACGGCTAACTACTTTTCTACCCTCGACCTTACTAGTGGGTACTGGCAAGTGGCTGTGGCTGAGGAGGACCGGGAGAAAACTGCTTTCACCACCCCAATGGGACTCTGCGAGTTCGACAGGATGCCGTTTGGTCTCAGCAGTGCCCCAGGAACATTCCAGAGGGTGATGGAGAGCTGTCTAGGACATCTCAACTTCGAAACTGTGCTGCTGTACTTGGACGACGTAATTGTGTACTCTAAGACATATGAAGATCATCTGAAGCACCTGGCGGAGGTATTTGAGTCATTGTCCAAGTTTGGGATGAAACTAAAGCCCTCTAAATGCCACCTGCTCAAACGGAAGGTACAGTACTTGGGGCACATTGTCAGTTCCGAAGGAGTAGCGCCGGACCCCGAGAAGGTCACAGCTATTCAGAAATGGCCAGAGCCGAAGAACCTAAAGGAGGTGCGTCAGTTCCTGGGACTAACAGGTTACTACAGGAGGTTTGTAAAAGATTACACTAAGAAAGCGGCGCCTTTGCAGGACCTCCTGGTAGGACAACCTCTTAAGAGCAGAAACCTTCCATTCAATTGGGGAAAAGAACAAGCTGAGGCATTCAAAGAGATGAAAGAGATCCTTACCGGCGATGAAATCTTAGCCTACCCAGATTACAGCCAACCGTTCCTGCTATACACAGATGCCAGTAACGAAGGATTAGGAGCGGTCCTCAGTCAGAAGCAGAACGGCCAAGAAAAAGTCATCGCATATGCCAGCAGAAAACTCCGGCCAACTGAGAGGAATCCGGAAAACTATAGCAGCTTCAAACTGGAGTTCCTGGCGCTGGTCTGGGCCATTACCGAAAGATTTAAACATTACCTTGCCTCCAACAGGTTCACTGCGTTTACAGACAATAACCCCTTGACGCATCTGGAAACAGCCAAGCTGGGAGCCATGGAGCAACGTTGGATGGCTCAGTTGTCAAATTACCAGTTTACCATCAAGTACAGGGCAGGCCGTAAAAATGCCAACGCGGACGCCTTGTCCAGAATGCCGCATGAATCTGACACAGAGGAAGAGTCAGACGATCTGGAAGAAATTGAGCTACCTGCGTTCCACCGAAATGGGATGGTCCAAGAGCAACGAGTCTACAGAAAGCGGTGTGGTGAGATGTTGAACCCTTTACCCCATCACAGCTGGAAGGAGACTCAAGATAGCGATCCAGTGGTCAGCCGTATCAAGGAGCTGATAAAACAGGAAGGTTCCTCCTTGGAGAAAGATGCATCCATGCCAGCAAAGCTCCTGTGGAATGAAAGAAGCCGGTTGTTCATATACCGAGAGAAGTTGTGCAGGAGATACGTCGACCCAAGGACCCATGAAATGGTTTGGCAGATAGTGGTCCCCAAAGCAGACATCCAAATGGTGTTGGAAGCTTACCACGATCAGGCAGGACACTTTGGCTGGAAAAAGCTGGAGACCCTGTTGAGGTGTCGGTTCTACTGGGTAGGGATGCGCAGCTCCATCGAGAAGTGGTGCCGGAACTGTGGACCCTGTGGTCTCAGACGAAAAGACTATCATAGTCAGAGAGCACCCCTGCAGCCTATCCGGACGACTCGTCCCCTGGAGATCGTAGCATTGGATCACGTCAAGTTGTCCCCAAGCAGGTCAGGATACTCATATGCCCTGACCATGGTGGATCATTATTCCAAATTCCTGGTGGTCGCCCCTGTCAAAGATATGACAGCAGAGACAGCAGCAAGAACCTTCCAAGCCAGTTTCTGCAGACCACACGGATATCCAGAGCAGGTACTGACTGATCGAGGTCCAGCATTTGTAGCTGAACTGTTTCAGGAATTCTGTCAACTGTATGGATGCAAAAAGATCAGAACAACACCATACCACCCTCAGACCAACGGCCTTTGTGAAAAGATGAATCACATTGTCATGGATTTACTGAAAACTGTACCCCTGGAAGAAAGGAATCGGTGGCCAGACTTGTTACCTGACCTGGTCGACTTGTACAACCACATCCCAGTAAGTTCCACCAACTGCACTCCAGCCTACGTCATGAGAGCAAGACCGGGAAGGCTGCCAATGGACTTAGAACTCGGTGTGGTAGAACCAGAGGCTGATGACAGTGTTGAAGATTGGGACACAACTCGACAGGAACAGTACAAGCGAGTACAAGCCTGCGTAGAAGACAGTCTCAACAAAGTAAGAGAAAAGCAAGAGAAGAACTATAACAAAAATGCTCCCGCTAAGCCTTTTATGCCTGGAGAAATGGTGCTCAAAAGGAAAAGAAGAACACACAAGTTGGATGATCAGTGGGAACAGGAGCCATATGTCGTGCAAAATTCCAATTTTGATAACAGCAAGGTCTGTACCATCAGCAAGGATGGAGGAAAAACGACGGCAACCGTGTCTAGAGATCATTTAAAGTTGTGTCCTGGCCCATTAAAGCTCCGTGAAGAAAACCCTGTTGTCAATCAGAAAGAAATGCTGAAGCGGTCATACACACGGATTTGGGAGATTTACCTGCGGATTGGCCCAGATTGGGAGACGCTGTAATTATTCCTGTGCTGCAGTTTTATCAACCGCAAGAGGAGTCTCTACCTCCAGTCTTACCAATTGTGCCCGTTGAGCCAGTTCCAGAAGAACCTGTTCCGGCAGACCCTCAACCATTAGAACCCCAAGAAGCGGACCCGCAAGAAGCAGCACCACAAGAAGTGGAGTCCTCTGGTGAAGCTGGTGAAGCAGTACCGCCTCCTCCAGTCACTAGCATGCTTGCCAGGTCCCTAGAGAGGTGGAGTCGTGTCTATAGTTTGCCGTTACGCAGAACAGAAAGGTTAGAGACTACTATACCTGACGCTACCCCACGTAGGTCAGAACGTATCACTAAAGGTAAACTACCTATTCGCTATCAGGAGTAGTCCTAGTAGACTAGTTAGCAAGACCCAGATAGGGTTTATTGCATCTGAAAAATTGTATAAAGTTTGAAAAAGTATTAATGTAATTATTTGAAATGTGTTTTAACCATGCCAATGGACTGCGTGGCTGTGGACTGTGCCAGCCCAAGAACTTGTCTTGTAAATAGTTGCGCTTCGGTGCATTATCTTGGTTTGACATGAAACCATTACTATCAACCTCTGAAGAAAAACCCGTATGGTGTGGCCTAGAGTGAGGTCTGCAGTCAGAAGTCCTGCAGCCCACCCAGGACCCACGTGGGAGGTTTTTGGTGCGGGTCCTCCACAAGTATCTTGTATATATGAACACGTTTGATATCTTGATATTTTAATACTTTTGTATTTTCCTATTGTACAAATTGTAACGTTCAAGAATTCGTACCTCCCGGATGGGAAGAGTTATAATGTTGTTGTTAATGCAAAACAAAATGTTCTTTTTGTCTTTTACAGCCCGGGAGTGCTGTGTTTTACCAAGGGGGATGTGTAGCCCAGCTACGCAGGCACACACATAAAATCCAGGAGAATGCACAGGAAGGTAACCACAAAAGCTTGCTATTCATGCACTTCACTTACAATTTCAGACACACCCACTAGGGGTATAGGAGGTGGTGACACGTAGCAGAGCTCAGTCAAGCTTCCTGTCTCAGGACAGTGCAGATCAGATAGTTTCCTGTCTTCGGACAGTGCAGTTCTGTGCCAGTTCAGTCTGGACTTGGAGAGGAGAGAGGACTGAATCCTCGCAGAACTAGCGTAGCTCACCTGACAGAGAAGTGGAGGCTAGTACGGGTGAAGCGCATCATCCTAGCCTAGTCAGAGCTACCCTTAATCAGTACCTCAGTAGAAGCTGAAGAAAGGAGGAAACTGAGAGCTTCTCAGCGAGCTCGGGAGAAAGCTGACTATTTCCATCGAAAGCTACAAGTGCTTATGCAAAGAGCAGAAGCAGGGCGAAGGGCGCAGTGGAGAAGACATAGAGAAGTGCTACAGGTATTAGATTACCTGCACTAAATTGCCGGACACCGGGGTCCGAAGCGTTGCTACAGTTTCAAGCTTAGTAACAAGAGAACCGGAGGCATCTGGACTACAGGTCGCAGAGAGCAGCCCTAAGTGTCAATACGTAACCGGAGACAGGGAAAACAGGAGTCTAGCCTGATCAGCAATTATAGACTTAGTTTTCACCACTTAGAGGTTTCCACCACAACGTTGGCCGGGCAGTATAGCTATTGAGAAAGCTGGAGATTCAGAGTTAACTTCGCTTCAGGCAAGTTGGACTCACCTACATTCGAAGATAAGGAGGCCTCTAACCTGCTCAGCGGTTACCCGAATGTGCATTCTCCACCCCGACCAGCTCCCCGGGATCTACGTGAACCATCTACCAGTAAAAGGTATGAAAAGAAGCTATTTCGTGTGTGACTGAATTATTATTTATACCCTGCATCATCATCACCATAGACTTCCAGGGACCCGTCTCACCTGTGGGAGACTACCACCCAGCTGCCCCCATAACATCCCCTGTGAAAGTCCTTATAGCAGCGCTGGTTCAATTAACCAGATACCACAGGTGGCGTCACGAACTACCTATCCTAAATATCCCCTGTAAATATTCCCCATTGGATGAGCGCCCAGGGCCACGGACCGAGCCACCGCTACCAGTGACAACTCCCATAGATTTCCATGGGCTCGGCTCCGAGTACCCCATTGCCCCGGTACTAAGTGCGACTCATACAACCACATAGCTGGCACACCGCAGAAGCCATCCATGGCACGAGAACCACAGATTCATAGGAAATAGCACAGGAGAGGATGTGACTGTTCTCTGTGCAGTAGCATGCATGTCACAGGCAGTGTATAACCACATAGCTGGCACACCGCAGAAGCCATCCATGGCACGAGAACCACAGATTCATAGGAAATAGCACAGGAGAGGATGTGATTGTTCTCTGTGCAGTAGCATGCATGTCACAGGCAGTGTATAACCACATAGCTGGCACACCGCAGAAGCCATCCATGGCACGAGAACCACAGATTCATAGGAAATAGCACAGGAGAGGATGTGACTGTTCTCTGTGCAGTAGCATGCATGTCACAGGCAGTGTATAACCCCCCCCCCCCCCCCCCCCCCCCCCCCCCCCCCCCCCCCCCCCCCCCCCCCCCCCCCCCCCCCCCCCCCCCCCCCCCCCCCCCCCCCCCCCCCCCCCCTTTTTTTTTTTTTTTTTTTTTTTTTTTTTTTTTTTTTTTTTTTTTTTTTTTTTTTTTTTTTTTTTTTTTTTTTTTTTTTTTGCATGTCACAGGCAGTGTAAACCACATAGCTGGCACACCGCAGAAGCCATCCATGGCACGAGAACCACAGATTCATAGGAAATAGCACAGGAGAGGATGTGACTGTTCTCTGTGCAGTAGCATGCATGTCACAGGCAGTGTATAACCACATAGCTGGCACACCGCAGAAGCCATCCATGGCGACGAGAACCACAGATTCATAGGAAATAGCACAGGAGAGGATGTGACTGTGTCTCTGTGCAGCAGCATGCATGTCACAGGCAGTGTATAACCACATAGCTGGCACACCGCAGAAGCCATCCATGGCACGAGAACCACAGATTCATAGGAAATAGCACAGGAGAGGATGTGACTGTTCTCTGTGCAGTAGCATGCATGTCACAGGCAGTGTATAACCACATAGCTGGCACACCGCAGAAGCCATCCATGGCACGAGAACCACAGATTCATAGGAAATAGCACAGGAGAGGATGTGATTGTGCTCTGTGCAGTAGCATGCATGTCACAGGCAGTGTATAACCACATAGCTGGCACACCGCAGAAGCCATCCATGGCACGAGAACCACAGATTCATAGGAAATAGCACAGGAGAGGATGTGATGTTCTCTGTGCAGCAGCATGCATGTCACAGGCAGTGTATAACCACTGTCACAGGCAGTGTATAACCACATAGCTGGCACACCGCAGAAGCCATCCATGGCACGAGAACCACAGATTCATAGGAAATAGCACAGGAGAGGATGTGACTGTACTCTGTGCGGCAGCATGCATGTCACAGGCAGTGTATAACCACATAGCTGGCACACCGCAGAAGCCATCCATGGCACGAGAACCACAGATTCATAGGAAATAGCACAGGAGAGGATGTGACGTTTCTCTGTGCGCAGCATGCATGTCACAGGCAGTGTATAACCACATAGCTGGCACACCGCAGAAGCCATCCATGGCACGAGAACCACAGATTCATAGGAAATAGCACAGGAGAGGATGTGACTGTTCTCTGTGCAGTAGCATGCATGTCACAGGCAGTGTATAACCACATAGCTGGCACACCGCAGAAGCCATCCATGGCACGAGAACCACAGATTCATAGGAAATAGCACAGGAGAGGATGGATTGTGCTCTGTGCAGTAGCATGCATGTCACAGGCAGTGTACAACCACATAGCTGGCACACCGCAGAAGCCATCCATGGCACGAGAACCACAGATTCATAGGAAATAGCACAGGAGAGGATGTGACTGTTCTCTGTGCGGAGCATGCATGTCACAGGCAGTGTATAACCACATAGCTGGCACACCGCAGAAGCCATCCATGGCACGAGAACCACAGATTCATAGGAAATAGCACAGGAGAGGATGTGACTGTTCTCTGTGCGCAGCATGCATGTCACAGGCAGTGTATAACCACATAGCTGGCACACCGCAGAAGCCATCCATGGCACGAGAACCACAGATTCATAGGAAATAGCACAGGAGAGGATGTGATGTTCTCTGTGCAGCAGCATGCATGTCACAGGCAGTGTATAACCACATAGCTGGCACACCGCAGAAGCCATCCATGGCACGAGAACCACAGATTCATAGGAAATAGCACAGGAGAGGATGTGACTGTTCTCTGTGCAGTAGCATGCATGTCACAGGCAGTGTATAACCACATAGCTGGCACACCGCAGAAGCCATCCATGGCGCGAGAACCACAGATTCATAGGAAATAGCACAGGAGAGGATGTGACTGTTCTCTGTGCGTAGCATGCATGTCACAGGCAGTGTATAACCACATAGCTGGCACACCGCAGAAGCCATCCATGGCACGAGAACCACAGATTCATAGGAAATAGCACAGGAGAGGATGTGACTGTTCTCTGTGCAGAGCATGCATGTCACAGGCAGTGTATAAACCACATAGCTGGCACACCGCAGAAGCCATCCATGGCACGAGAACCACAGATTCATAGGAAATAGCACAGGAGAGGATGTGATGTGTCTCTGTGCAGTAGCATGCATGTCACAGGCAGTGTATAACCACAAGCTGGCACACCGCAGAAGCCATCCATGGCACGAGAACCACAGATTCATAGGAAATAGCACAGGAGAGGATGTATGTGCTCTGTGCAGTAGCATGCATGTCACAGGCAGTGTATAACCACATAGCTGGCACACCGCAGAAGCCATCCATGGCACGAGAACCACAGATTCATAGGAAATAGCACAGGAGAGGATGTGACTGTCTCTGTGCGCAGCATGCATGTCACAGGCAGTGTATAACCACATAGCTGGCACACCGCAGAAGCCATCCATGGCACGAGAACCACAGATTCATAGGAAATAGCACAGGAGAGGATGTGACTGTTCTCTGTGCGCAGCATGCATGTCACAGGCAGTGTATAACCACATAGCTGGCACACCGCAGAAGCCTCCATGGCACGAGAACCACAGATTCATAGGAAATAGCACAGGAGAGGATGTGACTGTTCTCTGTGCAGTAGCATGCATGTCATAGGCAGTGTATAACCACATAGCTGGCACACCGCAGAAGCCATCCATGGCACGAGAACCACAGATTCATAGGAAATAGCACAGGAGAGGATGTGACTGTTCTCTGTGCAGTAGCATGCATGTCATAGGCAGTGTATAACCACATAGCTGGCACACCGCAGAAGCCATCCATGGCGCGAGAACCACAGATTCATAGGAAATAGCACAGGAGAGGATGTGACTGTTCTCTGTGCAGTAGCATGTGTGTCGACCCGCCACCACAATTGTGGGTTACCAGGGCAATGGGGTACTCAGAGCCGAGCCCATGGAAGTCTATGGGGGTTTTGTCACAGGTAGCTGTGGCTCGGTCTGTGGCCCGGGCGGTCTGGCGTATGTTGTTGTTGGGAATATTTACAGGGGATAACTATATACAGTTCGTGACGCCACCTGTAGTGTTCTGGTAATTAGTACCAGCGCTGCTGTAGATCTCTGAGGGGATGGTGAGGCAGCTAGATGTCGGGTCCCCTACAGGTGGGACTCTTCCCTCAAAGTCTGTTAATATGGTGAAGTCGGGTGCCGGTAAATAACACAGTCTCACACAGTCAGCGTCTTTCCATACCTTTACTTGCAGAATGATAAGGCAGGTCCCAGGGAGGCTGATCCAAGGAGAGTGTATCTTGAGACGGCAGCTGGACAAGTTAGGGGCCTCCTTTAACTCCAATAAACGAGTACAACCAGCCTGAAGCTTAGTTCCCTCTATGATTCCAGCAAATCTTAGCTGTTCCTGCCCAGTCAGCTTAGTGTTAGGGATCTTCCTGTGAAGGAGCTGAATACTTATGTTTGTCCTGCAGAACTCCAAAGTGTTCACTCCCCCTGACCCCAGCTACGTACCGACTATAAGGGGCTTGTCTGCCGCGACCTAGGGTCCGGTAGATTCCTGGTTGTCCTGTCACTGTGCCTGAAGCAACAGTGACTCTTCGGTCCCCAGTGACCGGTAACAAGGCGCTGGACTTCTGCAATCCTGTAGCGCCAATTCTCTAATCCACTTGCCTTTCGCCTTGTCCACGCTGGTAACATAAACACTCTTACTAGCCAGGGGTCGAGCAGTCACTTCCAATCTTTTTCCTTCCAGTCAAGCTAACCACAGATGCTCAGTTATCACAGGCAGGAGCACGTCTCTGTACCTGATACTGTCCTTTAGACAGGAATGCTGAAGACTTTCTGGGTTACAACTTGTTCTTTCCTTCAATGTATGCTGAGGAGATGACACAGCTCTGACCAGACTAAGGTGTATTCCAACACCTATACCAGACTCCACTTTCCAAGCTGATGAGATAGCAATCTAGACTCCTTCCTCCCTCCAGATGCAGACTCTCTCACTGTAGTCCAGACGCAGACTTTCCACGTCCTTACTGCCCGAAGACAGGAACTAGACTCTCTGACTAAAATCACGCCTACACATACCTTCTTGACCACTCCCTAGAGTATACTTCACTACCCCAAGGGGGTGTCTAGTGTGTGTAGAATGAATGCATATTGAGCTTTAAGCCGCCGTCTCGCCATACACTCCCCAGGGTACTGCGTGTGCCTACCACCAGGGCTACACATTCCCCCATGGTAAATGACAGCACTCCCGGGCTGTGAAATACAAAAGACAGAAAAATTTTGTTTATGCAATAACATTTGGAACAATAACATCTTCCCATCCGGGAGGTAAGAATACTTCGAACGTTACAAAACTTTAATACAAATAGTATCAAATAGCATTTTCAATAAATAGATATACAAGATACTTGTGAAGGACCCGCACCAAACCTTCAACGTAGGTCCTGGGTGGGCTGCAGGACATCTAAGTGCAGACCTCACTCAGTGCCACACCACACGGGTTTTGTTTTTCAGAGGTAGATATGGATGGTTTATGTAAAACCAAGATAGGGCGCCGAAGCGCAACTATGTACAAAAGAGTTCTGGGTAAGCATAGTCCTTTACCTCAAAAAGTCCATTTATAAAAGAAGACATAATAAATCACATTGTAAAAGTGCAACTGTTTATCATATATTAATCATCAATTACCAATTACCAGTTATCAATTACCAATTACCCAGCCGGGCATTCTATAATTAGGAATATATATTTACTATATATAACATCTGTGCAAACCTTTTCAAAAACATTTTAAACTTTCTGCTATAGTACTGATGGTAGACCCGATATGGATCTCACCAACTCTTTACCACTTAATCATCAGCTACTAAAACATTTTCCACCACATCTTCCACCCCGGGGGCTGGAACAACGCAATGGGCCCTTGATCCCAGGACCAGCAAATCATGTGCTGCGATCAGGGTCTGGGTTGCGACAGTTCTGGTTTGAACCTCCAGGGGCGCAACGGGTACACTTTCTTCGCATGACACCGATTGCGTCTCCATTACAGTCAATGATATAGACCGCGTCAGGGTTTGCGATCTAGACTGGGTCGCATTTGGCGATATGGAAGTGGCTTTTACTTGCGATAGACCTTGGGTCGCATGTTGCGATGACTTTGAAGGGGGCGATGCTGGGGCACGGCCGGATGCTGCTGAAGCTGAGTACGGGGACGCTGCGGTAATGGTGACGGTACCGGCGTCTGGGACGGGGTCGCGGACGATGGCGACGTTCAGGGCATACCACCCCTTCATTCCCCAATGCCGCGTATAGGTGACTATGTCGCCGTTTACTAAGTCCCTCCCGGAATGGCCTTGTGGCAGGTGAGATTCCACGTCACGCCTGCTGACGAAGACCGCTGGGTAGAGGCCCGGTTCTCGGATAAAGCCCCAGCCCTTCCGGAGCTGGAACTCAGTCACACACCCCTGCCGCCGCGGTTCCCGTAAGGTACCTTTGTCGCGACGGACAGTCTCCTTGTCGGCAATCAGCTCAGCAAACTGTCGCTGGCGGTTCTTCTTGATTTCCCGCGCTTCCTCCTGCTGGCGCCTCTTCGTCTCCTCACGACTCTGCCATTCTTGCTCCCACTGGGCGGTGTAGGCGACGTCATCCAGGCGCGCCATCTCGTCCCAGTCCACATCTGGTAGTGACGGACAGGACCCCTCCGGTGTCCCTGCCGGGGACCGATAATCTGCTGCGGCCTCTTGGCCGGGCGGGCGTTCCGGGATTGGCTGTACCTCCTCAACCTCCTCCGCATCCACCGCTTCACCAGTGGGATCGGGAACGGTACTTTCGGGGGCAGCCTCCGGTTGCTCCTTCGCCTTGGGCAGCAGACTTTTCGGTACTTTGAATCGTGGGGGTTCGTTGAGGGGAGAGGACGCCGTGTTCGTCATTTGCCACTTCAGCAGATTACACCGGCGCCTCTCAATCTCCTCCAGTCCAGGTTGGAACAACTTCTTTAGGCGTGAGTTCTCCTCCCGAACCTCTAACAACGCCTGTTGCAGGTGCAGGATCGCATAGGCCTCGGATGCCGATGGCAGCTTGGCGGGGGCACGGGGCCTGCCTTCCTCCGCTGCCCCGCTCGGCTCCACACGTCCTGCCTCCATCACGCTCCAGAAGATTCTTTCTTCTTTCTTCTGTGGAGACATCCGGTCTCTTCCGTGGAGGTGGGGTTTGCGTCTCCTCCTCCTCGCAGGGAAGGTGAAGAGGAGGCGGACCTCCTTTGCTGTAGGGCAGGACCGCATGTTGTAGTAGCACTTTGAGAGGGCAGGCATTTTCTTCGCGCCACAGGGGGGTAGACGCCCACGAAGGTACGCCCACCTTCTTCTCCAGCGCCTGAGGGCGCGAATAGGCGACAAAAATGGCGATTTTGGCGCCAAAAGTGCAAACAGTCCTTTTCACAAAAACAAGTTCTTAGGCACGCAGGGCTCGCAATTTCGCGAGTTTGGTATCCTGTTCGTGACGCCAAGTTTTAGTTGTGTCGACCCGCCACCACAATTGTGGGTTACCAGGGCAATGGGGTACTCAGAGCCGAGCCCATGGAAGTCTATGGGGGTTTTGTCACAGGTAGCTGTGGCTCGGTCTGTGGCCCGGGCGGTCTGGCGTATGTTGTTGTTGGGAATATTTACAGGGGATAACTATATACAGTTCGTGACGCCACCTGTAGTGTTCTGGTAATTAGTACCAGCGCTGCTGTAGATCTCTGAGGGGATGGTGAGGCAGCTAGATGTCGGGTCCCCTACAGGTGGGACTCTTCCCTCAAAGTCTGTTAATATGGTGAAGTCGGGTGCCGGTAAATAACACAGTCTCACACAGTCAGCGTCTTTCCATACCTTTACTTGCAGAATGATAAGGCAGGTCCCAGGGAGGCTGATCCAAGGAGAGTGTATCTTGAGACGGCAGCTGGACAAGTTAGGGGCCTCCTTTAACTCCAATAAACGAGTACAACCAGCCTGAAGCTTAGTTCCCTCTATGATTCCAGCAAATCTTAGCTGTTCCTGCCCAGTCAGCTTAGTGTTAGGGATCTTCCTGTGAAGGAGCTGAATACTTATGTTTGTCCTGCAGAACTCCAAAGTGTTCACTCCCCCTGACCCCAGCTACGTACCGACTATAAGGGGCTTGTCTGCCGCGACCTAGGGTCCGGTAGATTCCTGGTTGTCCTGTCACTGTGCCTGAAGCAACAGTGACTCTTCGGTCCCCAGTGACCGGTAACAAGGCGCTGGACTTCTGCAATCCTGTAGCGCCAATTCTCTAATCCACTTGCCTTTCGCCTTGTCCACGCTGGTAACATAAACACTCTTACTAGCCAGGGGTCGAGCAGTCACTTCCAATCTTTTTCCTTCCAGTCAAGCTAACCACAGATGCTCAGTTATCACAGGCAGGAGCACGTCTCTGTACCTGATACTGTCCTTTAGACAGGAATGCTGAAGACTTTCTGGGTTACAACTTGTTCTTTCCTTCAATGTATGCTGAGGAGATGACACAGCTCTGACCAGACTAAGGTGTATTCCAACACCTATACCAGACTCCACTTTCCAAGCTGATGAGATAGCAATCTAGACTCCTTCCTCCCTCCAGATGCAGACTCTCTCACTGTAGTCCAGACGCAGACTTTCCACGTCCTTACTGCCCGAAGACAGGAACTAGACTCTCTGACTAAAATCACGCCTACACATACCTTCTTGACCACTCCCTAGAGTATACTTCACTACCCCAAGGGGGTGTCTAGTGTGTGTAGAATGAATGCATATTGAGCTTTAAGCCGCCGTCTCGCCATACACTCCCCAGGGTACTGCGTGTGCCTACCACCAGGGCTACACACATGCATGTCATAGGCAGTGTATAACCACATAGCTGGCACACCGCAGAAGCCATCCATGGCACGAGAACCACAGATTCATAGGAAATAGCACAGGAGAGGATGTGACTGTTCTCTGTGCAGTAGCATGCATGTCACAGGCAGTGTATAACCACATAGCTGGCACACCGCAGAAGCCATCCATGGCGCGAGAACCACAGATTCATAGGAAATAGCACAGGAGAGGATGTGACTGTTCTCTGTGCCGCAGCATGCATGTCACAGGCAGTGTATAACCACATAGCTGGCACACCGCAGAAGCCATCCATGGCACGAGAACCACAGATTCATAGGAAATAGCACAGGAGAGGATGTGACTGTTCTCTGTGCAGTAGCATGCATGTCACAGGCAGTGTATAACCACATAGCTGGCACACGCAGAAGCCATCCATGGCGCGAGAACCACAGATTCATAGGAAATAGCACAGGAGAGGATGTGACTGTTCTCTGTGCAGTAGCATGCATGTCATAGGCAGTGTATAACCACATAGCTGGCACACCGCAGAAGCCATCCATGGCACGAGAACCACAGATTCATAGGAAATAGCACAGGAGAGGATGTGACTGTTCTCTGTGCAGTAGCATGCATGTCATAGGCAGTGTATAACCACATAGCTGGCACACCGCAGAAGCCATCCATGGCACGAGAACCACAGATTCATAGGAAATAGCACAGGAGAGGATGTGACTGTTCTCTGTGCAGTAGCATGCATGTCACAGGCAGTGTATAACCACATAGCTGGCACACCGCAGAAGCCATCCATGGCACGAGAACCACAGATTCATAGGAAATAGCACAGGAGAGGATGTGACTGTTCTCTGTGCAGTAGCATGCATGTCACAGGCAGTGTATAACCACATAGCTGGCACACCGCAGAAGCCATCCATGGCGCGAGAACCACAGATTCATAGGAAATAGCACAGGAGAGGATGTGATTGTGCTCTGTGCCGCAGCATGCATGTCACAGGCAGTGTATAACCACATAGCTGGCACACCGCAGAAGCCATCCATGGCACGAGAACCACAGATTCATAGGAAATAGCACAGGAGAGGATGTGACTGTTCTCTGTGCAGTAGCATGCATGTCATAGGCAGTGTATAACCACATAGCTGGCACACCGCAGAAGCCATCCATGGCACGAGAACCACAGATTCATAGGAAATAGCACAGGAGAGGATGTGACTGTTCTCTGTGCAGTAGCATGCATGTCATAGGCAGTGTATAACCACATAGCTGGCACACCGCAGAAGCCATCCATGGCACGAGAACCACAGATTCATAGGAAATAGCACAGGAGAGGATGTGACTGTACTCTGTGCGGCAGCATGCATGTCACAGGCAGTGTATAACCACATAGCTGGCACACCGCAGAAGCCATCCATGGCACGAGAACCACAGATTCATAGGAAATAGCACAGGAGAGGATGTGATTGTGCTCTGTGCCGCAGCATGCATGTCACAGGCAGTGTATAACCACATAGCTGGCACACCGCAGAAGCCATCCATGGCACGAGAACCACAGATTCATAGGAAATAGCACAGGAGAGGATGTGACTGTACTCTGTGCGGCAGCATGCATGTCACAGGCAGTGTATAACCACATAGCTGGCACACCGCAGAAGCCATCCATGGCACGAGAACCACAGATTCATAGGAAATAGCACAGGAGAGGATGTGACTGTTCTCTGTGCAGTAGCATGCATGTCACAGGCAGTGTATAACCACATAGCTGGCACACCCCAGAAGCCATCCATGGCGCGAGAACCACAGATTCATAGGAAATAGCACAGGAGAGGATGTGATTGTGCTCTGTGCCGCAGCATGCATGTCACAGGCAGTGTATAACCACATAGCTGGCAAACCGCAGAAGCCATCCATGGCACGAGAACCACAGATTCATAGGAAATAGCACAGGAGAGGATGTGATTGTGCTCTGTGCCGCAGCATGCATGTCACAGGCAGTGTATAACCACATAGCTGGCACACCGCAGAAGCCATCCATGGCACGAGAACCACAGATTCATAGGAAATAGCACAGGAGAGGATGTGACTGTACTCTGTGCGGCAGCATGCATGTCACAGGCAGTGTATAACCACATAGCTGGCACACCGCAGAAGCCATCCATGGCACGAGAACCACAGATTCATAGGAAATAGCACAGGAGAGGATGTGACTGTTCTCTGTGCAGTAGCATGCATGTCACAGGCAGTGTATAACCACATAGCTGGCACACCCCAGAAGCCATCCATGGCGCGAGAACCACAGATTCATAGGAAATAGCACAGGAGAGGATGTGATTGTGCTCTGTGCCGCAGCATGCATGTCACAGGCAGTGTATAACCACATAGCTGGCACACCGCAGAAGCCATCCATGGCACGAGAACCACAGATTCATAGGAAATAGCACAGGAGAGGATGTGATTGTGCTCTGTGCCGCAGCATGCATGTCACAGGCAGTGTATAACCACATAGCTGGCACACCGCAGAAGCCATCCATGGCGCGAGAACCACAGATTCATAGGAAATAGCACAGGAGAGGATGTGATTGTGCTCTGTGCCGCAGCATGCATGTCACAGGCAGTGTATAACCACATAGCTGGCACACCGCAGAAGCCATCCATGGCACGAGAACCACAGATTCATAGGAAATAGCACAGGAGAGGATGTGATTGTACTCTGTGCCGCAGCATGCATGTCACAGGCAGTGTATAACCACATAGCTGGCACACCGCAGAAGCCATCCATGGCACGAGAACCACAGATTCATAGGAAATAGCACAGGAGAGGATGTGACTGTACTCTGTGCGGCAGCATGCATGTCACAGGCAGTGTATAACCACATAGCTGGCACACCGCAGAAGCCATCCATGGCACGAGAACCACAGATTCATAGGAAATAGCACAGGAGAGGATGTGACTGTTCTCTGTGCGGCAGCATGCATGTCACAGGCAGTGTATAACCACATAGCTGGCACACCGCAGAAGCCATCCATGGCACGAGAACCACAGATTCATAGGAAATAGCACAGGAGAGGATGTGACTGTTCTCTGTGCAGTAGCATGCATGTCATAGGCAGTGTATAACCACATAGCTGGCACACCCCAGAAGCCATCCATGGCACGAGAACCACAGATTCATAGGAAATAGCACAGGAGAGGATGTGACTGTTCTCTGTGCGGCAGCATGCATGTCACAGGCAGTGTATAACCACATAGCTGGCACACCCCAGAAGCCATCCATGGCACGAGAACCACAGATTCATAGGAAATAGCACAGGAGAGGATGTGACTGTTCTCTGTGCGGCAGCATGCATGTCACAGGCAGTGTATAACCACACAGCTAGCACACCCCAGAAGCCATCCATGGCGCGAGAGTCACAGATTAATAGGAAATAGCACAGGAGAGGATGTGACTGTTCTCTGTGCGGCAGCATGCATGTCACAGGCAGTGTATAACCACATAGCTGGCACACCGCAGAAGCCATCCATGGCACGAGAACCACAGATTCATAGGAAATAGCACAGGAGAGGATGTGACTGTTCTCTGTGCAGTAGCATGCATGTCATAGGCAGTGTATAACCACATAGCTGGCACACCCCAGAAGCCATCCATGGCGCGAGAACCACAGATTAATAGGAAATAGCACAGGAGAGGATGTGACTGTTCTCTGTGCGGCAGCATGCATGTCACAGGCAGTGTATAACCACATAGCTGGCACACCGCAGAAGCCATCCATGGCGCGAGAACCACAGATTCATAGGAAATAGCACAGGAGAGGATGTGATTGTGCTCTGTGCCGCAGCATGCATGTCACAGGCAGTGTATAACCACATAGCTGGCACACCGCAGAAGCCATCCATGGCACGAGAACCACAGATTCATAGGAAATAGCACAGGAGAGGATGTGACTGTTCTCTGTGCAGTAGCATGCATGTCACAGGCAGTGTATAACCACATAGCTGGCACACCGCAGAAGCCATCCATGGCACGAGAACCACAGATTCATAGGAAATAGCACAGGAGAGGATGTGACTGTTCTCTGTGCAGTAGCATGCATGTCACAGGCAGTGTATAACCACATAGCTGGCACACCCCAGAAGCCATCCATGGCGCGAGAACCACAGATTCATAGGAAATAGCACAGGAGAGGATGTGATTGTGCTCTGTGCCGCAGCATGCATGTCACAGGCAGTGTACACCTCGGCACCTCGTACAGAAATAGGCAGGACAGACGCAATTCCAGGCACGACTGCCCTCCAACAGGGAAAGCAGTTTAATAACAGGGATGAGTAAAGTGTAATACTAACTTCCTGCTCTCTCCTTAACGACGTCCACGGCCGTACCCACAACAGCCACGGTGGCCAGAAGAGGAGGTAATCCATATGCCGAAATGTGGACACTTGAAGTCCCTTCGGCAGAGCACTTAGGTAGTCCTAGTGCCCGTTGTGCTGCCTTAGGCCGGCGTCACACTGGCGA
Source organism: Oophaga sylvatica (assembly GCA_033576555.1). Lineage (NCBI taxonomy): Eukaryota > Metazoa > Chordata > Amphibia > Anura > Dendrobatidae > Oophaga > Oophaga sylvatica. The sequence continues at coordinate 630,563,560 of JARQOD010000002.1, forward strand.
CAGAATCGGACGACTGCAATGCGATGAAAAATCGCATTGCAGTCGGACCTATGTTAATCTATGGAGCAGCTCCCAGTATCAGATTTTTTGTGGTCCGTTTTAAACGTCCGTGTACAATCGCAGCATGCTGCGATTGTCACCGATTGTCGGTCGACAATCGCCAATGCAAGTCTATGGGAGCGATGAAAAATCTGATTACAAACGGACCGCATGTGTGACTTGCGATGAAATCGCATGGTGTCCTTTAGAAAAGCCGGCAATTCATCCCCGGCTATACTGTAAAATCACACTGACAGCTTTAATAAAGACTAGAAAGAATAGATATATACACATAGAAACATATATATATATATATATACATGTCATTGTGACATATATATATACATATATTTATAGTTCCTAGACTTCTACATACTGTAATAGCCGCTAATTCAATTGCCGGGTTTTGTGAAATCACAGAAGCCGACATGAAATGATACATTGTTTCCACACATTTAACCATGTATTTCATGTATTTTTATATATGTTTGAAACATACAATTACATGAGTGTATTTGTGCAAAATTTCAGACATGTAGGGGTTAATTAAAGGTGTAATTTCGTTGAAAAAAAATGCGTGGGCTCCCGCTGTATTTTCTCCACCAGACAGACAAAGCAAAGCGAGTGGGGGCAGATAATAATAGCCCAGGGAGGGTGCATTTTTTTTGTGCCCCCCTGGCTACTAACATCTGCCCCCAGACACCCCAGAAAGGGCAAATCTATAATTAGATTCGCCCTTTCTGGCACTTTGCCCGTCTATTCCCATTGCCCTGTAGCGGTGGCGAATGGGTTAATCTCACCTTATTGTCACCTTGCAATTGAAAGGTGACCTTAAGGCAGGTTAATGATTGATAGCTGTCAATTAGACAACTATCAATTATTAATCCTATTGAAGTAAATAAAAAAACACACACACTTTAAGAATAAATAATTTTAATGAAATAAAAACACATTTTTTTGACCAATTTTATTTTACACTAATCCGTGCGAAGCCATTGATCTCCTAAAATAAAGAAAAAGAAATAAAACAACATTATTCTTACCTATTCCGCCGATCTGTCACGTCCCACGCTGTAATCCTTCACAAAGGGTTAACTAGCTTTGAGCCAAGCAGTGCAAGTAATCCTGCATGCTCAGCTCAAAGCTCATGAATGAATAAGTTCCTCTCCTGGCGACAGGAGAGGATTGTTTCATGAATGAAGCTTAATTGATTGTGTCCACTTTCCCTTTAGGTCAGGTCACTACAGTTAAATTGGCAATAAATCAATTAAGCTCCATTCATGAATCTATTCCTCTACTTTTGCTGGGAGAGGAACTTATTCATTCAGGGGAATACAGGTCTGAGACAGCATTATTAGCTCTCTGCGACCTGTAACCTGTTAACCCTTTCTGATGGATTACACCGTGGGACCTGACTGTACATCGGATTGGTAAGTATAATTTTGCTTTTTTATTTTATTTTTATTACAGGAAATGGTTTTAGCAGGAAAATAAAATATGGTCAAAAACTGTGTGATTATTTCATTAAACTTATTTTTTATTAAACTGTGTGTGTTTGATTTATCTTTCATACAATAGGATTAATAATTGATAGTTGTCTAATTGACAGCTATCAATTATTAACCTGGCTTAAGGTCACCTTTCAATTGCAAGGTCATTTTAACCCCTTATTAACCCATTCGCCACCGCTACAGGGCAATGGGAATAGACGGGCAAAGTGCCAGAAAGGGCGAATCTAATTATAGATTTGCCCTTTCTGGGGTGTCTGGGGGCAGATATTAGTAGCCAGGGGGGGCACAAAAAAAATGTACCCTCCCTAGGCTATTATTATCTGCCCCCACTCGCTGGCTTTGTCTGTCTGGTGGAGAAAATACAGCGGGAGCTCACGCATTTTTTTTCAACGAATTTACACCTTTAATTAACCCTACATGTCTGAAATTTAGCACACATATACTCATGTAATTGTATGTTTCAAAAATATATAAAAATACATGAAATTACATGGTTAAATGTGTGGAAACAATGTATCATTTCATGTCGGCTTCTGTGATTTCACTGAAGCCGGCAATTGAATTAGCGGCTATAACAGTATGTAGAAGTGTAAGAATTATAAATATATGTATATATATATGTCACAATGACATATATATATATATATATATATATATATATATATATATATATGTGCTCTATGTGTATATATCTATTCTTTCTTTTGGCATTTAAATACTATTCTTTTGTATCCATTATATGTCAGTTTTGCAAGCCTGCGAGAAAATCTCGCAAGTCGGATGAAAATCGGATGTTACAAGGTACACACACATGCGATTAAATCGCATCTTTGAAGGAAAATCGGATGCCAGAAGGATGTGTGATGTTTTTATTTTGATCCGATTGTCGACCGTCTAAAACGGACCGATTTTTTGTGGTTGTGTGTGACACCGGCCTTATAGTCCGGGGCAACACCCTTTACCGCTCCTGTGGTCCACGCAGCAGTCTTTACCCCTCCTGGGTCCAGGCAAGGCTACCAGCTGCAGCTGAGCATCTGCCCTGGGCAAAGGTGCCTGGGCTCTGACTCCAAGAGGCTGCAAGTCCAGCCCACAAAGTTAACCTGTGCTGGCCCTGTCTCTAACACATATAGGGACATTGCAAACATAGCACATTAATGCATAGAATACAGTAACATACAGGTACATAGCAGTAATACAGTGAAGTGCAAATACAGTACAATAAAACATATTCCCTCTCATTATCGCCTCCTTTTACCTAAAATCTATCACGTATCTTTTCTTCAGAATTTATACAATCATAGAAAAACTTGAAGGTGACGGAACGTTTATCCCGGAATTCCTGCTTTTTATCGGAGACCAGCCCATCCCCAAAAACTTTACCCTCTCGGCCACTGATGACATAACAGTTCAGATCCGGATTAAAACAGAGGAGAGCCAATATAAGGTGGTCATCAGTGAATGTTGGGCAACCCCCACCGAAAACTCCAATGACCTCATATCATTCCCCTTCATCAGAGACAGGTGAGGACATTCTCATGGTTTTGAGTCTTCCAGTCGTTGGGATTTGTCATGGATTTACCTAACAGAAGGTATTGATCTAAATCTCTCCATAGCGGCTACAGATAATTTTGCAGAATAATGGAGTTTGAAGGGAAACTGTGTCGTAATATTGAGAAGAAGAAAGTTGCTAATTTTTTTTAACAAAATTTGTCACAATTTAATTTCACTTTTCTATTTTGTAAATCGTTTGCCAAATTAAGTTGTAAAGTAAATAAATTATGTGGTTCATTGTCTTCCTCAACACTGACTTTGATTTTCATTTTCCACTTTTTTCTCTTCAGCTTTTTGGGTTTCTCATCTCCTTTGACTTTTAGTTACAACTTTTCTTGATTGTTACTTGTATCTCTTGTACTTATTTTCCTCAATTTTTTCCTCTTCTACTTTTGTCTCACTTATATCTTTATCTCTTTTGATTTCTTTTTTTTTCTTAATTTATTCTGCTTGTTTGTTGTCACTGACTTCTTTGTCTTTCTTGAGTCCTTTCTTTTTATTGTGATTAACTTTTATTAAATCTTCCTTGACTTTTTCTACATCTTGTTTAATTTATTTCTTTCACTTCTTTTTTGTCCTTTGTTTTTACTGTTCTTCTGTTTCGTCTTCACATTGTTTGACTTCTAATTCATCTTCTTCTCTTTGGCTTTCTTGTTTTTCTCTTTATTTTTTGTCTTGAGTTTTTCTACTATCTTATTGTTTTTTAGTCTTTTTTTATCTTAATTTATTTTTACTTTTACTTCTGTATTGTCTATCTTTCTTCTTTATCTTCTTTGACTTCTACTTCTTTCCTGATGTTTTCTGCTTCTTATGCTTCGGCTACTTTGACTTTGTTCTTTTATTTTGCTTCACCTTGTTGACTTCTACATTTTTTTTTACTTCTTCTGAAGTCTATGTATGTCTACCTTGACTTCTCATCTTTTCCATCCTCGACTTCTTCTTTAACTTTTTCTTTTCCTTTCTTGAATTTCTTCTTTGTTTTTGTTGACTTCTTCTAGATCGCGCTTGACTACATCTCCTTTCTTGACTTGTTCCACTACTTCTTTGACTTCATTGACTTTTACTTCTATTTATTTGCTGTCCTTGTTTTTTTCCTATTTCCTCTCTGTTTTTTACTTCTACCCTTACTCCTCCTATTACTTTATTTTCCATCCTGTACTTATTTTCCTCTTCTTATTTATCTCATTTGTCTTCTTTTACCTTTCTGTTCTGTTCTTCGTTTTTTTGCCATAATTTCTGATTTACTTTTTTTCATCTTTTTTTTTCTGTCTTCTTGTTTCTATACTTTTTTATTCTCTTTCTCTATTCCTTCTTTCTCTTCTGTATTTTATTTTACCCTTTTGTTTTTCTCTACTTCTATCTTTATAATCTCACATCTCTCGGTAACTTCACTGGTTCCTTGGTTATCACAGATGGAAAAGCTACTTCTCTTAATGCCTTCTCTTTCTGTGTTGCAGTTGTGCCTTGACAAACACCTTCACCACCATCCAAACCAATGGCATCTCCAATAACGCCACCTTCCAAACCAAGATCTTTTCTTTTGTCGATAATCCCATTGTCTATCTGCACTGCCGACTTCACGTGTGCAAGGAGGAGCCCCTCAAAACCTGCAAACCAGTATGTAGATAGTATGCACCATGTCAATACTGGATGCTTTAGGCATCACCAATATTCGGATGTAAAAAAATTGGTCACATTTATCTTGATAGACTTTAACATTTTTTATTTCATTCTCTTTTGGCTCGAACGCAGTGTTACCACTGATGTGAATTACTTTGAATTAAGCTTTTGGAGGAAAGGTTAAACATAAATTCTTTGCATTGAAGCAAACTTCTTGGCATCCTCAGTGCTCAAGTTTTCAAATACAGACCTTAAAATCCGCTACATAAACTTAGAGATAAATACTAATATTCTGGCTACCTGCAGCCACCACTAGGGGGAGCTCAGGAGCTTACCGCATACTTCTGTAAAGTTATGGTGTTGTTCTTTATACTCCACAGCATGTTTTACTAACTGCAAGAAATTTCAGAAAATCAACATGCTGACTGTTTCCATGTGGAAATACAGAACACTTACATTTTGTTCCAGTATTTCCCATCTTTGTTGTGTGTCTATATTTGATGTCATCAATATATTTTTGACCCCAGCCAATTTCTAGGGGTCCTTTCAATTATCCATTTTCTTTTCGGATACGTAGATATGATGTAATCCGAGGGGCCAGAGAATGGGGTATTGCGGCCCCTCTATATGTACTAGAGTAAGTCAGTCCCTTCTGTGTAGCTGGGACACAAATAGTAACACCATAAATACGGATCTGTAGCCAAAACTGGTTCTTTCTTATTTTTATAGACATGTAATGGTTTTCGTTTGGTGAATACTGGTGAAAATGTCTTTACTGGAGTCACCCGGATGGGACCCCTGAGAAAGTCAGTCCAATGTAAGTACCGAGATGTCTATTAGTCTAATGTTTCGACCTGTGATTTCCCATTTTTCCCTATTCTGTCCCACAAAATCAGTGCTTTGTTCTCCTGAAATACTCTGTGCTGCTGGCAAATAGCGCTCCATCACTCCACACTGCTCAGTCGGTGACCTCTGTGTTTTATTTAAAGGGACCCTGTCAGCAGGACTTTGCACAGTGACTACACACAGTGTCAGGTCGGCGCCGTTATACTGATTAGGTCGGGATCACACATGCGAGAAACACGGATGAGTCTCGCATGTGAATTCCCGGCACTGCCGCCGGCACTCGGGAGTGGAGCGAGCGGCTGCATGTATTTATATGTAGCCATACACTCCGCTCCCGAGTGCAGGCGGCAGTGCCGGGAATTCACATGCGAGACTCGTCCGTGTTTCTCGCATGTGTGATCCCTGCCTTACAGTGATACCTGGTGATGAAATCCATCTTGTGGTTGTTGTTTAATCTTTATCTTCTTCTCTCACCATCTCAATTACACACCTCATGGACGTGAATGGACAGATCGCTGCCCCTACAAGATCAGCACGTTCCTCTCCTGAAATACTCTGTGCTTCACCAGAATAAAATACTGTTGTAACATAATCCCGAAAGTGGTGCCCTATAGTGTCTAACTAATGCAGCTAATGAATAGTACTATAAAGTGCACCCCTATATTTTTCCATTTAGTTCTAAATAACAGTATCATAAAAAACCCATAACAGTATAATAAAGTGCCAACATAGTACCGCACCAAAACAATAAAAAACCCATATAATACAAAAAAGTGGTAAAGTTTCAAAATAATTCTGCCATATAGTGCTAATCAACAGAACCAAAATCAGCCCTCATTAACCTGCCATATAGTCCTAAACAACAGTTCAATAAGAAACCTACATAATACGGCTCTATAGTTTTAACCAACAGTATGATAACGTGCTCACAATATACTGCTGTGTCCTTATAGTTAAAGGGAATCTGTCCCCCCCGGGACGTATATGACCTATTATGGGCATACAGGTAATAGATATGTTACACTGGTCCTACCTGTCTGCCTCATATTAATGGTCTTGATGCTGAGAAATGTTATATTCTTTATGGTAATGATTTCTTCCAGGCTCCAGGGCGTGCGGTGCTGTAAGGAATCCCTGCCTCCTGTCTTCATTGTAATACTTACCACCTCCCATCAGCGTCAGTTCTTGCTCCAGAATCCCGCGCCTTTGCCCTGCTCTCCCTCAGAAATACATACCTTATCCTCCCTTCTGCATTCAGGGATCTTCAGTGGAGGCGCCGGCAAGTCATTGTGACCTCCGTTGTGCGCGCCGACAATATTCTCTTCCCACCTCCTCCCTGCACAGTTATCGCTAGGAACCATGTGTACATGGCGACGACTATGCAGGGAGAAAGTGGGGAGAGCACCTTATCGGCTGCGCACACCGGAGGTCACTGGAGCGGAAGTCGCCAGCGCCCGTACTGAAGATCCCTGCATGCAGCGCCCACAGAAGGGAGGATGAGGTATGTATTTCTGAGAGAGAGCAGGGCGCAGGCGCGGGATTCCGGAGCCAGAACTGACGCTGATGGGAGGTGGTAAGTATTACAATGAAGACAGAAGGCAGGGATTCCTTACAGCACCGCACGCCCCAGAACCTGGAAGAAATTATTAGCATAAAGAATATAGCATTTCTCAGCATCGGGACCATTAATATGAGGCAGACAGGTAGGACCGATGTAACTTATCTATTACCTGTATGCCCATATTAATAGGTCATACACGTCCGGGGGGACAGATTCACTTTAACAGTATCAGTACATGCCCACATAATACTGCAGTGTAATTCTAGACAGCAGTATCATGAAGTGCCCATAAATGCTACAATATATGCAAAATACTGCAACACAGTGCTTACACAATAGTGCCATAGCTGTGCCCAAATAAAAAAATGTTATAGTTCCTAAATAAGTCCCTGTTTTATATGAAAAGTCACTTTACCTTTATTTCTGATTGATTTTCAAGCACATGATCAAGACTCCGCACCTAACGGCACGCTGGGACCTGGGTACATCGCCCTTATTGTCATCGGGGTACTGCTGTTGGTTGCGATGGTGGTTTCCATCTTGATTTGCTGGCATGAAAGAAGATCCGGAAACTACAACTTTAAGATTAAAACTCAAGACGTTGGCTACCAAGTGTTCTCCAACTGAAGACGAAGCGATCAGGACGAGCAAGATCTCTGCCCCGCCTAGTGGTTATCGCTGGTATTACAGCTTCATAATCCGCTTGTACAACAATATCTTCTAATTAGAACATTTGCTAAATGGATAAGCTGACATTTGCTTAGTTTATTATAAGCGGAATATCAGGAACTGGGGTATATGTGATCTATAATAATAGGCATAAAATACTGCACCGTAGCCTGGTGGTCATTGCTAGGATTGCAGCTTGTTACCATCGTTTTGTTCTAGGATCTAATGCTTTCGTTTGTGACCTTTAACACTATATACAGCCCTCATTCATATCATTGCATGAGTGGACAGGTCGCAAACTCCGTACAAGATGAGCATACTCGTCTCCTGAAATACTTTGTGCTGCTGTGAGATAGCTAAACAAGCCTGGTGGTCACTGCTGGGTTTGCAGTTATAACCAAAAAGTCTGCGCTTGGCAAGTGCAAACTGACATTGGTTTGTATAGGGATTGTACTAGGTTGTATATTAATGTTAATGCAGATTAAATATAAATATATATTACAAAAATATGTACATTTTATAGTATGCGAGACCACTAGTGGGCATAGCTGGAACTGCAAATATTTTTCTATTTAAATCTTAACTACTAGTGGTCGGCGCTGGAATTGCATTTCTTTTAATATTTTCTTTCAAATGTTAGTTAATTAGTTTTATTGTTTTTTATTTATTTTCTTATTAAGCCCATGGTACTTAGTGGTCATAGATGGCATTGCATCTATTTTTGAATTTAATTCAGGACTACTAGTAGTCACTGTTGATATATATATATATTTTAATTATCTAGATAATAATTATATATATATATATATATTAATTTATATCCAATATTGGTCTCATTATCTGTTTAGCTATTATTTATTTTAATATCCACTCTGTTGCCTCTAGTGGCCGTGGCTGGTATTGCATTCATTTCAATTAATGAATATTGTTGGTCTTTCTTTATTTTCTTATTTAATTCATGGCCCTTAGTGGTCATAGATGGTGTGTGTGACCAATATTTGTTATGAATTACCATTAAAAATGTATTATTATAATATAGCAATTAGATGAGTAGTGGTAAAGGTTGTTAATGCAGCTCTGCTGTGATGCTAAGTTATCATCAATCAATGGCGCACTCGTTCCTGGATGTCAAAATTATTCCTAAGGCAAAATATTGCCCCTCCCCCCCCCCTCCAGACCTCCTTTAAAAAATAGAATAAAAAATGCTATACCAGCCATGACCACTAGGGGAAATAGATTAAATACGAAAATAAATAAATACAAAGACCATTATTAGGTATGACTTAACCTAAAATATATATATATATATATGCACACACATTTATTTTTTATTGTAATTCATACCTAATATTGTTCTTTTCATTTATGTATTTATTTTATTTCTTATTTACGCTATTGCCCCTAGTGGTCATAGCTGGTATTGAATTTTTTTTTTTTTTTTAAAGGAGATGTGGTGGGAGGGTCAATATTTTGCCTTAGGGATTAATTTGACATCCAGTAATTAGGCTCCAGTGATTAATAAAAATTTAGCATCACAGCAGAGCTGCGTTTACAACCTTTATTACCACTATTCATCTAATTTCTTCCAAAATTAAATTTTAAGGGAAACTTTAGCCACAATAAAGAAGTGTTTGCATTTGTCCTACAGCTGCACGTGATACTCCTTGTATACAATGTTATCACGTGGCTTCTACATTGTGACATCTTCTCTCCGTAGTGTCCATTAGACACTTTCTCCCATGCCACTTTCTATGTCTGTCAATTTAGAAAGTCCTATGTAAATTAAAGGGGTTGTCCACTGTGGGAGACATTTTTTTTTACTTAAATGTATGTATTTTGGGATAAAAATAATTTTTCTTATTGGGTGTCTTTAAAAATTTTGCACAGTTTGCCTCCTATAGCCTTTGTGTTACACTGTCTATTGCCGACTGCAGAATGAGTGAACTGAGAATCCATCAGTGAGCTCCTTCTTATGGCCTGATGGGAGAGTTTGCAGCTTTTTTTTATCTCTCTTTTTCTGAGCTCCTCTCGACTGATTTATGACCAGATCAAAGACGAATGTGCAGGGAATCAGAAAGCCAAATTTGTAATGAAATCCAATTGCAACAAATGATTTTTGGCCCCAAATTCAGGCATTTATAAAAAAAAAATAAAAAACTAAAATAAATAAAATTGTTCCTACAGGTGGACAACGCCTTTTAAAGGGGTTTGGAGCATCACTATGAGGAAACCTCTGGGGTTTATACATCTTTTCAGTTGTTTTCCAGGTCAGGGGTTCCCGGGTCTGAGGGCAATGATTGGAGTTTGCCTTGAAAACCTCACAAATATATGAAATAAAAAGAGGAAAAATTGTAAAGTTTTATTTTTTACTATGAAATGATGTAATTCTGTCTCATGAACTGAAGCTGCACATGGTTACAATCCGTTACTATATGTAAATAAATATACTGTAGAGAATCAGCTGGACTGTTATTACTTCTTTGCCTTCCAACAGTAGGGGGGGCTCGGGACCCCTCAGTAAATATTCAGAAATCTTCTCAATCGCCTTAATATCCGTTTACTGTAAAAAAAAAAAGTAAAAAAATGACTGGGAGAAGGGGAGGGGGAGGATGCAGCGCAGCTTCTCTATCTCTGTGAGTGTGATATTTCATGCTGTGAGAGGGGAGGAGGCGCAGCACTTGAGAAGGCACCTGATTGGCTGATAGCAAGCAGCACAGCGTTTACACCAAAGAGGAGCGTGCTCACTCAGCAAGCTTGAAAAAAAAGGTACTTTTATGAAAAAGGAATGAAATGACCCAAAATCTGCAGGTCACACAACATTGCTGTCTGCTCTTCATCTAACATACATTTGATTTCTCCATAGACAATAGATAAAGCCTCTGCCGAACCAGACCTGCCAATCACTTTACTCATCGAATCGATGGGCTTCATTTTTGCATTCTGAGATGTGGTTTCTATTGGTGCCACATTTTTTTTTTGTAGGGTGGGGGGGTGTATTTCAAACTTTTTTATATTTTTTAAAATTTTTTTAAATATTGGTATTATTTTTTTATTTTATTTCTTAGTTTACTTTAACCTGTGACCGTTTAACCGCTTGTATACTGCAATGCTTCAAAACTGCAGCATCTCGTAAAATTACTGATGTCCTATAAAGCTCTACTGAAGGCAGAGGGGGCCCTGTGGCCCCGAGTGAGGCCTCCACGAGCCTCTGGCCGGACGGGCACTTGCCGCTCCTCTCCATGAAGACATTTTTGACCTATCTTTGAAGCCCCCCATTATGATTAACTATCCTTAGAGCAGCTCATCAATATCCAATGGATGTGGGTCCGACACCCGGCGCCCCCCACTGATCAGCTGTTCACAGCTCAGTACACGGGACCACGGCTGAGAAGTGCGGATCGGGTCGCGTTCATTTCAGTGTTATTAGCCGGAGCTATAAGTATCTGATGAGTGGGGGTACCGGGTGCTGGATCCCCTCTGATTTGGTATTGACGCCCAATCTGGAGAATTGGGATCTCACGATGTGCAGTTCTGGTTTTGACCACTGGATGGAGCTATGACCTGATACAAACTCAACATTATTCTATTATTCTATTGTATAGGGTTTTTTTTTGCATTTTAATGTTAAAAAAAATGTAAAAACTTTGTAAAAAAAAACGAAAAAAAATTGGGTTTATGTTGCCATTTATAGAGACCCTTAATTTTTTTTTTCATTTTTGAGAGCTGTAGCTTTTATTAATTCCATTTTGGGGTGCGTACGACATTTTGATCTCTTTATATTGCATTTTTTGGGTGCTGGAGCTTCGACAATAAAACGTCAATATTGGCTTTCTGCTTTTACTTTTATTTATGGCATTCATCTTATGGGATACATAATTTTAAATTTTGGTAGATCAGAATTTTACAAAATTGGCGATACTACGTATACTTATTTTTTTACCTAGGGAAAAGTGGGTGATCACGATTTTTATTAAATTTATTTTTTTATGTTTCTAAATTTTTTTTTTATTTTTCAGGATTTTTTGATAGATTGAAATGCTGCGAAATTGGCGATAGTAAATATGTTAATTTTTATTATTCTTAATTTTTAACTAGGTAAGAGAGATCCGAATATTTATTTTTTTCATAAATTTTTTCAACTTTTTTAGGTTATTTTTTAGAAACTTTTAAAACTGCTAAAAACTCTTTTTTTTTATAAACTTTTTTGTCTTATTTTTTAAATTTATTTTTTTAGCTCGAACCTGTGAGTTTCCCAGGTACTAGCACTGAGTCCTTTGTGTTATGGGCACGGTGGCGCTGAATAGACTGTGGCTTTGGGGACACAATGGATCATCCACAGAACAGACTGTCATTATTATCACAGATTCGGTGCCACCCCCCGCTATGTACCCGTCTTCCTTCATTGGCATTGTACCCTGTGTTGAATAGGGGGGTAAATACGCTGATCCTCCCTGGCATTATTTACTCAGACTACTTTGTTCCATTGTGGGACAGGACAGGACAATCCAGTGCACAGAACCATCCCTCATACAGGACAATGGAGTTGGGAGGTTAATTCTGCTCTTCAGTCCTCCAAATTTTATGCAAAAGACACTGAGTGCAAGGAGTGATTACTGCTACATATCATTTAGAGAAAGAAAGTAGGAGGTAGTCCTTAAAGGGTATCTCTCACTTGCCATAAATATGTATTTTTTCCCCTTCATATAAAAGCCGCTGTTCTCCCGAATCCGGCGTTGTTTTTCTTTCATTTCTGCGCCTCTCCGTTCCTGGGATATGACCCCTTCTTCGCTGTACATAAATCTAGTCCTTTTATCCAAATGGGCGTGGTTCTCAAGAAAACACCCACAGAGATGCTTAAGGACCGCCCCACTTAGTTAACAAGACTAGATTTATGCACAGCGAAGAAGCGGACATATCTCGGGAACGGAGAGGCGCAGGAATAAAAGTAAAGCAACGTAGGATTCGGGAGAACGGCGGCAATTACACCAGGTAGAAAAATTACATGTTTATGGAAAGTGACAGGTCCTCTTTAATGAGACACTGACCCTAAATACTATCTTCTCTTAAGTTATTGCAATATATTATTGTCGGCCATAAGCCTATATGCCCAAAAATGACTTTGAAAAGGACTTTTTTGAAAAAACAGCTCCACCCCTGTTCACAGGTTGTGCCTGGTATTACAGTTCAGTGTTAATGAAATGAATGTAGCGGAGTTGCAGTACCATATATGACCAGTGGAGTGCTGTGGTGCTTTTAGATAAATAGGCAATGGCCAGATTGACATTCTGTGCAAGCTAATGCCCGAGCATCTCACATTTTGGAACATTATTACTTCCTTTTCTAGTTCCTGACAGCATAGACAATGGGATAAATGTGCGCCCAGAACCCTAAATGTTTAAAGCCTCCTCCTCCACCAAACTAACCCATGCCACGTGTGCCTCTCTTGGACAATGTATTATTTGAGCTCTCTCTGAATGGCGGTATTATTAGGGCACTGTATGGCGGTACTGTTTGGCATTGGTATTTCAGCACTGTATACCAAAGATGAACCAAAATCCTGCCCAAAAATTCCAATAATGCAAATAGATACAATAAAGTAAGAAAAGTTACGCCCGGGGGTTTAGAGGGACCGTGAACTGGTCCTGGTCCAAGCGTGGGCTTGGTGCACCCTAGATTATGCCACTTAGAAGTCATTAGTTTTTTTTTTACACAGTTGTATAATAACAGTGCAACTACCGATTTGCCAAAAAGTTGCATGAACCCAAAAAAGTTGCACACGTGGTCAAAGTGGGGTAGAAATTAATTTAGGACTATACGAGTATCTATATCAGAGCAAGAGGCGCCCATGGCCTCTGTATCAAGATCCGAGCTGCTTTTTGCCCTTGGGTCCCTTTTCTTTTACGTCTACATGCCCTCCAAGACCCATCTTGAACGAGGTTGACTTCTACCCTTTCGAGTGATATTTACAGAGCGATATCTCCATATTTCATCTCTCTGTGTAACGTGTAAACAGGTTGAAGGACGGGAGTCTAAACTCTGCCCGAGGCCATGGTGGCTTCTGCTGTCAGTAGCGATTAGGGTTGAGCATTCCGATACCGAAACCCGGTTCCGATACCTGAAATCCAATGTAAGTCTATGGGAACAAAATATCGGAATTAAAAAATTCCGATATTTTGTTCCCATAGACATACATTGGATTTCAGGTATCGGAACGGGTTTCGGTATCGGAATGCTCAACCCTAGTAGCGATGCCTCCGGACGCACCCTGCTTTATCCTCTTCATCAAACACAAAGGGAATAACAGCAATAGGTGGAGCCTGGAATTCCGCAAATCCCCAACCTTGACTTATGTCTATATAAATGTCATATTTTATTCCTGTATAACCATGTGAAATATTCGAGATAAGTCACAAATGAGAAGCTCTAAATGTCTTCTGCAGCTATTAAAAAAATATATATATAAGCTCCATGCTTCTACTGGACCCTTCGATCACGTGATCGCCAGGTCTTTGCTCCACATATCAGATCTGCTGGGTCCTAGTGCTAGCAGATCAGTTCTGCCAGTGTCTTATGTAGTGGGCTGTTTTCCCCTATAATTTGGGCTCCGATGGATGAAAAAAATGCACAGTTTAAAAAAAATACCGTAAATGGAACACTTAAAAGGAATATAATAAACATCTAACAAAAAATATAGTAATCCCCTACCCCCAAGAAAATGACCCCAAAATCATATGAAATAAATACATTTTTATTCCGCTTTGCGGTATTTTTTTATACATGCACACACACATATATATATATACCTCAAAATGCTACATATATATGATTCTCCGGGTCAGTATGATTACGGTGATATCAATTTTGTATAGATTTTTTATTTTTTTAAGTGGAAAAAAATTCCAGAAATCTGTAAAATAAAATGTTTGGGTTTGTGTCGCCGTTCTCCGAGACCTGTAACATTTTTGTTTTTCTATCAATTGAGCTGGGTGAGAGCTTGTTTTTTGCGTGACGAGGTGACGGTTTTATTGATACAGTTTTTGGTTATATACGACGTTTTGATCTTGTTTTATTGTTGGGAGGAGTAGAGACAAAAAAATCTCCACATTCCTGGTGTTTTGATTTTTTTTTTCTCGTTCTGGCGTTTACAGATCGGGTTAATTCATTTTACATTTTGATAGATCGGACATGTGTATTTTATACATTTTATTTCTTCAGTTTCAATGGGGGAAAAGGGATAATTTAAATGTTTACTTTTTTATATTTTTACTTAGGGGACTCATCTGATCGCATATACTATATACTATGATATTATTGCAATATATAGTGTAAATCTCAGCCGTCTTAATATAGATGAGCTACCGATCATATATCTCTTTTAATATAGGGAACTTTAGCAGTGAAGAAGGGTTCGTCCAGTACTGCACAACCCCTTTAAATAATTCCTTAGTCCCCGTGAACCTGTGATAACTTGATCACTTATACAATACACTGCAATAATTTATCTCTGATCGTTGCTGAGATCTCTGCAGTTAGAGGCAGGTGCCAGGTTTCTCATTCCTGAGCCTTCTCCATGTACCTGCACATGGCATGTATACAGCATATATTCATGCCTGTGTAAACTATTTAAGCTAATGAGCTTGCGCTCCCTGGACATGTCCTGAAAGAAGCCACAGACAGGCGAACCCAGCAGGAATTGTGGTTTTATTGAGATAACCCTTTTAATAGAAGAAGATGCCAATTGCAGGGTTTTCCTCATATCCAGCTATGCAAAGTGACTGTCATTAAAGAAGATCTGTCACCTGATTTCACTGCACAAATGGCATATAATCTAATATATAAAGCTGAATGTATGTATGTGTGTATGTATGTGGTATGTTTGTCCGGGATTGGAATCCGCACCGTCGCACTTACGGGCATGAAATTTTGCACGCCCGCACGTCTCGACCCCGAAAGCGTCCTAGGCTATGTTTTGAATCGAAATTTTAACCCCGCGCGTTCCAAATCGCCAAACAATTTTGGCCCTATCTACATAATGGGGAGAAAGCTGAATGCTTGTGTGTATGTCCAGCATAGGAATCTGCATTTACGGGCATGAAATTTTGCACACCCGCACGTCTCGACCCCGAAAGCGTCCTAGGCTATGTGTTGAATGGAAATTTTAACCCCGCGCATTCCAAATCGGCAAATAATTTTGGCCCGGGATAGGAATCTGCACCGTTGTACTTACGGGCATGAAATTTTGCATGCCCGCACATCTCAACCCCAGGAGCATTATAGGCTATGTGTTGAATGGAAATTTTAACCCCCGCACGTTTTGGTGTGTGATTTTTATGTGCAGAATAAATTTTTGTTAACATAGTCTATTTTGTTACAGCTAACAGCAGTTATTAATTAACCCGGGCGAAGCCGGGTACTACAGCTAGTATTAAATAAATCTCTTAAAAAATAGATGTTTACTTTGATTATCCAGATCAGAATGGCTGCTCAGTCCTTTGTGACAGGTTAAACTCAATATCCGACCACCTATCTTCATAAACAGTTCCTCAATGTCCTCCTCCCTGCTGCTGCTGAGTCCCTGCCCACCTTTCCTGTTTGACAATTTCTCAGCAACCCTCTTCCCTGCTGTGTCTGAGTCTCTGCTCTTCTTGCCTGATTGACATCTCCTCAGTGACCCTCCTCCCTGCTGCTGCTAAATCTCTGCCCACTTTGCCTGACTGACAGCTCCTCAGTGCCCCTACTCACTGCTGCTGCCAAGTCCCTGACCACCTTTCCTGATTGATAATTTCTCAGCAACCTCTTCCCTGCTGCTGTCGAGTCTCTGCTCTCCTTGCCTGATTGACAGCTCCTCAGTGACCCTCCTCCCTGCTGCTGCTAAGTCTCTGCCCAATTTGCCTGATTGACAGCTCCTCAGTGTCCCTACTCCCTGCTGCTGCCGAGTCCCTGCCCACCTTTCCTGATTGACAATTTCTCAGCAACCCTCTTCCCTGCTGCTGTTGAGTCTCTGCTCTCCTTGCCTGATTGACAGCTCCTCAGTGACCCTCCTCCCTGCTGCTGCTAAATCTCTGCCCAATTTGCCTGACTGACAGCTCCTCAGTGCCCCTACTCCCTGCTGCTGCCGAGTCCCTGACCACCTTTCCTGATTGATCATTTCTCAGCAACCTTCTTCCCTGCTGCTGTCGAGTCTCTGCTCTCCTTGACTGATTGACAGCTCCTCAGTGACCCTCCTCCCTGCTGCTGCTAAGTCTCTGCCCAATTTGCCTGATTGACAGCTCCTCAGTGTCCTTACTCCCTGCTGCTGCCGAGTCCCTGCCCACCTTTTCTGACTGACAATTTCTTAGCAACCCTCTTCCCTGCTGCTGTTGAGTCTCTGCTCTCCTTGCCTGATTGACAGCTCCTCAGTGACCCTCCTCCCTGCTGCTGCTAAGTCTCTGTCCAGTTTGCCTGATTGACAGCTTCTCAATGTCCCTACTCCCTGCTGCTCGGTCTCTGCCCACCTTGCCTGACTGATAGCTCCTCTGTGACCCTCATTTCTCCTGCTTCTGGGTCTCCGCCCACCTCCACCATAAAATTTGCTAGAAGTACCCGAAGATTTTGACTTCCTACAGGCCTCCACAGATTTTCATCCTCCACTGATATGGAGTCCCTGTATCAGCAAAAAACAAAAGCTCTGACCACAATCAAAATGTATGAAGAAGTTAACCCACCCAGGATTTTGGACCTTATATATTATGTCTCATATTTATGTGCTTTATTGAATACTCACAATATGCTCTCAGGACCAGTATCGGGTTCTGAGATTATCCCAGAGGTCCAGTACTATATTAATACAGACGGTGGCACCTCACTAGGTTCTCACATGGATATACCTGTGCAGACCTGAGTGATACTGACCTGGAAGTTTATCTTAGGCTAGTTTCACATTTCCGGCGGGCGCCTGGCGGCGCCCCCGGCATTTTGCCGCAGCGCCGCATGTGAAAACCTTTCACACTTCCAGCGGCCAAAATGCGTTTTTTTTGCCGGATGGTTTCTGATGCTTGGAGAGATAAGAAACCATCCGGCAAAAACAAAAAACGTTACATGTAGCGTTTTTTCCGGACGCCGCAATGTACATTTGCGCCGCATCCGGACAAAACCGCATGCAACGCATTGACATGCGGCGCCATCCAGCGCTAATGAATGTCAATGCGAAAAAAGCCGCATGCGGCGCATCAGATTTTCAGATGCGGCGCTGCGGGAAAATGCCGGGGGCGCCGCCAGGCGCCCGCCGGAAATGTGAAAGAGGCCTTAGAGATTTCTTAGAAATTGTAATGTTGCAACTTCAGAGAATGTGATTAAAGGGTATGCCACACTAAACAATATCGCTAACGGGATCGCTAAAAAACGTCACTATTTAGCGATCCCGTTAGCGATATTGTTCAGTGCGGCAGCTTCCAGCGACGAGCTTCCTGCTGTGATCTCGCTCGTCGCTGGAATCGCTCCGGACCCTATTTCATCGCTGGCGCTCCCGCTGGGTAAGTATCTAATCGCTGTGTGGCACCTTTTCTTAGCGATTTAGCGGTACTTTTGTACCGCTAAAGTCGTTAAGAAGATCGCTAACGGCGATAGCGTCGTTAACTATATCGCTAAATGCGGTAGCATTTAGCGATATAGAAACAATCCCGCTAGCGATCTCATTAGTATGCAACGCTAACGAGATCGCTAGCGGGATTGCTTAGTGTGGCAGTACCTTTAGTTTCTCTCATTGCAAAGGATTCCTGTGTTTCTGGTTATACATGTTCCATTAATACTGTGGTTACAGTTAAGTCAGAGACTTTCTGCACAACTTATAAGACATATGGTTTAAATAAGGTTTTTGTGCTAAATGTAACTCCTTAATTATTTCTTTATGTTTCTTTCCCATATCACAGGAATTATTAAAAATAAAATGTAGAAATCTTGCAATTTTTACACAGGCCATCAGGGCTTTTTTACACTTTACCTTCCCGATGTTTCAGAAAATGCACATGTATATTAGCAGCAATGAACGGATTCTGACCCTATCTTTTGTATGGAAGCACTTAATGTGCGTGTGCAAAGGTCATTGTGAAAGGAGAGGGAGCAGGAGAACTTGAACATTTTTTTCGAGCATGCAGAAGACACTCGCTTAGCATACGAGCATGCTCAGATAACACCTTATCCAAGCATGTTTACTCATCACTAATTCTTATACATTAGACATATTTTTTTTTTACTCCGTGCAGGGCTAGAAACACCAATTCATACTGCCAGTGTCCTTTTTAAAAAATATTTTTAGGCTATATGCACACAGAGTTTTTCAAGGAGTTTTGGGAGCAGAAACCTAAAAAGCATAAACTATAATGGAAAATCTCCAAATCCTCCTCTACATCTCAAAGCTCCTCAAAAACTTTGGAGTTTCTGCTAAGATTTCTTCCTCCGAAAATCCAGCAAAAAGACTCCATGTGCACATAGCCTTAGTTGTTTTATTTATTTATGCTTTTTTAAATTATTTTAAATTTGTTTTTAATTTATTTTACACACTGTAGCCACTGTCATGCTGGTAACTCAAACACCTTCTCAGCGCCGTCCTGCTCATTGCACTCATCGCTCTGCTCCTCCCAGTGTCAGGCCATTGAGCTGAACTGCCTCTTGCAGCTCTTCTAGCACTGCTGCATCCATCATGTGGTTGTTGGAGGGTCTCCACCCGGCTAAAAGGAGCCGTGAACAAATGCTGCAGGAATTCATCCCGCTTTGTCCTGCAGAGTTTTGTTTCCTTGGCCTATTCCTTGCCAACAGGGGATATATTAGGCAACTCCTCCTCCACACCCACACTTTGCCTGAACTTAGGTTCTTAGTTTCAGTCCGTCTCCCGTAATCTGTCAAGGTGCATGTTTGTTTTGTCTCTCCTGTTCCTGAACCTGATTGTTCAATCGTTTTGTCTGACCTCTCCATTCCTGACCCCGGCTTCATATTTTGATCCTGTGCTGCCCACCCTGACCTCAGACTGTCTGACCATGTGTAGCCCTGGTACACAATACCAGGAGGATGAGTGGAGAGGTAACAGTTAAGGTCTCTTCATGACATCATGTACACTTCTGACACACCCAGCAGGGTGTGGAAGGGAGTGATTTCTAGTCAGTCAGTTTCCTGTCCTTGGACAGAGTAGACGTGTCCAGTTTGAGCCTGTCAGCAGTTCAGAAAGTGGAGGCTGGTACAGGTGGTCTAATTCACCTTAGCCTAGTCAGAGCTGTGCCCCACTGGAAGAAAGACTGAACTAGCTATTAAGAGTCGAGCAAATCGAAGGGCAAAGTGGAAGGAAGATTAATGGAAAAGTGCTTTTGGCTTGGAAAAGTCCTGCACATTGCAACCGGTCACTGGGGACCGAAGGATCACTATTAGCTACAAGCATAGTGGTGAGAAAACCAGAGATTTACCGGACCCTAGGTCGCGGCAAACAGCCCCATATAGTCAGTACGTAAATGGAGTCAGGTGAAATAGGGACTTTGAGTCAAGCGCAGACAAAAGCAGGAACCTAGTTTCATCAATTGGAAGACTTCACCATAAATCTGACTGGGCAGAACAGCTCTGGAATAGCTGAAATTAAAGAGGGAACTACGCTGCAAGCTGGTTGTACTCATCATTATTGGACAGTAAAGGAGGCCCCTAACTTGCTTAGCTGTTGCCTCAAAGCTCATCCTCCATCAACCCATCAGCCTCCCTGGGACCTGCCTTACCATCTTGCAAGTAAAGGTATGGAAAGACGCTGACCGTGTGAGACTGTGTTATTTATCTGCACCCGACTTCACTGACTTCATAGACTTTGAGGGACCAGTCCCACCTGTAGGGGACCCGACATCTAGCTGCATCACCATCCCCTCAGAGATCTATAGCAGCGCTGGTACAAATTACCAGAATACTACAGGTGGCGTCACGAACTGTATATAAATCTATCCCCTGTAAATATTCCCCCAACATACGCCAGACCGCCAGGGCCACAGACCGAGCCACCGCTACCTGTGACAAACCCCATAGACTTCCATGGGCTCGGCTCTGAGTACCCCATTGCCCTGGTAACCCACAATTGTGGTGGCGGGTCGACACAAAAATTTGGCGTCACGAACAGGATACGAAACTTGCAGCATTGCGAGCCCTGTGTGCCTGTGGAGTGTTTTTGGTGAAAAAGACTGTAAATGAGGAGAACGGTTTAAATATAATTTTGGGTACTAACATTATCGGTAATTGTTTGGGAGAAGTTGTGTTTTTGCTCCAACAGCTCGCTGAGATTGCCCGACCAAGGCAGAAAGGAGTAATCCAAAGAGAGATCCGGGCCCTGGTGTGTCAGCAGCAAGCGAAGCTTACCGACGGCGAAATTGGTAATGTACGGGTCACTGACTCGGATCCTATTGTGATACCCCCAATGAGTGAAATGATCATTTGGTGCAGGGCAGCCATAGGTCTAAGAGGACAGAATTACCAAGCTGTAGTAGAACCCCACCATTCAGAACATAGACCTACACTTATGACTGCTAGAGGAGTAGTAGAAGTGGTGAATGGAAGAGTACCGGTACGGCTTCTCAATTGGGGAGACGATGAGGTAAATTTACCCCGTTATGCAACCATTGCTAAACTTCATGCTGTTGATAATAATTCTATTCTCCCGGCTGAGTCCTTAGACTCCTGTCAAATAGCGGAGGACAATGACTCAGCAACCCAGGTGGCGGAATGGTGTCAGCAACTCCATGTTGGGACGGACACCACTCCCGCTCACCAGAAGCAAGGGGTATTACGGGTGGTGCAAGAGTACGCCCAAGTGTTTAGCAAAAATCCACTTGATTTTGGGACAATTAAGGGAGTACAACATCATATCCCTACAGGCAGTCATCCTCCCATCAAAGAGCGGTATAGGCCCATACCTCCAGCTCATTATCAGAAGGCTAAAGAAATGTTGAATGATATGAAGAAAGCTGGGGTGATAAGGGATAGTTGTAGCCCCTGGGCAGCCCCTCTAGTTCTGGTTAAAAAGAAAGATGGTAGTATGAGAATGTGTGTGGATTACAGGCAGGTGAACCGCATAACACACAAGGATGCATACCCGTTACCACGTATAGAGGAATCATTAGCTGCTCTGAAAACGGCTAACTACTTTTCTACCCTTGATCTGACTAGTGGTTACTGGCAAGTGGCTGTGGCTGAGGAGGATCGTGAGAAAACGGCTTTCACCACCCCAATGGGGCTCTGTGAGTTCGACAGAATGCCGTTTGGGCTCAGTAGTGCCCCAGGAACATTTCAGAGAGTGATGGAAAACTGTCTGGGACATCTCAATTTTGAAACCGTGCTGCTATACCTAGACGACGTTATCGTGTATTCCAAGACATATGAGGACCATCTGAAGCACCTGGCAGAAGTATTCGAGTCCCTGTCCAGGTACGGGATGAAATTAAAACCCTCAAAATGCCATCTACTCAAACAGAAGGTACAATACTTGGGGCACATCGTCAGTTCGGAAGGAGTAGCGCCGGACCCAGAGAAAGTCACTGCCATCCAGAAGTGGCCGGAGCCGAAGAACCTTAAGGAAGTGCGACAGTTCCTGGGACTAACGGGTTACTACAGGAGATTCGTGAAAGATTACACGAAGAAGGCAGCTCCTTTACAGGACCTCCTAGTAGGACAATCCCTAAAGAGCAGAAACCCTCCCTTTAACTGGGGTAAAGAACAGGCCGAAGCATTCCAAAAGATGAAAGAGATCCTTACAGGTGATGAGATCTTAACCTATCCTGATTACAGCCAACCGTTCCTGTTGTACAGCGACGCCAGTAATGAAGGGTTGGGAGCAGTTCTCAGTCAGAAGCAGAATGGCCAAGAAAAAGTCATCGCATATGCCAGCAGAAAACTCAGGCCAACTGAAAGGAATCCGGAAAATTATAGCAGCTTCAAGCTAGAGTTTCTGGCGCTGGTCTGGGCCATTACTGAAAGATTTAAGCACTATCTGGCCTCCAATAAGTTCACTGCGTTTACAGATAACAACCCGTTAACGCACCTGGAAACTGCCAAGCTGGGTGCCATGGAGCAGCGATGGATGGCTCGGTTGTCCAATTACCAGTTTACTATCAAGTACCGGGCAGGTCGAAAGAATGCTAATGCTGACGCGTTGTCCCGAAGGCCGCATGACTCTGATACGGAAGAAGAATCGGACGACCTGGAAGAAATTGAGCTACCTGCGTTCCATCGAAATGGGGTAGTCCACGAGCATCGAGTCCACAGAAAGCAGTATGGTGCAACATTAAATCCTTTACCCCATCACAGCTGGAAAGAGACTCAGGACAGTGATCCAGTGGTCAGCCGCATCAAGGAGTTGTTAAAACAGGAAGGCTCCTCTTTGGAAAAGGATGCACCTATGTCAGCAAAGCTCCTGTGGAACGAGAAAAGCAGGTTGTTCCTATACCGTGAGAAGTTGTGCAGAAGATACGTCAACCCCAGAACCCATGAAATGGTCTGGCAAATAGTGGTCCCCAAGGCAGACGTCCCAATGGTGTTGGAAGCGTACCACGATCAAGCAGGACACTTTGGCTGGAGGAAGCTGGAGACCCTGTTGAGATGCCGGTTCTACTGGGTAGGGATGCGCAGCTCCATCGAGAGGTGGTGTCGGAACTGTGGACCCTGTGGTCTCAGAGGAAAGGACTACGGTAGTCAGAAGGCACCCCTGCAACCTATCCGGACGACTCGTCCCCTGGAGATTGTGGCCCTGGACCACGTCAAATTGTCGCCAAGTAGATCTGGATACTCATACGCCTTGACTATGGTGGACCATTACTCCAGATTTCTGGTGGTTGTTCCAGTTAAGGACCAGACCGCAGTGACGGCCGCAAAAACCTTTCAAGCAAGCTTCTGCAGACCGCATGGGTATCCCGAGCAAGTATTAACCGATCAGGGACCTGCTTTCGAAGCCGATTTATTCAAGAAATTCTGTCACATGTACGGGTGCAAGAAAATTAGAACAACACCATATCACCCTCAAACCAACGGTCTTTGCGAAAAAATGAACCATATTGTCCTTGACTTGTTGAGATCCATACCGTTGGAAGACAGGAATCGATGGCCGGATTTACTACCTGATTTGGTTGATTTGTATAATCATATACCTGTAAGCTCAACTAACTGCACTCCAGCTTATCTTATGCGAGCAAGGCCCGGAAAACTACCAATGGATTTAGAACTTGGAGTGGTAGAACCGGAGGCAGACGACGCTGTTGAAAACTGGGACGTCAATCGGCAAGAGCAATACAGAAGAGTACAAATCTGTGTAGAGGAAAGTCTCAATAAGGCACGGGAGAAACAGGAAGATGTTTACAACAGAAATGCTCCTGCCAAGCCTTTGATGCCTGGAGAGGTAGTATTAAAAAGAAAAAGGAAGATGCACAAACTGGATAACCAGTGGGAGCAAGAACCCTACGTCATACAAGATTCTAAATATGACAACAGAAAAGTTTGTGTCATCAGTAAGGACGGAGGAAGAACAACAATCACTGTGTCCAGAGATCATTTGAAGTTGTGTCCAGAACACTTAAAGAGTTGTGAAAAGAACCCTGTCCTCAATCAAGGAGAAAGAAAGGAAGAGGTCCTACACACAGATCTGGGAGATTTTCCTGCGGATTGGCCCCGACTGGGAGATGCTGTGATAATTCCAGTGTTGCAGTTTTATCAGCCACAAGAGGAAGTTCTACCTCCAGTTGTGCCTGTGGTGCCAGTTGAGCCCGCTCAGGAGTTACCCATCCCAGCAACACCTCAACCTGTGGAATCTCAAGATGGATCATCTGAAGCAGCGCCCCATACTATGGGATCCCCTGGTGAAGCTGACTCACACCGCCCAGCCATCAGTACGCTTGCCAGATCCATAGAAAGATTGAGGCAGTTCTATAGTTTGCCGTTACGCAGTGCAGACAGATCGCAACTTGATATACCTGAAGCTACACCACGTAGATCAGAGCGAACCACCAAAGGGAAGTTACCCATTAGATATCAGCAGTGATTATAACGAATTCATGTGAATATTGTGAAAAGTCTATATATATATATGTGTTTTTCCCTATTATGTTTTACAATGGACTCAGAGGCTGAGGACTGAGCCAGCCCAAAAACTGTATCCTGTAAATAGTTGCACTAAAGTGCCTTTTTAACGGTTTCACATGAAACCTTGACTTACCTCTGAACCAAAAACCCGTGTGGTGTGGCACTGAGTGAGGTCTGCATTTGGATGTCCTGCAGCCCACCCAGGACCCACGTTGAAGGTTTGGTGCGGGTCCTTCACAAGTATACCGTATATTTATTGAATGCTATTTAATACTTTTGTATTTCTATATATAATGTTATTGTTCGCAACGTTCAAGATATCCTCACCTCCCGGATGGGACGAATTAATGTTATTGTTAATGTTTTCATGCATAAACAAAAATGTCTCTTTATATTTTACAGCCCGGGAGTGCTGTCGTTTACCATGGGGGAATGTGTAGCCCTGGTACACAATACCAGGAGGATGAGTGGAGAGGTAACAGTTAAGGTCTCTTCATGACATCATGTACACTTCTGACACACCCAGCAGGGGTGTGGAAGGGAGTGATTTCTAGTCAGTCAGTTTCCTGTCCTTGGACAGAGTAGACGTGTCCAGTTTGAGCCTGTCAGCAGTTCAGAAAGTGGAGGCTGGTACAGGTGGTCTAATTCACCTTAGCCTAGTCAGAGCTGTGCCCCACTGGAAGAAAGACTGAACTAGCTATTAAGAGTCGAGCAAATCGAAGGGCAAAGTGGAAGGAAGAT
Source organism: Oophaga sylvatica (assembly GCA_033576555.1). NCBI lineage: Eukaryota > Metazoa > Chordata > Amphibia > Anura > Dendrobatidae > Oophaga > Oophaga sylvatica. The sequence continues at coordinate 630,589,162 of JARQOD010000002.1, forward strand.
TAATGGAAAAGTGCTTTTGGCTTGGAAAAGTCCTGCACATTGCAACCGGTCACTGGGGACCGAAGGATCACTATTAGCTACAAGCATAGTGGTGAGAAAACCAGAGATTTACCGGACCCTAGGTCGCGGCAAACAGCCCCATATAGTCAGTACGTAAATGGAGTCAGGTGAAATAGGGACTTTGAGTCAAGCGCAGACAAAAGCAGGAACCTAGTTTCATCAATTGGAAGACTTCACCACAAATCTGACTGGGCAGAACAGCTCTGGAATAGCTGAAATTAAAGAGGGAACTACGCTGCAAGCTGGTTGTACTCATCATTATTGGACAGTAAAGGAGGCCCCTAACTTGCTTAGCTGTTGCCTCAAAGCTCATCCTCCATCAACCCCATCAGCCTCCCTGGGACCTGCCTTACCATCTTGCAAGTAAAGGTATGGAAAGACGCTGACCGTGTGAGACTGTGTTATTTATCTGCACCCGACTTCACTGACTTCATAGACTTTGAGGGACCAGTCCCACCTGTAGGGGACCCGACATCTAGCTGCATCACCATCCCCTCAGAGATCTATAGCAGCGCTGGTACAAATTACCAGAATACTACAGGTGGCGTCACGAACTGTATATAAATCTATCCCCTGTAAATATTCCCCCAACATACGCCAGACCGCCAGGGCCACAGACCGAGCCACCGCTACCTGTGACAAACCCCATAGACTTCCATGGGCTCGGCTCTGAGTACCCCATTGCCCTGGTAACCCACAATTGTGGTGGCGGGTCGACACAACCACATCTCTGTTTTTTCCCTCGACGTTGCGTTTGTGCCTCTGACCCTTTGATAAGCTGCTGCAGGTCCAGAGATGGCCCTGGAGTGGCACCTGGTGACTACTCAAATGGCCCAAGCCTATCCTCACCATCAGAGAATCCTGCAAAGACCAGGTAGTTACTCCCCTCCAGGGTAAAATGGTGTAGTGTGTCAACATCCACCGCCATCGAACCCACATGAGATCTTAAAAAAAACATTTGAGGTTATTTTAACACATCAATACATTATTTTTATTGCTGATTTCCCCTGTAACTGGGGCTTGTATATTACCCCAATTCACAGTTTTCTGTATCTACTGAGAAGTAGAGGGTAACCACAATTTCCATGTTGGGTAGAAGTTACATCATCATCCATGGTTTTAGGTTTTAGGTTGCCCTGTGAGAAGCTTTACAAATTTTTGGATCTGCTTAAGGGTTTTCTAATGTTACTCTTCCATAAACAGGAAAAGGTTGTTCAAATTACCTTGTATGTAACGACAATAATATGTGAGAAGTCAGAACAGCAGTAAAACCTGAAGGTCCTGATAATAGAAGCTACGTGGTGTTGGGCTTGGTTATAACTGGGTATAGTTGGTTTAAAACAAAAGCTGAGTCATGTCACATCTAGATTTTGAAGGGTGATTGTTCATGCATAAAGCTATGAGATATGCATATAATTATATTTCATTTACATTGTTTTTCTTATAATTTACTTAACATTAACTCTGTGTTTTTTTTTAACTAAAAATACAACTCTTTCACCTGAATATTGCATCCACTTCACCAAATCACTAAAACCTTACTTGGAATTAAAAAGTATTTCTTCCACTACTATAATGGTCACAATTGCTGCTAGGCTCCCAAAGGTGTCAGAGGACCACAGATCGTGGCCGCTATGGGGCTCAATAGTCCTCCCCACCGGTTGTCCCACTTTTAGCGGTATCAGCATCCTCGAAATGCGTCTACCGGTGAACAAAATGGTGGCTCATGGAGCCAACATTTCCATGAATGCACAGACCAACCCCAGCAATCCGTGCTGGTTAAACGAGGGTAGGTAAATAGTGTCTATTTAATTTTTAAAGGTCAGCACTTGTGGGGCCATAATACTGAGTGGGGTGTTGTGGAGGGATCATATCAAGTGAGGAACCATTATTTGAAGTGGAGACTGTGTGAACATCATAGGCGCCAGCATAACATGTGGGGGACTGTGAAGTCATGATGCTTGTGTGAGTGGCTGTGAGGAATCATACCGAGTGGGGGCCATCAGATTGAGCAGGGGCCATCATACTGAGTGGGGGCCATCAGATTGAGCAGGGGCCATCATACTGACAGGCCATCAGATTGAGCAGGGGCCATCATACTGACAGGCCATCAGATTGAGCAGGGGCCATCATTCTGACAGGCCATCAGATTGAGCAGAGGCCATCATACTGACAGGCCATCAGATTGAGCAGGGGCCATCATTCTGACAGGTCATCAGATTGAGCAGGGGCCATCATTCTGACAGACCATCAAATTGAGCAGGGGCCATCATACTGACAGGCCATCAGATTGAGCAGGGGCCATCATACTGAGTGGGGGCCATCAGATTGAGCAGGGGCCATCATACTGACAGGCCATCAGATTGAGCAGGGGCCATCATTCTGACAGGCCATCAGATTGAGCAGGGCCATCATACTGAGTGGGGGCCATCAGATTGAGCAGGGGCCATCATACTGACAGGCCATCAGATTGAGCAGGGGCCATCATTCTGACAGGCCATCAGATTGAGCAGGGGCCATCATTCTGACAGGCCATCAGATTGAGCAGAGGCCATCATACTGACAGGCCATTATACTCTGTAGAGGCCCTGATACTGTGTGTGTGGGAACTATGGGGACACCTTACTGTAGGGGGAGGCACTGTGGGGGCATCATACTATCCATGTGAGGGGATGGTGGGGTGAAATTGTATGGAGGGGGGATATGATACACTGTGTGTTTGTGTGGGTGGGTGCATTTTTTGGACCATCATACTCTATAATGGGCATGAAATGCACATCGTGGGTGAGAACACTAAGGGTCTTAGTGGCTTCAATAGGGGATAACTACTGCGTACATGTCCCAATATATTGTCCCTCTCACTGTTTATAAAGGTTGGGAGATATGACCGTGCGTACTTCTACAAATATTTTTTGGGGTGAAAGGAAGGAACTTTTGCTATGGGGCCTGTGATTTCTATGTATGCCCCTAGACCCCGAGCATTCATGGAAGAAAGACAATTTTTGTACCAGAATAAGAAAGTGTTCTTTACAGTTATAGCATTTGTTTTTTAAAAAAAGGGCTCGATGCTTTTCTTACAAGTGGCATTGTGGGTTATAAATAATCTAGTAATAGAGAATGGCAGGGCCCCATTGGGGCGTTTAGACCAAGGGAGCACATGGTATCACAGCCCCATTAGGCCCGTGTTTTATTGGCCATCTCTATTATTAAATTTATGGTGTCTTTATTCATTTTATTGTCTTTTCTTCTATTATTTCTGTTCTCTTCATCATGGCTACTGGTATAATTTTAATATGAGGTGTTTTTGACTAAACTTGGTTGTGCTGGTTACTGGGCAGATTTCAGAACCCTATTTCATTGGTGGTTCATTGGGGTCAGCTGTTCATGAGCTAATTTTAGCCCTTCGTAGCTGGGCAGATGTTTTTCTTACAGACGTTGCTGATTGGACGTTGAAAATGGGAGGGAAGGAGCGTTCCTGATAAATACCTGGTGCTGAAGGTCTTTTCTGTCAGTCTGATAAAAGGAGAGGACGCTCCGCTCTCTCCCGCCCGTCCCCTAATTTTTTTTAAATTTCTGTCACGATGTTTGTTGAAGGGGAGTATGTCGCCAGCTGCTCTATTGTTTCATGGTTTGGTTATTTTAACTATTTATTGCTTAAAGTTTGATTATTGGGTAACCTCATCAATAAACATCATGGCCTATTCAATCCAGTATTCCGGTGTCTGTGTCATCTTATGTTGGAAGGTGCTTCGGGTATTTGGTATTGGGGCTTGTGATACCATATTCAACCTGTGGAGAAAGGTTGACCTTGATGGATCTGTGTCTTTTTTAAACCTGTGTAACTACGAAACCCAGAGGATTCCTCTTCTCACTGAAGCATCCGGATTCGTTGGGTTAGGCCTCTTTCACACTTCAGTCGTGCGACGTCAGTCAAAATCAGCCAAAGTGTGAAAAAAGCGGATCTGCCATTTTTTTTCGGATCCACTTTTTTCCCATTGACTTGCATTAGTGGCGGATTTTGACGGATGGTCTTCCGTTCGGTCCGTTTTTGAAAAACGTCCAATGCAACATTTTTTCTGTCCGCCAAAATGGCGGATTATGGCGGATCCGTCAAAAAACGGATCTAACGGACGACCATCCGCCAGCGGATCCGTTGCTCCCATTGAAAGCCCATTCACAATGCCCAGAATACTGTCCAGGGTCTCTCTCTCTCTCTCTCTTTCTCTTCGGTCTGGACATGCGTACCTGCATTTTCCGGGTTGAAAAGTTCATAGCAGATCCGTCAAAAAACGAATCTGTTTGCATCCGTTTTTCACCTTTTCTGGTGGATCCGCTATTTTCACACTTTGGCGGATTTTAACTGACGCCAAAACACTGAAGTGTGAAAGAGGCCTTAGGCTAAGTGCACACATTCAGGATTATTCGCGTTTTTTTTGTGTTTTTTCACGGCAAAAAATGCTTAAAAAATGCATGAATTCAGCATCCTATTATTTAGAATGAATTCTGCTATTTTTATGTGCACATGGTGTGTTTTTTTTCCGCGAAAAAAACGCATCGCGGAAAAAAAAGCAGCATGTTCATTAATTTTGCGGAAAACTAGCATTTTTCCCGCTATATTATTGAGCTAGAATGTTCAGGAAAACTTGGCTGTAAAAACGAGCAAAATCCGCGCAAAAAAACACGTCAAAAACGTGCAGAAAAACGCATGCGTTTTTACCCCTGAAAAAGTCAGTTTTTGCTCAGGAATTTTCTGCAAACATTCCTGAACGTGTGCACTTAGCCTTACAGGGGAAATCCTGCAGTTTTGTGCACTGTTTTTATCCTCTTATTATGATTCCAATTCACATTTTTCTGGTGAACTTTTGTCTTCCAGGAACAACCTAGAAGATTTATGTGACAAGATTAACAAAGAAGTGAGCTACAGACATCTTCCTAAATCTGTGAGTTTACAAAACAAATTGAGATAGTGCTTAAAGGGTATACTCGTATCCGGGACTTTTCAAAAAAACAAAAAAAATGTACCTAAGCCCTAACAGGCAGGTAATTGTAACTGTTGTGCCCGGCGCCATTCTTCCCCAGCCCAGAGTGGTCATATACTCTCCTGCCGGGGAATCAGAAGCCTCTGCTGACGTCATGTCTACAGAGCGGAGGCTTCTTTTCCGTTCCGCTCTGTAGATAGATGGGGCGGGACTTCCGAGGTCCTTCTGATTGACAGCCAGATCCCCACTGCCAAACTGGGGGAGCTGGCTGTCAATCAGACTGACCTTGGAAGTCCCAGCCAGTCACATCAGCAGAGAGAACTGAATCCCTGGCAGCAACGGTCTGTGACCACTATGTGCTGGGGAAAAGCGCCATGCACAACAGGCAGTTAAGTTACAATTACCTGCCTGTTAGTGCTTAGATACATTTTTTTCTAACCACCCCATATCCCATCACCCCAGTTTTTTAAATCTTACCTAAGACACAAATCATCCACCTGGCCACCCAATAGTAGCATCTACAGACTATCCTGTCACCGCTATCATTATTTTTAGAAAAGATTCTCACTTCACTAACCAAAACCAAATGTTCCTTTTTGTTAGACACAGGCCACTTTCTTCAAATTATCAGGAGTGTCACCTCATTACACCCTGACAACATTTTGGTCACATTTGATGTGAATAGTCTTTACACCTCCATTGCTCATGACAAGGGCATCGACGGGGTGACATACATGCTATCCAAATCCACACTAGACAACGACTCTGTACAGTTATGCATGGACTTCCTCAAACTAGTACTCTATGAACGTTTTTTTCTATTTGGTGACATCTTCTATGTTCAAGTGTGCGGCACTGCGATGGGCTCGAACGTGTCTCCTGCTTATGCAAATTGCTACATAAGCTTTTTTGAGGAACAGCACTTCTACACCAATGATCTATTTCAGCAACATTCCACATGTTAGTATAGATATATCGACAATATCCTCTGTATCTGGCACGGATCACTTGGTTCACTTGAATCCTTATTCTCCTACCTCAACCAGATTAGACCTGAGCTACAATTTACATTAAACCATAACACAAACTAGATCTGATTCCTGGATATGTAAGGTGGCCAGGGTGGTAGTCATGGCAACAAGCTGTAGTATTCCCACACCCTGGCGCCCCACAGATGAAACATAATGTCCCTTCTGCGATATGTGCAGCATGCGCAACAGAACACTTACATTTATTGACAGAGTCCCCTCTGCTTCTGTCACTCCAGCTCTGGATTGAATAGCTCCACAAACAACTCTGGAAACAGTGTCCTTTCTCAACAGTTCAACTTTATTTATCAGTAGGGCTTCCATCACAGATGCGGCACAGTGTATATAGAGTGACGTTCCTAAGGCCTCTTTCACACTTCCGGCGGGCGCCTGACGGCGCCCCCGGCATTTTGCCGCAGCGCCGCATCAGAAAATCTGATGCGCCGCATGCGGCTTTTTTCGCATTGACATGCATTAGCGCCGGATGGCGCCGCATGTCAATGCGTTGCATGCGGTTTTGTCCGGATTCGGCGCAAATGTACATTGCGGCGGCCGGACAAAACGCTGCATGTAACATTTTTTGTTTTTGCCGGATGGTTTCTGATGTCTCCAAGCATCAGAAACCATCCGGCAAAAAACCGCATGTGGCCGCCGGCGGTGCATCAGGTTTCCTGATGCGGCGCTGCGGCAAAATGCCGGGGGCGCCGTCAGGCGCCCGCCGGAAGTGTGAAAGAGGCCTAAGACTTCCCTGTCTTCCTAGCAATCTCTGCTCTTCCTGGGCAATCTCTGTCCTGTCTTAGCAATCTCTGCTCTTCCCAGACAATCCCTTTCCCAACCTGGCAATCACTGCTCTTCCTGGACAACCCCTGTCCTGTTCCAGCAATCACTGCTCTTTCCTGGACAATCTCTGTCCCATCCGTGCCTTTAGGCTCACCAGCTTCCTGCCATTCTCCTGGTCCGACTTAGAAATTAAAGGGTTACAGGCTCGCCGTCTCAGCTTCACCTAATCTCTGCCATAAGCTTCGTATTCTCCTCTGAACGGTCCTGTTTAAGCTGGTGACTGCCTGCATGACACTTAGCCTGGGGCCCCTTCTTGCCGAAGCAACCTTATACCCATGACTGTCAGACTGTCCTTGCTCGCTGCTGCATCTGCACTGCTTTTTGCCCTGGGCAAGGCTGCCCGGGCTCTGCTCACTAACCAGGAAGTGTCTGCACTATATCCCCACTGTTCTGCACTACACTACTCTGTAACTCCTTCCAGTCTGGAAAACCCCTATGCTGACTAAACCTAGGCTAATACTCTTATTCCCTATCTCTAGTATGCCCCCTCTATTCTAATCCCACTATTGTCCTATACTACCTTCCATTCTATCCCTAATTCTGTACATAACACATGTCAAATACATTCACATTGCAGGAAATGAACATATTAGCATTGGTAAACGACAAGATACCACACGTAAGCCATGTGAAAAGTGTCCAAAGAGGGGGAGGCACGTGACGGCCTCGGTCACCTCCTTACAGATACACTGGTTGTGAAGGATCCCTCAGGTACCATTTCCATGAATATCTTGACCAAAACCACTGATCGCAACAGCTTACAGCACTATTCTAGCTGCCACCCAAATAAACCTAAAACCAGCCTCCCTCGCTCCCAATTCCAAAAGGATTCTTGTACAGTCACGGACATAAACCTATTTCCAAGAAGCCTTAATAAAATGTTACAAAAATTTCAAGAAAGGTGCTACCCTGTGACACTGCTAAACCAGGAAGAGAATAGGGCTCTTATCCCACAGCCTCCTTCTCTCCCCAAAGTTCGAGAAGAAAGGATACCATTTGTACATGTGTATCATCCATTGATGCCAAAATTATACACCATTATCAAAAAAACACTGGCCATTACTAGCAAGGGCATAGCTCAACATCGAGGCATTTAAGACACAGACCCTTATGTGCTCCAAAAGACCTCGCAATATTCGCAATAATTTGGTGAGGGCAGACAAAGGGAGTGTGTGGCCCAGCTGCGCTTGGTACAACGTTTCCAGGAGTATGTGCAAAAATGTAATTGCAAAATCTGATATTCATTCACATCACACACACTTCTCTAGATTACCACCAGAGGGAACCTTAGACTATTTAAGGGTGTGGGAGACGTAGCAGTAGCTCAGATCAGTTCCTGTCAGGAGTCATTCAAGTCTTGGGTGATTCAGGAGTGAGTCATTTTGTGGATTTCCTGTCAGAGACAGAGGAGAGAAAGATTGCAAGCTGATATCTCAGAACAGACAGACTGCTAGTACCCCATGAATGTGGAAAGTGACTCTCGGAGCAAGCGTGTATTCAGTCTGACGAAACGTCCTGAGAGCTGCTCTGGACAGAGTCTTTGAAGGAAAGAAGGAAGGGGATTACAGTTTGCAGAACATCGAGTTAACTGAGAATCAGTCAGCGAGCTGTGGAAAGAAGGAAGAAAGCTAATGACAGAACCTACTGCTGCCCTGTGCTTATGTTAAGGAGGAGAGTAGGGCGACGGGCGAGTGGTGACTAAAGGAAGGAGTGCCATAGGTGACAGAACACCCACACTCAATTTAACCGGACACCGGGTCCGAAGTATTGCTAGTACCTTCACGGCTAGTGAGAGAAACACCGGAATCCCTGCTGGACTTCAAGTCACAGAGTGTAGCCCTAAGTGCCGATACGTAACCGGGGTCAGGCAGAACAGGAGTCGGGTCTGCAGCCATATAGACTTAGTTCTTGCCAGAAGAAGACTTCCACCACAATGTTGGCCGGGCGAAGCTGTGCTATTCAGAGTTAAACCTGACTTCACGCAGGTTAGGACCAGGGCCGGCTCCAGGTTTTTATGGGCCCCGGGCGAAAGAGCCTCAGTGGGCCCCTTTATCACAGACCACGATTCATGATGCACAGATACAGCAGAGAAATATAGGTACAGTACAATGCCAAATACTTCACTTCTTCCATTACATGACTGATATCTATTGTAAATTGTACAATAGCTCAAAAACCGCCAAATCCTCACAGCGCACAGAACAGACTGGACAGTACAGTCCTCCATACAATATTATGGGCACCACAGTCTCCCCCTCATCACCCATATAATACCCCATGCAGGATGTCACCCCCATATAATGCTCCATACAGAATACTGGACCCAAAATAATGCTCCATACAGAATACTGGTCCCCATTTAATGCTCCATACAGGATACTGGTCCCCATATAATGCTCCATACAAAATATGGAGCTCTCCTCTGCGCTGTACTGCGTTCTGCACTGTTACGGCTCAGGAAAGGGCGCTGTGGAAAGACTCCCCATTATCATCATGATTGTCTCCCCATCATCATCATTGCCTCCTTATCATCATCATTGCCTCCCCATCATCATCATGGCCTCCCCATTATCATCAATGCCTGCCCATCATCATCATCTCTTCCCCATCATCATCTTCTCCCCATCATCAATGCCTGCCCATTATCATCATCTTCTCCCCATCATCATCAATGCCTCCCCATTATCAGCAATGCCTGCCCATCATCATCTCCTCCCCATCATCATCAATGCCTCCCCATTATCATCAATGCCTGCCCATCATCATCTTCTCCCCATCATCAATGCCTGCCCATTATCATCAATGCCTGCCCATTATCATCATCTTCTCCCCATCATCATCAATGTCTCCCCATTAGCAGCAATGCCTGCCCATCATCATCTTCTCCCCATCATCATCAATGCCTGCCCATCATCATCTTCTCCCCATCATCAATGCCTGCCCATCATCATCTTCTCCCCATCATCAATGCCTGCCCATTATCATCATCTTCTCCCCATCATCATCATCAATGCCTCCCCATTATCAGCAATGCCTGCCCATCATCACACACAGACAGCACACAAGCACTCTCTCACATACATACACACACACATACACACACATACATACACATACAAAGCACCGCACTACATACACACACACAACACACATACATACACACACAAAGCACCGCACTACATACACACACACACACAGAGACACACACACACACGCGTCTTACCTGTCTGGCGTCCCCGCGCTCTCTGCCACAGCCGGCCGCTGAATGATGACGTCATTCAGCGGCGCTGCTGTGAGAGGAAGCGCCGGAGAGGCACGGGAGAGGTAAGTATTGGGCCAGCTGATGCCGGGGCCCTGAGCAGGCGGGGGGGGGCCCAGTGGCGGCGCTGACACCGCTCTCCTCCGCTAACGGGCGCGGGGGTGCCAGACTGCGAGTGGGCCCCCCGCCTGCTCAGGGCCCCGGCACTTGCCCGGGTGTGCCGGGTGCTGACGCCGGCCCTGGTTAGGACTCATATACTTTAAAGGGAAAGGAGGCCTTAAACCTACTTGGCAATTACCTGGATGTGCATACTCCACCCTGAGCAGCTTCCCGTGACATACCTGCAAACATCACCAGTAAAGGTATGGAAAGAGACTGACTTGTGTGTGACTGACTTATTGCCGCACCCTGCATCGCCATTACACCCTGAGGGATCCATCTAGTCTCACCTGTGGGAGACTTACCACCTCGCTGCCCCAACCCTCAGAGGATTCACCCTGCAGCGCTGGTCACCTTGATCAGAAACCACAGGTGGCGTCACAAACTATTCCTACAATACCCTGTAAATATCCCCCTTTGAATGAGCGCCCAGGGCAACGGACCGAGCTGTGCTACTTGTGACATTCCCCATAGACTTCAACGGGCTCGGTGCCGAGTACCCCATAAGCCCTGGTACCGTACGTGCGACTCATCTTTGGCGTCACGAACAGGATACGAAGCTTACTGAATGTGAGTCCTGTGTGCCTTGAATTGGACTGTTTTGTGCAAAAAGACTGTGTGCAGTTTTTGTAATTTTTGGCGCCATTTTCCGCCATTTTGCCGCCATATTCGCGCCCTGAGGCGCTGGTGAAGAAGGTGGGCGTGCATTCGTGGGCGTGCCCCCCCTGTGGCGCGAAAGCTATGGGCGCCCTGTCTAAATGCTATTATAATACGAGAGCCTGCCCTACTGCAAGGGAGATCCGCCTCCTCTTCATCCTCTATGCCAAGAAGAGGAAGCGAAAGTCCCGCCTCCACGGAAGAGACCAGATTGTTCCAGATGGAAAACACAGTCTGGCCTGGAGTGAGATGGCGGAAGGACAGGAGACGCTGTGTGGAGGAACGGCGGTGCGCAGGCCCCGTTCCCCTGAAGAGCTGTTACCTGTACCGGAACCGTCCCCAGGTCGGGACAACGATCAAGCAATGGAAAAAGTGGAAAAGGTGGATGCGGTGTTAAGGGACATGGCCCGACACCGTGAAGAAATGGAGGAGATGGAGAAAAGCTGGCGTGCCCTGAAACAGCGGCTGCTGTGGGACGCAACGCTCTCCCCTCCAGAAGCGCAACCGTTACTGACGCGCACCACATTGGTGGTACCAGGGCTATGGGGTACTCGGCACCGAGCCCATGGAAGTCTATGGGAGTTGTCACTGGCAGCAGAGCTCGGTCCGTGGCCCTGGCGGTCATGCAATGGGGGAATATTTACAGGGGATTGTAGTTATAGTTCGTGACGCCACCTGTGGTTTCTGATCTGATTGACCAGCGCTGCAGGGTAGATCTCTAAGGGGCTGTTATGGCAGCTAGGTGTTAAGTCCCCCACAGGTGGGACTGGTCCCTCAAAGTCTATGGTGGTGATGCAGGGTGCAGATAAGAATTCAGTCACACACAATGCAGTCTCTTTCCATACCTTTACTTGTAGGTGTTGCAGGTATGTCCCGGGAAGCTGGTCAGGTTGGAGAATGCACATTCAGGAAAACTGTTGAGCAGGTTAGAGGACTCCTTTATCCTTTTTCTGTGTGTGAGTACAACTTGCATAAAGTCAAGTGCAACTCTTTCAATAGCAACTACGCCCGGCCAACATTGTGGTGGGAGTCTTCTGTTGAATAGAACTAGTCTTTGGTGCAGGGCCCTGCTAGACTGTTGTTCTTCCTGACCCCGGTTACGTATCGGCACTTAGGGCTACCTTCTGTGACTTGAAGTCCAGAAAGGCCTCCGGTTTTCTTATTACTAGACGTGAAGTACTAGCAACGCTTCGGACCCCGGTGTCCGGTTAACTGAGTGAGGGTGATTTGTCCCTTTAGTCACTCTTGCTTCTCCACTCGCCCTTCGCCCTGCTCTCACCCTTAACATAAGCACGTGTAGCAATGGTGTCAAGGTCAGCTTTCCTTCAGTGCTCACTGACCTGTTCTCAGTTGACTCGTTGATATAACTGCTGTAATTCCTTTCCTTCTTTCCTTCACAGAACTCTGTCCAGAGCAGCTCACAGGACGCTTCGTCAGACTGTATTTACGCTGTAGCTCTGAGAGTCACCTTCCACTTCTTAGGAACACAGACAGCTTGTTCTGAGTAGCAGGTTAAGGGGTAGCTCTGACTAGGCTAAGATGATTCACTTCACCCGTACTAGCCTCCACTTTCTTATCAGATGAGCTACACAAGCTCTGTGTGGGTTCAGTCTTCTCTCCTCTCCCTCCAAGACTAATCTGATCTTCTCTGTCCAAAGACAGGAACTTGAATGAATCACTATTGCTAGGTCACACTACTAAATAGTCTGATATGCCTCTAGTGGCAATGCTGAGAAGAGTGCGTGAATGAATATCAAGCTTTACAGTTACCTTCCTGTGCATTTTCCAGGAGACATGTGTGCCTTGCGAAGCTGGGCCACACATCCCCCCCTAGTTAAACTCAGCACTCCCGGGCTGAAATAGAAAAGAAAAACATTTTTGTTTTGCATATAACATCAACATAATAACTCATCCCTTGCGAGAGGTAAGGACTCTTGAACGTTACATTTTTACATAGATCAGTAGAAAATTATCAAAATACTTTTCAATAAATACATAGTATAAGACAAGATTCTTGTGGAGGACCCGCACCAAAAACCTCCCACGTGGGTCCTGGGTGGGCTGCAGGACTTCTTTGCTGCAGACCTCACTCTAGGCCACACCATATGGGTTTTTCTTCAGAGGTAGTAAGGCTTTATGTAAAACCAAAATGGGGCACTGAAGTGCGAACTATTTACAATAAAGTTTTTGGGCTGGCAAAGTCCACAGCCACGCAGTCCTTTGCATGATAAAACATTTTTCAAGTAAAATCACATTATACTTTAACTCTTCTTTACCCAGCCGGGTATTCTACTTTAAATAAGCATAGTAATAAACATTATTCAACATTTCTATAAAGTGCAATTTTTCATAAAACTTCTTCAAACTTTGTACAGGTTCAGTTGCAGTAAACCCCTGTCTGGGTCATACTAGACTAGTTTGCTAGGACTACTCTTGATAACGAATAGGTAACCTTCCTTTCGTTGTACGTACTGACCTACGTGGAGTGGTGTCAGGTATAGTAGTCTCTGGCCTATCTGTTCTGCGTGCTGGCAAACGGTAATACTGTCTCAACCTTTCTATGGATCTGGCAAGCATACTGGTGGCTGGGCGATGCGATTCGGTTTCACCAGGGGATTCCACTTCTTGTGGTGCTGCCTCTTGTGGTTCCGCTTCTTGGGGTTCCACTGGTTGAGGTTCTGCCGGAACAGGTCCTTCTGGAACTGACTCTACTGGCACAATTGGTATGACTGGATGTAGAGATTCTTCTTGCGGTTGATAAAACTGCAGCACAGGAATGATTACAGCTTCTCCCACTCTGGGCCAATCTGCAGGTAAATCTCCCAAATCCGTATGTATGACCGCTTCATCACTCTCTTCCTGATTGACAACAGGTTCTTCCTCACGAAGCTTTAATGGGCCCGGACACAACTTTAGATGATCTCTAGACACAGTTGCAGTCGTTTTTCCTCCATCCTTGCTAATGGTACAGGTTTTTCTGTTATCAAATTTGGAATTTTGCACGACATATGGCTCCTGTTCCCACTGATCATCCAATTTGTGCATTCTTCTTTTTCTTTTTAGCACAATTTCTCCAGGCATAAAAGGCTTAGCTGGCGCACTTTTGTTGTAATTCTTCTCTTGCTTTTCCCTTACTTTATTGAGACTATCTTCCACGCAGGCTTGTACTCTCCTGTACTGTTCCTGTCGATTCGTGTCCCAATCTTCAGCAGTGTCATCAGCCTCTGGTTCTACCACGCCAAGTTCCAAATCCATTGGCAGCTTTCCTGGTCTTGCTCTCATAAGGTAGGCTGGAGTGCAGTTGGTGGAACTTACTGGTATGTGGTTGTACAGGTCGACCAGGTCAGGTAACAAGTCTGGCCACCGATTTCTTTCTTCCAGTGGTACAGATTTCAGTAAATCAATGACAATGTGATTCATCTTTTCACAAAGGCCATTGGTTTGAGGGTGGTACGGTGTTGTTCTGATCTTCTTACACCCATACAAGTGACAGAATTCCTTAAACAGTTCAGCTTCAAAGGCAGGACCTTGATCAGTCAGCACCTGCTCCGGATATCCGTGTGGTCTGCAGAAACTTGCTTGGAAGGTCTTTGCTGCTGTCTCTGCTGTCAGATCTTTGACAGGGGCGACCACCAGAAATTTGGAATAGTGATCCACCATGGTCAGGGCATATGAGTATCCCGACCTGCTTGGTGACAACTTGACATGGTCCAATGCCACGATCTCCAAGGGACGAGTCGTCTGGATAGGCTGCAGGGGTGCCTTCTGACTACAGTAGTCTTTTCGTCTGAGGCCACAGGGTCCACAGTTCCGGCACCACTTCTCGATGGAGCTGCGCATCCCTACCCAGTAGAACCGACACTTCAACAGGGTCTCCAGCTTTTTCCAGCCAAAGTGTCCCGCTTGATCGTGGTAGGCTTCTAACACCATTTGGATGTCTGCTCTGGGGACCACTATCTGCCAAACCATCTCATGGGTCCTTGGGTCGACGTATCTCCTGCACAACTTCTCTCGTTCCACAGGAGCTTTGCTGGTATAGGTGCATCTTTCTCCAAGGAGGAACCTTCCTGTCTTATCAGCTCCTTGATACGGCTGACCACTGGATCGCTGTCCTGAGTCTCCTTCCAGCTGTGATGAGGTAAAGGGTTTAACGTCTTACCACACCGCTTTCTGTAGGCTCGTTGCTCATGGATCATCCCATTTCTGTGGAACACAGGTAGCTCAAACTCTTCCAGGTCATCCGATTCTTCCTCCGTGTCGGATTCATGCGGCATTCTGGACAAGGCGTCAGCGTTGGCATTTTTACGGCCCGCCCTGTACTTGATGGTAAATTGATAGTTTGACAGCCGAGCCATCCAACGTTGCTCCATGGCTCCCAGCTTGGCTGTTTCAAGATGCGTCAAGGGGTTATTGTCTGTGTACGCAGTGAACTTGCTGGAGGCAAGGTAATGCTTGAATCTTTCTGTAATGGCCCAGACCAGCGCCAGGAACTCCAACTTGAAGCTGCTATAGTTTTCTGGGTTCCTCTCAGTTGGCCGGAGCTTCCTGCTTGCATATGCGATGACTTTTTCTTGGCCATTCTGCTTCTGACTGAGGACCGCTCCCAATCCTTCGTTACTGGCATCAGTATACAGCAGGAACGGTTGGCTGTAATCAGGGTAGGCTAAGATTTCATCGCCTGTCAGGATCTCTTTCATCTCTTTGAATGCCTCAGCTTGTTCTTTACCCCAATGGAATGGAGGATTTCTGCTCTTGAGGGTTGTCCTACCAGGAGGTCCTGCAGAGGCGCTGCTTTCTTGGTGTAGTCTTTTACAAACCTCCTGTAGTAACCTGTCAGTCCCAGGAACTGGCGCACCTCCTTGAGATTCTTCGGCTCTGGCCATTTCTGGATGGCCGTGACCTTCTCGGGGTCCGGCGCTACTCCTTCTGAGCTGACAATATGTCCCAAGTACTGTACCTTTCGTTTGAGCAGATGGCACTTTGAGGGCTTCAGTTTCATCCCATACTTGGACAGTGACTCGAATACCTCTGCCAGGTGCTTCAGATGATCCTCATACGTCTTGGAGTACACAATTACGTCGTCCAGATACAGCAACACGGTTTCAAAGTTGAGATGTCCCAGACAGCTCTCCATCACTCTCTGGAATGTTCCTGGGGCACTGCTGAGTCCAAACGGCATTCTGTCAAACTCACAGAGTCCCATTGGGGTGGTGAAAGCCGTCTTCATCCGATCCTCCTCAGCCACAGCTACTTGCCAGTACCCACTAGTGAGGTCGAGGGTGGAAAAGTAGTTAGCCGTTTTCAAAGCAGCTAAGGATTCCTCAATGCGTGGTAATGGGTATGCATCTTTATGTGTTATGCGATTTACTTGTCTGTAATCTACACACATTCTCATGCTTCCATCCTTTTTCTTAACTAGGACTAGAGGTGCTGCCCAGGGACTACAACTATCCCTTATCACCCCGGCTTCCTTCATGTCACGCAACATTTCCTTAGCTTTCTGATAGTGTGCTGGAGGTATAGGCCTGTACCGCTCTTTGATGGGAGGATGACTGCCTGTAGGGATATGATGCTGTACTCCCTTAATTGTCCCAAAGTCAAGTGGGTGTTTGCTAAATACCTGTGCGTACTCCTGTACCACCCGTAGTACTCCCTGTTTCTGGTGGGCGGAAGTGGTGTCTGTCCCGACATGGAGCTGCTGACACCAATCCGCCACCTGGGTTGCCGGGTCATTATCCTCCGCTGGTTGGCGGGAGGCTAAGGACTCGGTTGTGAGAATAGAATTGTTATCTACGGTATGTAATTTAGCAACAGTGGCATAACGTGGTAAATTTACTTCATCTTCTCCCCAGTTGAGAAGTCGTACTGGTACTCTCCCATTTATTACTTCCACTACCCCTCTAGCAGTCAAGAGTGTAGGTCTGTGCTCTGAACGATGGGGCTCTACTACTGCTTGGTAGTTCTGTCCTCTCAGACCTATTGCTGCTCTACACCATATTAGCATTTCACTCATTGGGGGTATCACAATGGGGTTCGGGTCCGTTACCCGTACATTACCAATTTCACCATCTGTAAGCTTCGCTTGCTGCTGGCACATCAGGGCCCGGATCTCCCTCTGGATCACTCCCTTTTGCTTTGGCTTGGCAACTTCAGCGAGCTGTTGGAGCAAAAACACAACTTCTCCCAGACAGTTACTAATTATGTTAGTACCTAAAACCACATTTAAGCCATTTTCCTCATTTACAGTCTTTACTACTAAGAGTCCCTGATCCTCCAGCTCCACTCTGCCCACCTTTACGTCCACGTTTTTGGCTCCGAGTATTTCAACAGGGAGACCATTAGAGGCGTACACTGCAAAGTCAGGCCTTGGGGGCTGGAGACTGTCCATGGACCAAAACTTATTATAAAGGACATCAGGTATGATGGTCACCTGAGATCCAGTGTCCAGCAGTGCAGGGATTGCGATCCCGTCCAGAATGATGGACAGGTAGGGTCTTCCTCCCACAAACCTGCGGTTCCAGTCTAAGGGGCCTGATGAGTCTACTCCTGGGTGTTGGCCCTCGGACCCAGGATCTGCTCGTTTAAAGGACACTGCTGGGCCAGATGACCTTTTCTGTTGCAACGGTAGCAGATGATCTCTCGGCGAGGATGTTGCTGATCAGGGGTCGCTCCTGGGGGTGGCGTTGTCCTCCTCCGGTGAGGCGACGTCCTCCATTTCCTCCGGTTCATCCAAGGGACATCCTCTGGACAGTCAGCTAGCAGGATCTTTCCTCCTTCCTCTTTCCGCAGTTGCAGGGCACTCATTACAGTGGCCAGGTTTTTAGTCAGCTGGCGCACTTCTGAGCGCAGACAGTCCAACTCAGTAGGGGGCGCCACCTGCGTTTTGGCTTCTGCCACCAGCGGGGAAAAGGTGGATACTGCCGGCTTTAGAGTGGCTTCACCCGGGTGATACTGAGTTGCCACCTCAGGCTTTTCCAGGGGTCGCAGTCCTTTTATAGCCATATCCTTTAGGGCATCAAAGGTAGCATCAGGATGATCCAAGGACCACCAGTTCACAGTCCTGCCTTCCGCTTGGGACCTCAGTCCCCGTACAAATTGTTCCTTCAACATTTTGCTTTCATCAATGGCACTTATAGGGTTAACCTGTTTGAGAGCTCGCAGGGCCCCCTGTAGTCGGCAAGCGTAGTCCCTAATACTGTCACCTGGTCTCTGAGAGCATTGGTAAAATGCCATCCGGAGATCTGTTTCTGTGTGGTCCTCAAAGATAGTCTGTAGCTTTAAGAGAATCGCAGGCACCGACTCCTGGTCTGCAGCTGTCCAAGTCTCTACTTCTCTCTCAGCAGCACCAGCTAACTGTCCTATTACCACTGCAGCTCTTTGCTTCTCTGTCATTGAGTACATGTCCAGTATACTGCATATTTTCCGTTTGAACCCTGACAGGGTGTCTGGCTCGCCGCTGTACTGAGGGAGCCACTTCGCTCCAGGCATGTATGGGAGCGTTAGCGGTATGAGTGGGACCACAGGACCAGGTGAGGGGCCCACATTTCCATCCTGCGCTACAACGCCCAGCGGTAAGTCATTGGAGCCACCGGCCGGGGCCGCGCTGTCTGCCGGCTGCTGCGACATGTTTGCGCCCCCCTCTTTAATCGGAGCCTACCTTCTCCAAAGGCTGCAGCTCTACAGACACAGCGGTGGAGACGGGACCTGAGTTGCTGGCGCTCTGATGTCAGAGCGTTCACTGCAGCTCTCACAGGACCTGCCGCCGCGTCAGCGTTGGGGGCGTGTTCAGGAAACAGCGCGCTTTTTCAGGTACGCCCACAAATTCACGCCCACCTTCTTCAACAGCGCCTCAGGGCGCGAATATGGCGGCAAAATGGCGGTAAATGGCGCCAAAAATGACAAAACAGCAAACAGTCTTTTCTGCACAAAACAGTCAATATAGGCAACACAGGACTCACAATTTGCAATCTTCGTATCCTGTTCGTGACGCCAAAGATGACGCGCACCACATTGGTGGTACCAGGGCTATGGGGTACTCGGCACCGAGCCCATGGAAGTCTATGGGAGTTGTCACTGGCAGCAGAGCTCGGTCCGTGGCCCTGGTGGTCATGCAATGGGGGAATATTTACAGGGGATTGTAGTTATAGTTCGTGACGCCACCTGTGGTTTCTGATCTGATTGACCAGCGCTGCAGGGTAGATCTCTAAGGGGCTGTTATGGCAGCTAGGTGTTAAGTCCCCCACAGGTGGGACTGGTCCCTCAAAGTCTATGGTGGTGATGCAGGGTGCAGATAAGAATTCAGTCACACACAATGCAGTCTCTTTCCATACCTTTACTTGTAGGTGTTGCAGGTATGTCCCAGGAAGCTGATCAGGTTGGAGAATGCACAGGAAAACTGTTGAGCGGGTTAGAGGCCTCCTTTATCCTTTTTCTGTGTGTGAGTACAACTTGCATAAAGTCAAGTGCAACTCTTTCAATAGCAACTACGCCCGGCCAACATTGTGGTGGGAGTCTTCTGTTGAATAGAACTAGTCTTTGGTGCAGGGCCCTGCTAGACTGTTGTTCTTCCTGACCCCAGTTACGTATCGGCACTTAGGGCTACCTTCTGTGACTTGAAGTCCAGAAAGGCCTCCGGTTTTCTTATTACTAGACGTGAAGTACTAGCAACGCTTCGGACCCCGGTGTCCGGTTAACTGAGTGAGGGTGATTTGTCCCTTTAGTCACTCTTGCTTCTCCACTCGCCCTTCACCCTGCTCTCACCCTTAACATAAGCACGTGTAGCAATGGTGTCAAGGTCAGCTTTCCTTCAGTGCTCACTGACCTGTTCTCAGTTGACTCGTTGATATAACTGCTGTAATTCCTTTCCTTCTTTCCTTCACAGAACTCTGTCCAGAGCAGCTCACAGGACGCTTCGTCAGACTGTATTTACGCTGTAGCTCTGAGAGTCACCTTCCACTTCTTAGGAACACAGACAGCTTGTTCTGAGTAGCAGGTTAAGGGGTAGCTCTGACTAGGCTAAGATGATTCACTTCACCCGTACTAGCCTCCACTTTCTTATCAGATGAGCTACACAAGCTCTGTGTGGGTTCAGTCTTCTCTCCTCTCCCTCCAAGACTAATCTGATCTTCTCTGTCCAAAGACAGGAACTTGAATGAATCACTATTGCTAGGTCACACTACTAAATAGTCTGATATGCCTCTAGTGGCAATGCTGAGAAGTGTGCGTGAATGAATATCAAGCTTTACAGTTACCTTCCTGTGCATTTTCCAGGAGACATGTGTGCCTTGCAAGCTGGGCCACACATTACCTGTGCCCCCACTGCAAGCGGCTGATGAAGAACCGGAGGCCGGCTCCAAAGTGCTGATTCCGACTCCACCGATGATGCGGCGGGAGAGAGGGAGGCTGAGGAGGCCCTGCTCGTTCTGGAGTGCCAGCCAGGCCTGGAGGCCGCAGCGGAATGCAGTCCCCCGGTAGGGACACCGGAGGGGACCCAGCCGTCCGTGATGGAGGTCGACTGGGACGAGATGGAGTACCTGGACGACATAGAATATGCCGCCCAGATGGAGAACGAGTGGCGACGCCGGGAGCAGGAGCAGCGACGGCAGCAGGAGCAGAGGGAAGTGCAGCAGTTTCGCCAGAGGTACCAGGAGGAGTTTCTCGCTGATAAAGGAAGCGTCAGGGGAGATAAAGGTACGCTCCGGGAACCGCGGCGCCAGGGGTGCATTAGCGACTTCAAACTCCGAAAAGGCTGGGGGTTCATCCATGAGCCAGGCCTGTACCAAGGGGTATTTGTCAGCCGCAGGGATATGGAATCTCATCTGCCCGTGGGACACCCGGAAAGGGATCTCATGAATGGGGATATAGTCACCTATACACGGCATTGGGGCCTTAAGGGGTGGTATGCCTTGAATGTCTCCCGTGTCAGCGACCCCGTCCCTGAAGCCGGCAATGCATCCCGTGTCTCAGTGTCCCAAGCCCCAGCTACATCAGCGCCTGGCCGCGCATCTGCATCGTATCCTGAGTTCTGCTCCACATCGCAACAGCGTGATGCGACCTCAACTGAGCCACTGCGCAAGCCTGCTTCTTGTCCAGCATCTTATACTGCAACGCAACCGGATGGTGCGTCCTCAGTTAGATCACTGCGCAAATCTGCGTCATCATTGGAAGACCTGTACTTAGAAGAGGCACCCGTTGGGTCCCAAGCGGATCGCTCAAGTGCAACAAGAACTGTGGCTACCCAAACACAGATCGCAGGACATGATATGTTAGTGATGCGTTCCAGATCGCACCGCGTGCTTCCAGCCCCAGGAGTGGAAGATGTCATTGCTATCTGCAAAGAAGACCAGTAGGACCCAGACAGGGTTTACTGCATCTGTACAAAGTTGAAGAAGAATTTGCACTTTATAGAAATGTTGATAATATGTGATGATGTTTGCATAATTTGAGGTAGAATACCCCAGTTGGGTAATGAGTAACACAGTATTATTCTAGAAATGTCATTTTCTAAAAATGTTTTATGCAAGGACTGCGTGCTGAGGACTCTTGCAGCACAGAACTTAATTGTGAATAGTTGACACTTCGGTGTCCCATCTTGGTTTTACATAAAGCCATATCTACCTCTGAAGAAAAACCCGTATGGTGTGGCCTTGAGTGAGGTCTGCAGCAATGAAGTCCTGCAGCCCACCCAGGACCCACGTGGGAGGTTTTTGGTGCGGGTCCTCCACAAGAATATTGTATTTATTTGCACTGAGAAAGTATATTTGATATTTTTCTACTTGCAATTTGTACATATTGTAACGTTAAAGAGTCCTTACCTCCCGCAAGGGATGAGTTATGTTGATGTTATTATAAAAATTGTTTTTCTATTTCAGCCCGGGAGTGCTGATGATAACTAGGGGGGATGTGTGGCCCAGCTGCGCTTGGTACACATGTTTCCAGGAGTATGTGCAAAAAGGTAATTGCAAAATCTGATATTCATTCACATCACACACACTTCTCTAGATTACCACCAGAGGGAACCTTAGACTATTTAAGGGTGTGGGAGACGTAGCAGTAGCTCAGATCAGTTCCTGTCAGGAGTCATTCAAGTCTTGGGTGATTCAGGAGTGAGTCATTTTGTGGATTTCCTGTCAGAGACAGAGGAGAGAAAGATTGCAAGCTGATATCTCAGAACAGACAGACTGCTAGTACCCCATGAATGTGGAAAGTGACTCTCGGAGCAAGCGTGTATTCAGTCTGACGAAACGTCCTGAGAGCTGCTCTGGACAGAGTCTTTGAAGGAAAGAAGGAAGGGGATTACAGTTTGCAGAACATCGAGTTAACTGAGAATCAGTCAGCGAGCTTTGGAAAGAAGGAAGAAAGCTAATGACAGAACCTACTGCTGCCCTGTGCTTATGTTAAGGAGGAGAGTAGGGCGACGGGCGAGTGGTGACTAAAGGAAGGAGTGCCATAGGTGACAGAACACCCACACTCCATTTAACCGGACACCGGGTCCGAAGTATTGCTAGTACCTTCACGGCTAGTGAGAGAAACACCGGAATCCCTGCTGGACTTCAAGTCACAGAGGGTAGCCCTAAGTGCCGATACGTAACCGGGGTCAGGCAGAACAGGAGTCGGGTCTGCAGCCATATAGACTTAGTTCTTGCCAGAAGAAGACTTCCACCACAATGTTGGCCGGGCGAAGCTGTGCTATTCAGAGTTAAACCTGACTTCACGCAGGTTAGGACTCATATACTTTAAAGGGAAAGGAGGCCTTAAACCTACTTGGCAATTACCTGGATGTGCATACTCCACCCTGAGCAGCTTCCCGGGACATACCTGCAACCATCACCAGTAAAGGTATGGAAAGAGACTGACTTGTGTGTGACTGACTTATTGTCGCACCCTGCATCGCCATTACACCCTGAAGGATCCATCTAGTCTCACCTGTGGGAGACTTACCACCTCGCTGCCCCAACCCTCAGAGGATTCACCCTGCAGCGCTGGTCACCTTGATCAGAAACCACAGGTGGCGTCACGAACTATTCCTACAATCCCCTGTAAATATCCCCCTTTGAATGAGCGCCCAGGGCAACGGACCGAGCTGTGCTACTTGTGACATTCCCCATAGACTTAAACGGGCTCGGTGCCGAGTACCCCATAAGCCCTGGTACCGTACGTGCGACTCAGGAGCACTGCTGAACAACCAATCTAACAGTTCCTCAGTTCCTGGAGACTGGGTACATTTCCCTGTCTCAGCTGTGCTGCATGTTTAAGTGTCACCAAATCCGAGACCGTCCCACATCCTCAGACAGGGAAATTATACCTAATAAAAGGCTATTCCACGTGCGACTCGAACTTTGTTATTTACGTCATCAAATGTCCCTGTGGTCTTCTATACGTCAGAGAGACAACGCAGGACGTAAGAGATCGAATCGCAAGCCACAAATCTACTATCCGCTGTGGGAAAACCTGGCTGCCCCTACCTGATCATTTCACTAATGACAGACACTCCGTGTCACAATGGCGATTTCAAATCATAGAACAAATGCCTAGACCTAGACGTGGCGGCTACCACATACAGCTACTCAATCGCAGTGAAGTATGTTGGATCCATACCCTTCAAACATTGTTAGCTGCTATGCCACCAACTTGATACAGGTCTCATAAATTGACATTCCTTTACAGCATTAACTGCAACCTTTCTCCTTCAAAGTAAGCTTTCCTCATATATTTACCTTCATTGGTGCGTAACCCGTTAACCTGAGACTTGTTTAAATACTTGAATATTGCTATATCTACATGCTCTGTATATGCACATGACTATTTGTCACGTTCCATTTGAACCCTCAGGCTAATTGCCTTATCATGTGATTTCTCTGACTTCGTCACCCGATTTCTTATTTTATTTTAATTTTTATTTTCTGTTTGCATGACTGTTATTTTTGCTTGTATATATTATGCGTCTGTATAGCATCTTCTCTGTTGCTCTGTGCTGCTTTTGCTCTGGGCTTCTGTTGCTGTGTTACTCTTGGGTTCTGTGTCACTCTGGGCCCATAACCTGTTGGCAGCGGATTATTCAGGATAATCTTCAAGCTTGTGACAACAGGAACAAACAGGAACAATATATGATAAGCTTAATAGATCAGGAATAAATCATTTGTGTGTGCAGCATCTGTGTAGCCCTGGTACACAATACCAGGAGGATGAGTGGAGAGGTAACAGTTAAGGTCTCTTCATGACATCATGTACACTTCTGACACACCCAGCAGGGGTGTGGAAGGGAGTGATTTAGTCAGTCAGTGTCCGGACTTCAGAGTGAGAAGTCAGAGTTTTCCTGTCCTTGGACAGAGTAGACGTGTCCAGTTTAAGTCTATCATCAGTTCAGAAAGTGGAGTCTGGTGTAGGTGTCTGTATACACCTTAGTCTAGTCAGAGCTGTGCCCCACTGGAAGAAAGACTGAACTATCTATTAAGAGACAAGCAAGGCGAAGGGCAAAGTGGAAGGAAGGTAATTGGAAAAGTGCTTTTGACTTGGAAAAGTCCTGCACGTTGCAACCGGTTACTGGGGACCGAAGGATCACTATTGTACAGCATAGTGAAGAGAAAACCAGGAATCTACCGGACCCTAGGTCGCGGCAGACAAGCCCCTTATAGTCAGAACGTAGCTGGAGTCAGGGGGTGTGAAGACTTTGAGTTAGTGCACGACAAGAAAAGGATTCAGCTCCCTCGCAGGAAGGCTTCTAACACAAATTTGACTGGGCAGAACAGCTAAAGATTAGCTGGAATCATAGAGAGGACTACGCTTCAGGCTGGTCGTACTCAGCTTCATTGGACAGTAAAGGAGGCCCCTAACTTGCTTAGCTGTTGCCTCAAAGCTCATCCTCCATCAACCCCATCAGCCTCCCTGGGACCTGCCTTATCATCCTGCAAGTAAAGGTATGGAAAGACGTTGACTGTGTGAGACTGAGTTATTATTGCATGCCTGCACAATCCCTACCTAACTACCGACCTGAGGGAAGAGTCCCACCTGTAGGGGACCCGACATCTAGCTGCCTCACCATCCCCTCAGAGATCTGCAGCAGCGCTGGTACAAATTACCAGAACACTACAGGTGGCGTCACGAACTGTATATAAACCTATCCCCTGTAAATATATCCCCAACATACGCCAGACCGCCAGGGCCACAGACCGAGCCACAGCTACCTGTGACAAAATCCCCATAGACTTCCATGGGCTCGGCTCTGAGTACCCCATTGCCCTGGTAACCCACAATTGTGGTGGCGGGTCGACACAAAATTTTGGCGTCACGAACAGGATACGAAACTTGCATCATTGTGAGCCCTGTGTGCCTGTGGATTGTTTTTGTGAAAAAGGACTGTTTGCTATTTTTGGCGCTAAAATCCGCCATTTTGCCGCCATATTCGCGCCCTCAGGCGCTGGAGAAGAAGGTGGGCGGACCTGAAAAAGCGCGCAGTCTTGGACACGCCCCCAACCTGCACCCCAAACTGCATCGCAAACTGCATAGCAATCTGCATCGCAAACCGCATCGCAAACTGCATAGCAATCTGCATCGCAAACCGCATAGCAAACTGCATAGCAATCTGCATCGCAAACCGCATAGCGAACTGCATAGCAATCTGCATCGCAAACCGCATCGCAATCCGCATAGCAAACTGCATCACAATCTGCATTGCAATCCGCATAGCAAATTGCATCGCAAAATAGAGCGGCAGGTCCTGCAACAGGAAGTGAACGCTCTGACATCAGAGCGCCTGCGACGAAGGTCCTGTTCCCACTGCGGTGCCTGTGAAGTAGCAGCATCTGAAACCGGTAGGCTCCGTTTAACCAAGGGGGCGCTAAGATGTCACAACAACCGGCTGACAGTGCGGCCCCGGCCGGAGTCCCCAATCCCGCACCGTCTGGTATTGTAGCGCCAGATGGGGGTGCAGGTCCAGCACCCAGTCCGGTAGTCCCGATCATGCCACTAACGCTCCCATATATGCCTGGGGCGAAATGGCTTCCCCAATACAGCGGTGGGCCAGGCACATTAGCAGGCTTCAAGCGGAAGTTATGCAGCATCCTAGAAATGTACTCCATGCCTGAGAGACAAAAAGCTGCTGTGCTAATAGGGCAGCTAACTGGCGCTGCTGAGAGGGAAGTGGAGACTTGGGATACCGTTGATCAGGAGTCGGTGCCTGCGATCTTCCTGAAGCTTCATGCCATATTTGAAGACCGCACAGAAACGGATCTCCGGATGGCCTTCTATCACTGTTCACAACAGCCAGGTGACAGCATCCGGGACTATGCTTGCCGACTACAGGGAGCCCTGAGAGCCCTCAAGCAAATTAACCATTTAAATGCTATCGACGAGAATAGAATGCTGAAAGAACAATTTATACAGGGATTGAGATCCCCAGAGGAACGCAGAACTGTAAATTGGTGGTCCTTAGATCATCCGGATGCTACCTTTGATGCCCTAAAGGACATGGCAATAAAAGGGCTGCGGCCCCTGGGCAAACCCGAGGTGGCCACCCAACATCATCAGGGTGAAGTCACTCTGGAACCGGCAGTAACCCCCTGTTCCCCGCTAGTGGCAGAAACCAAAACGCAGGTGACACCTCCTAGTGAATTGGACTGTCTGCGCTCAGAGGTGCGCCAGCTGACTAAAAATCTGGCCGCTGTGATGAGTGCCCTACAGCTGCGGAAAGAAGAGGAAGGGAAGATCTTGCTAGCTGACTGCCCAGAGGACGTTCCGTGGATGCACCGGAGGAGAAAGAAGACGTCGCCCCCCCGGAGGAGGACAACGCCACCCCCAGGAGCAACCTCTGATCAACACCCTTCTCGTCGAGAGATCATCTGTTATCGCTGCAACCGGAAAGGTCATCTGTCTACACAGTGTCCTTTAAACGGGCAGAACCTGGGTCCAAGGGCCAACACCCAGGAGAATACCCGTCAGGCCCCCTAGACTGGAACCGCAGGTATGTGGGCGGGCGACCCTACCTGTCTATTATTCTAGATGGTATTGCTGTTCCAGCATTGTTAGACACTGGGTCCCAGGTGACCCTCATACCTGATGCTCTATATACCAAGTACTGGTCAATGGACAGTCTTAAACCTCCGAGCCTTGACTTTACTGTGTATGCTTCGAATGGTCTTCCTGTAGAAGTACTCGGAACAAAATGTGTAGATGTAAAGGTGGGCAGAGAGGAGTTGAAA
>JARQOD010000002.1:630616439-630634127 GCA_033576555.1 Oophaga sylvatica
TGCCCGGGTTTTAACCCCGGCTGTCTTATTTTAATTATATACAGGGACCCGGGGGTTTTAAAACCAGCTGTCAGTGAAATATATAAAAAGGGCCCCCCGGGGCTTCCAAATGGTCCTATAGGGTGAAGTATGGGTTGTACAGTCGGGCCCAAAAAAATTTTTTGAGGACAAAATATTTTTTTTTACAAAGTCCGCTTCACTTTTTCAAAGGCAATTTGCTAACTCCAGAATTTTTTAAAGATAAACGGGTTTAAAGCAATTACTTGAAAAGTCAATATTTGGCAAAAAAATTAATTTTCCCCCCCCAAAAAAACATTTAAATTTTTGAGCCTCCAAAAAAGACCAAAAAACCCCCTTTTTCAGTTTTTCCCCCAAAATTAACCGGGTGGGTGTTGTAGGAAAATGTGGAGTAAAAACTTCAGATTAAGTAAAAAAGACACCAGGGACATTTTTAAAAGGAGGGTGTTGGGGCATTTTGGGGTTTCTTTTTTTAAACCCCTGGTTTATTTTAAAAAAAACACGTGCAGTCATTTTGGGCAATGCAAAAAAAGGGGAAAAACGGGAAGGTATCCGCAGAAAATTTTCCCCCAGTAAACAATCTACCCATCTAAAAAATTTCAAGGAGAGGGTTCCATTGTTGCCAAAAATTTTTGGGGCGCCCAAAAGAAAGACCGAAACCCGCCGGGAAACCGTTTTTTAAAATTTTTTCGCCCGGGTCGGGCAAACCAGCATGCAGAGTTGCTCAGGAATGGCAGCAGGCGGTTGAGTGCATTGCACCCCCTTTAGGGGAGACTTTGGGCAAGGGGGGGTCTAAGGAGGGCAAAAAGGGAAGCCATTCCCCCAAAAAAAAACATTTTTGGGCGATGTTTTCTGCAAAAGGTAAAAGGCAGTGGACTGTGGGGGGGGGTTAAAGTTTTTTTCTTGTGAACCCCCTTTTCGTTGTTGGGGGACGGGGGAAAAAACCCTTTGGAAAAACAAGGGGGGGGGGAGCGTACCACCCTTGTCTCATGCCAATTAACCCCCCCAAAAAAACCTTTTTGTTTTGGGTTGTTTTCTCAGCCGGGGAATGGCTCTCTCACAGTCTTGCTAAAAACACCCCATGAATAAAGAATGGTACCAGAATGTCCCCCAAGCATTTTCCCCCAAAACCCCTTCCAAGAGCAGTTTGGCGTCAACAAGCCTTTCCCAGCTTTGGGGACCCCCTTTTGCCAAAAAGAAAAGGGAAAAAAAAAAATGGTCAGGGAAAAAAACATAGAGATTTTGGGCCGGGGGCCCCTGGAAACTCCCAGATCTTAACCCCTTGGAACTTGTGGTAAATCATCAAGAACGGGGGAAAAAACAAAAACCAAAAATTCTGAAAAAAAAAAAGCTTGATTGGGGCAAAATGACTGCTTCATCGGTTTGGTCCAAAAAGTTTTGAAAGCACCCAAGGGAGAATTGCGGGCCCTGAAAAAAAAGGGGCAACACTGAAAAAATTATTTTGCTGCTTAACTCATTCTGACTGAAAAATATAAGCTTTTGTTACTCATTGTTTGCAATTATTTTTTTCTGTCGAATAAAAACCCCTGTTAAAACACAAAAAAACCAGGGGGGCAGCAGATCATGTGAAAAATAATTTTTTTTGTCCCTTCTCAAAATTTTTTTGGGCCCGACTGAGCCTTGAGTTGTCGCGGGGAAATTTTTTGGCAATGTTTGGGTTTCTGACCTGGTGTTGGCCTTCACCCCTTAGTGGCGCTTTACGGGGTATCCAATTTCGAAGGAAAAACAAAGAACAATAAAAATTGAGGGAAAAAAAGCGTGCGGGGTATTAAAAAAACCCTTGTACCCCCCCGGGGCCAAACCGGGGACGTGGGGGCCCAAAAATATTTGGGCCCCCCCCCCCAAATTTGCAGATAATAAAAAAGTTTTTTTCTCCAAAAAAGATAGCAAAACAAATTCTTTGGTATTTTTTTTTTTTTAAAATTTTTCCCTTTAATAAAAAAAAAAAACAAAAAAAAATTTCCTAAACCCCAAAGGGGTATAATTCCACCCCAAAACCCCAAAAAAAGGGGGGGCAAAAGTATTGGCCTTTTAAAAATCATTGATGCCTTTTCAAAATTTGGTAATCACCATCCCCCGTGTTTTTGAATGGGGTGGAGATATTTTGAGCAGGGGTTCCTTGGTGGTTCAGACAGTGCGAGCCTTTCGCAGAATGGCAATCTGGGATCGTGACTGGTCCCGATAAAAGGGGGGTTCCCTCCCAGTGGTTTTTCCGGGGGATCAATTGTTTTTGTCTTTTTGGGGGCCCGGGCCATTTGGAAGTTTGTGGTTTTTCCTGCAAACTTCGCTATAAAAAAGAATTTTTGCTTTTTTTTGTCTTTTTTTTGTTTTTTTCCGGCATTTTTTTGGGGCCCCAGGTCCCCACGGGGTTTTTTCCCTCTCGTTTTTCTGGGAACCCACTGTTATTTGTTCTTTGTTTTTTCCCGTTCTTTCAGGGCTGGGCTTAGTTTTGTCACCCCAAGATCTGTTTTAGGTGGGAGATCGGGGGATTCGGTGGTTTTTTTCAATAGAAGAGTTGGTTTTTTTTAGGGGTTTTTTTGGGGGGGGGGGGGGGCAAAGGGGTTTTTTCCCCGTATTTTTGTCTGAAATTTGGGGGCCCCGCGTTTTGTCATTTTTTTTCTGTCTTGTACGGCTTTTTTTGTCAAACCCCCCTACATGTTTGGGCTTCCATTTTCTTGGGGATTCCCCGGGGCAGATAGCTTTCATTTCTCCCCTTTAAAGGGGTAGTTATCTCTCGGTGTGAAGAGGGTCTAGGATCAACTTGGGGCGCTCCACGGCTACCCCCTTTGGTTTTGGGTTAGTTTAGGGTCTGCAATCCAATGGTTCCCCCCTCCGGGGGTATTGCCGTTTTTGCTTATTCTCCTAGCTAAAAAAACCCCAACAGTTCACCCCCCAAAATGAAAATTTAGGTACTCACAAAAAGGGGAAAAAAAGGGAGAAAAAAAAAAAAGTTGTCAAAAGTTGTCGGAAAATTTTTTTTTTTTGTTTTTTGATTTTTTTTTCCCTTTTTTTCGGGGGGTAAAAAAGATTTTTTTTTCACCTTTTCTTTTGGAGTTTTTCCAGTTGTCTTTGGGCCCTGTTTGGAAAAGTTTCCACTGAGGTTCAGGTATTGCCCCCTTTTTCTGGGTTCCGGGGTTGGGGGGAAACCCGGTTCCCATGCCAGATTTTTTTTGAGGGATAAAACTAAAAATTTTTGAAATTTTAAAAAAAACGTAATTTTTTTTTTTGCCAAAAAATAGTCCCCGGGGGAAAGCCACGGGGGGTTCAAATTGTCATCTTCTCCTGGGGCGGGACCCTGGGGTTTGGGTCTTTCCCGACCCCGGGGGTCCTTTTTTTGAATGTTTGTGCATTTTTAGGGGCCCCGGGTTAAATTTTAAAGGGGAAACCCAATGCATGCAAGCTAAAAAAACCCCTTTTTGGCTTTAAAACAAAGTTTTGAAGAAACTGAGTTGTACTGTCAGAAATTCCAAAAGTGGGCAGTCCTGACCAAATGGAATGATGATGCTTTGGCAGCCCTTTTTCGGAAGGGGCTGTCAGAGAATGTAAAGGATGTTATGGTGGGATTCCCTCTCCCTCTGGTCTCAATGATTCTATGTCATTGGCTATTCAAATTGACAGACGTTTGCGTGAGCGCAGAGGTATGCGTGAGATAGTGTTGCCTTGTGAGCCAGCTTCTGAGCCCATGCAGTGTCATAGAGTGACTTCTTGGGCACAGTGTCATGAGTTTTGAAAGCGTAATGGGTTTATGTTTCTACTGTGGTGACGCCTCTCATGCTATTTCAGTCTGCCCTAAGCGGGGAAGACGTTTTGCACGCTCAATTGTCTTGGGTAGTGTTCAGACTAAATTTCTGTTGACTGTTACCCTGATTTGCTCCCTGTCCACATTTTCTGCTCAGGATTTTGTTGATTCATGATTAACCTGATGGATTTTGACTTTGCCAAGCGTTGTGGGTTTCCCATGATACCCCTGCGGAAGTCTATTCCCCTACTGGGCATTGATTCTACCCCTTTGGCGGAGATAAACCCCAGTTTTCTACTCAGGTGATAATGAGGGTTGAACCAGATCATCAGGAGAGTTGCAAATTTCTGGTGCTGTATAATCTGCATGACATTATTGTACTAGGTTTCCCTTGGTTACAGTCTCATAATCCTGTTTTGGATTGGAAATCTGTGTCTGTGACCAGTTGGGGCTGCCAATGTGTGAATGCTGGCACTCCTGTTTTTTCTGCCTCACCCCAGCCTCAGGATGTTCCTGACTTTTTGACTGATTTTTCGGATGTATTTAATGAAAGTAAATCTGCATCCTTGCCCCCTCACAGGAGCTATGATTGCGCTATTGAATTAGTGCCTGGTGGTAAATTTCCTAAAGGTCGCCTTTTTAACTTGTCTGTACCTGAACACAATGCTATGCGATCTTATATCAAGGAGTCATTGGAGAAGGGTCATGTCAGACCATCCTCTTCAGCCTTGGGTGCCGGTTTTTTTCTTTGTGGCCAAAAAGGATGGTTCATTGAGGCCGTGTATTGATTATCGTCTCTTGAATAAGATCACTGTGAAGTATCAATATCCGTTATCCTTGATTTCTGACCTGTTTTCCAGGGTGAAAAGTGCTACTTGGTTTACCAAGCTTGACCTCAGGGGCGTATAACCTTATTCGCATTAAGCACGGGGATGAATGGAAGACGGCGTTTAATACCCCAGAGGGGCATTTTGAGTACCTAGTGATGCCCTTTGGACTCACTAATGCTCCTTCCGTCTTCCAATCCTTCATGAATGATATTTTCAGGGATTTTGTGGATAAATTTCTGATTGTTTATTTGGATGATATCTTGATTTTTTCCAATGACTGGGACTCTCATGTGAAACATGTTCGGACTGTGTTCCAGATTTTGAGAGAGAATGCACTGTATGTGAAGGGATCAAAGTGTCTTTTTGGCATACAGAAGGTCTCATTTCTGGGATTCATTTTGTCTCCGTCTGTTATTGAAATGGACCTGGTCAAGGTTCAGGCCATCTGTGATTGGGTCCAACCTACTTCATTAAAGGCTCTTCAGAGATTTTTGGGTTTTGCCAATTTTTATCGTAAATTTATTGGTAATTTCTCCGGTATTGTTAAACCATTGACTGATTTGACCAAAAAGGGTTCTGATGTGGTGAATTGGCCTCCTGAGGCAGTCTCTGCATTTCAGGAACTTAAGCAGAGATTCACTTCTGCTCCTGTTCTACGGCAGTCTGATGTTTCTCTACCGTTTCAGGTGGAGGTTATCTGATCCTACTGTTATTTTGAAAGAGGGAGTAGTTCTTTCCGCCATCTCGCCCAATTTGAGACTGGCTCTGGAAGGGTGTCAGGAGGATAAACCTGAGCGCTGCCCTATTGGAAATTGTTTGTCCCAGACCAGTGGAAGAAGAGTGTGATGTCTGAGATTCATGTTCCGCGTTGGCTGGTCATCCCGGGATTTTTGGTACCAGAGACTTGGTGAGTTGGTCCTTTTGGTGGCCTACTTTGTCTCGTGACGTCAGGGAATTTGTGCAGTCCTGCGGGACTTGCTCTCGCTCCAAGCCTTGCTCTCGCTCTAGTGGTTTGTTAATGCCATTACCTGTGCCCAAGAGGCCATGGACCCATATCTCTATGGATTTTATTTCCGACCTCCCTGTTTCTCAGAGAATGACCGTTATCTGGGTAATCTGTGATAGGTTTTCCAAGATGATACATCTTGTGCCATTACCTAAGTTACCTTCCTCCTCCGAATTGGTGCCTTTGTTCCTTCAGCACGTGGTTAGTTTACATGGCATTCCGGAGAACATTGTGTCTGACAGAGGAGTCCAGTTTGTTTCCAGATTTTGGAGGACATTTTGTTCTAAACTTGGTGTTCAATTATCTTTCTCCTCTGCTTTTTATCCTCAGACCAATGGACAAACCAAGAGAACAAACCAGACCTTGGAGACTTATTTGAGATGTTTTGCGTCTGCTGATCAAGATGACTGGGTCTCTTTTTGCCTTTGGCTAAGTTTGCTCTTAATAATAGGGCTTGCTCTGCCACCTTGATGTCTCTATTTTTCTGCAATTTTGGGTTTCACCCTCGATTTTCTTCGGGACAGGCGGAGGCTTCTGTCTGTCCGGGTGTTGACTCTGTTGTGGAGCGAATGCAGCAGATTTGGGACCTGGTAGTGGAGAGGTTGTCTCTCTCTCAGGAGAAGGCCCAACGGTTTGCCAATCGGCATAGGACTGATGGTCCTCGGTTTAAAGTGGGGGACTTGGTTTGGTTGTCCTCAAGAAATATCCCTATGAGGATTGCATCTCCAAAGTTTAAGCCCATGTTCATTGGACCTTATAAGATCATGGAGATTCTTAATTCTGTTTCCTTCCGTTTGCTTCTTCCAGGGACATTTAAGATCCATAACGTGTTCCACAAGTCCTTATTGAAGAGGTTTGTCGAGCCAGTGGTTCCTGTGGCTGCGCCTCCTGACCCTGTTTTGGTTGAGGGCAATCTGGAGTATGTGGTTGAGAAAATATTGGATTCTCGTTTTTCTAGACGGAAACTCCAGTATTTGGTTAAGTGGAGAGGTTATGGTCAGGAGGACAATTCTTGGGTGTTTGCTTCGGACATCCATGCTAGGAGACTGATCCGTGCCTATCACCGAGCTCATCCTGATCGCCTGGTTGCACAAGTGAGGGTTCGGTGACCCCTCCTCAAGGGGGGGTACTGTTATGAATGTGCTGGAGATGGTTTCTGAGCAGGGGCTCCCTCTGGTGGTTACAGACAGTACTGAGCCTTTCAGCGAGGAATGGCAATCTGGAATCGCTGACTGGTCTGATATAAGGGAGGTTCCCTCCCATGATGGTTGCCGGTGATCAATTGTTCTTGTCTCAATTGTGGTTCCTGGTTCATTTGGAAGTTTGCTGAGTCTTGCCTGCATCTTCTGCTTCAGATAAGATATTTTCTGCTTTTATTTTTGTGCTTGCTTTTTGCATAGTTCTCTGCACTTTTGTGGAGGTCAGCCAGGTCCCCTCCGGGGCTTGTGCTCTTCTCAGTTTATCTGAAGCCACTGTTATTTGTTCATTTGCTTTTTCCTGTTTTTTCAGTGGCTGCGGCTTAGTTTTGTCACACCAGAGATCTGATTTTAGGTGGTAGAGATCGTGTGATCTCAGGTGTTTTTGCAATCAGAAGAGTTGGTATTTTTTAGGTTTTTTTTTGGATTGCAGTGAGTATCCTTACCTGTACTTTTCTGTCTAGACAGATTGGGCCCCAGCGTTTGCTCATTCTATTTTCTGTCTGTGTACGTGCTTCTTCTTGTCTAACCGCCATTACATGTTTGGGGCTTCCTATTTTCTTTGGGGATCTGCTCCGGGGCAGATAGCTTTCATCTTTCTGCCTTTAGGTGTAGTTTATCTCTCAGTCTGTGACGAGGTGTCTAGATCAACGTAGGAACGCTCCACGGCTACCTCTAGTTGTGTGGTTAGTTCAGGGTACAGCAATCCAATAGGTTCCAGCCTCTCTGGTGTATTGCCATTTTTGCTTATTCTCCTCAGCTACCAAAACACAACACACCTGTAACTTACCTGTGGCACCTAACAGGTGTTGGCAATAACTAAATGACACTTGCAGCCAGTTAACATGGATTAAAGTTGACTCAACCTCTGTCCTGTGTCCTTGTGTGTACCACATTGAGCATGGAGAAAAGAAAGAAGACCAAAGAACTGTCTGAGGACTTGAGAAACCAAATTGTGAGGAAGCATGAGCAATCTCAAGGCTACAAGTCCATCTCCAAAGACCTGAATGTTCCTGTGTCTCTTCCGTGCGCAGTGTCATCAAGAAGTTTAAAGCCCATGGCACTGAGGCTCCCTAGATGTGGAAGGAAAAGAAAAATGGACGAGAGATTTCAAGATTCAAGATTGTGCGGATAGTGGATAAAGAACCTCGACTAACATCCAAACAAGTTCAAGCTGCCCTGCAGTCCGAGGGTACAACAGTGTCAACCCGTACTATCCGTCGGCGTCTGAATGAAAAGGGACTCGATGGTAGGATACCCAGGTAGACCCCACTTCTTACCCCGAGACATAAAAAAGCCAGGCTGGAGTTTGCCAAAACTTACCTAAGAAAGCATAAAACGTTTTGGAAGAATGTTCTCTGGTCAGATGAGACAAAAGTCGAGCTTTTTGGGAAAAAACATCAACATAGAGTGTACAGGAAAAAAAAGAGGCATTCAAGAAAAGAACACGGTCCCTACAGTCAAACATGGCGGAGGTTCCCTGAGGTTTTTGGGTTGCTTTGCTGCCTCCGGCACTGGACTGCTTGACCGTGTGCATGGCATTATGAAGTCTGAAGACTACCAACAAATTTTGCAGCATAATGTAGTGCCCAGTGTGAGAAAGCTGGGTCTCCCTCAGAGGTCATGGATCTTCCAGCAGGACAATGACCCAAAACACACTTCCAAAAGCACTATAAAATGGTTTGAGAGAAAGCACTGGAGACTTCTAAGGTGGCCAGCAATGAGTCCAGACCTGAATCCCATAGAACACCTGTGGAGAGATCTCAAAATGGCAGTTTGGAGAAGGCACCCTTCAAATATCAGGGACCTGGAGCAGTTTGCCAAAGAAGAATGGTCTACAATTCCAGCAGAGCATTGTAAGAAACTCATTGATGGTTACCGGAAGCGGTTGTTCGCAGTTATTTTGGATAAAGGTTGTGCAACCAAGTATTAGGCTAAGGGTGCCAATACTTTTGTCTGGCCCATTTTTGGAGTTTTGTGTGAAATGATCAAGGATTTGATCTTTGCTTCATTCTCTTTTGTGTTTTTTTCCTTGCAAGCAAATTAAATGAAGATAAAAATAGCAAATAATTTGAGATTGCAATCATTTTCAGGAAGACACTGAGTATTATCTGACAGAATTGCAGGGGTGCCAATACTTTTGGCCACCACTGTATTACCGAGGACAGGTTCCTCTTCAGAGATTTCCTGCTCTGCTCTCAATGGCCTCACCCACCTGTAACACAGGCTTCATAGCCCCACGCTGCACTGCTGCCGCAGACATTCACTCCTAGGGATCCCCACACACTGCCTGCCATGGGAGCCCGGACCTATTTATTGCTCATTATTGCTCTCAGCTCATGTAAGTCATGCCTCACGCTTTTATACATTTAGATTCATTTTTTAATATTATTTTCCACTATTATTATTAAGAAAATTGTCTTCAATATCATTTAGCAGAATTTTTTTTTACTATTCACTTTCAACATTTTTATTACATATTTGAATTTAATTTTTAATATAACATTTGAAAAAGTAAATTTTGTCCTTTTGGTAAAGGAATTTTACCTAATCTATATATATATATAAATATATATATTGATAATAAATGAAAGAAAAAATATATATATAATGATAATAAATGAAAGAAAAAAAAATATATATTGTGCTGAGGGATAGAAAATGTTAGGAACTGAAATGAGTGTTCATACTAAGGTTTCTGATTTATGGAAATGAAAGTAAAACTAACGATAATGAAACTTTTTAATACAAGGATGTTCGTACAGGATTTTTCTTATTATTGTTATGATTATTGATAATTTATTTATTACAATTTTTTTATGATATTAACAAAAAAGTTTTTTTTCTTCAAGTATCGTAATATAATTTTTTTTCAAGTATATCTATACCCCAAATAATAAAATATACAATTATACAATAAACAATGATTAACTGTTATTAATACTAATAATAACATGTTATTATATGTATTATTTGCATTAATATTGCTATTTTTTTACACTTACGAAATGACAATATTATTGAAATAATAATAATATAATGTACTATTGATAAAAAGCGAAAAAGCATAAAATAATTTCAAAATGATTACAAAAAATAATATTTAGTGAATTTTATTTGTCCTATTATCAAAGTATTTTTTAATCTTTTAAAACCTTTATTTGAAGTCTTGACATATATTATTATTATTATTTATTATAATATAAAAATAAATTATGTATTATATATTTATTATTTAATATAATTATTTTATTATAAAATAATAATAATAATGATAATAACAATAATATTTTATCATATAATATTGATAATAATCCTAATAATGTAGTTCTAGAACTTTTAAATACTTGATACCTGTGTGGTTAATAAGAAGGTTTATGGGTTGAGGTTTACTGGTTAGGATTAGGAAAGGAAATGATTATCGGGATGTGCTCAGATGTGGCAGAGGTGTCACATGTTTGCGGAATCAGAAGTTTACATTATATTATAAGTGGTCATGCGTTTTCAAAACCTCCCACCACACCCAGCGAAAGAAAAAAATCACTGCAGAAATATGGACACGCTATAGATGTTCTAATCCACTGCAGGTTCAATGTATTGCGGGAGAAGCCGAATAAATGGATTTGCAGAAAATATCCACCACTTCTAGACTATTGACCCCCAATAATGGGAATGTAACCTTATCGATTGACATGTGAGTTGATCGCAAGGTCTCCTCCATTCCTATACGGGGGGGGGGGAGATAATTATGATTCCGGTTGTTAATGAAATAGAAAAGATTGCTATTGGCTTTGATGTAAGAGTTTGGGAATATCAACTCATCACATTTTGTCCCATTTGATCTTCCAGATATTATAAGATATAAAGAATAGTAAGGCAATGGGATAACAGAGAAATTTAGAAAGGAGCCGTCAGAATATGTCTGCTTAGTTTCAGAAATAGCGCCACTCTGGTCTATAGGTTGTGTCTGGTATTGCAGGTATTCATTTAAAGGGGTATTCCTAATTTAAATTATATTCTATCCACTTGTTGGGAATAAGCCTTTAAGTGGGGCAGCCCTCATAAGGTGTATGTATGGACAATTCCTTGACGTCTTTCCCATAAAACATTATTTACAGGTTAGATTTTATAGGTATTATGTGCAAATAAAAATGCTTTTACTTGGCAGCACGTAAGGGTCAATATTGGTGATAGTCATCATCTGTGCCGCAAACTTGTGAAAGTATATATTGAATTTGAGTATAAGGAATCCGCAGTTAAATACAGTATTAATCCTGAAGAAGGATCTGATGCATAGAGTGTAAATGTTTGCAGTGACAACATAGCCAGGGACTGTCCAGATATCCGTGAGGCAAAGCCTTATAGCCCCCGTCACACACAGCGATCACGCTAGCGAGATCGCTGCTGAGTCACTAGTTTTGTGACTCAACAGCGATCTCCCCAGCGATATCGCTGTGTGTGACATTCAGCGACGATCAGCCCCCCTGCTGGGTATCGCTGATCGTCGCTGAATGTCCTGGACATTTTTTTGATAGTTGGTCTCCTGCTGGCCAGCACACATCGCTGCGTGTGGCAGGCAGGAGACTAGCAATCAGCTGGTAACCAAGGTACACATCGGGTTTCCAGGTGCCGCATAGCGCCTGGAAACCCGATGTGTAGCTTAGTTACCAGCTCGTTGCATCAGCGGGCTGGTATCCAACGTACACTGCGGGTAACTAAGCGACATTACCCGCAGTGTCGCTGTCCTGATTGCTGCCTGTTTGGCAGCACACCAGCGATCCTGACAAGTGCATATTGTTGTCGGGATCGCTGGTGTGTCGCTATGCGTGACAGGGCCCTAAGATTAATCACATGCTTCAAGTGAGACTGCAAAAATTGTGCAGAATAGTCACAGCCAACCTGTTTTTCACGTATTTGGAAGAGGTTACAATGTCCGGTTCTTGTTTTTAGCAGCGCTGACTAGGAAAACTATTTTGTTGAAATTCCAGAACTTTCACAGTATAATTACAGGATAAACCCTTAACTAATTTAAGTAGGTTTTGTTTTACTTTTTTCATTTTTCACAAAGAAATTACTGTAAAGTGACGACCCGATATGTGCAGTGCTGTTTAGTATATGATGTCGTATTTATGCTAGAAGATAAAGATATAGCTAAATATATAAAACGGACGTATCCTGTTTTGGGAACGGAGCTCCATCTTGCGCCAGTGATATCTTGCGCAGTTCTGTCTGTTCATTCTTTGGGAGTTTTTTTTTACCATAAATCATTAATATATATGAACGTTAAAATATCTTGCCTGCAGGATCTCTGTAAAAGTTCATGAGTAGCAAAAAAAATCTGACTAAATTCATACATTAAACAGTAGAAAAAGTGGAGGGGAGAGGAGGGGGATGAAGCTGCAGCTTCAATTTCTCAGTTTGACTCTGAGAGTGCATGCTGTGAGAGGGGACAGGGAGCAGCACAGGGAATTTCTGACACTGACAAGGAAGAAATGTCTTCTGATTTTGCATTTGGTTCTTTGAAATTTAATGCAGTTTTATCCAGGTTTTATCTGATTGTGTCGGGTTATTACCTCTCTATTGTGTTTTCTTACCCTCTTGCAAAGCACAAAGCAAACACATGACACAATCCAAGTATAAAATGTGAGGTTAGAAGGGCAGGGTCAGGATGAATGAGTCTCTCTTTCTTTGTGTTTCTCAGTATGAGAGTTCCGTGTGATGAAAATGTCAATGTTTTGTTATTTAGTTTGTTTTAGAATAGCTCTGTATGTTAGTCCTTTGTGTTTTATCAGAGCCGTGTCCTCTACTGTTGGTGTTCTCAATGTGCTCTCATAGGTTTTGAAGAGGCTGCCCGGTAGAACTTACGGAAAGTGGTTAACATGATACTGCTAAAAAGCCTATGAGCTGTTCTTGTTTCTCCAAGAAAGTACAATATTAATGTTCATTTACATGGGAGATTTCATTTTTTTCTTAAATCTGGTTAAGCAGTAGGGTCAGTGGGATTGTCCCCAACCGTTCTTAGGTCTCCAACTTAAATGAAACTAACTCTAAACTGAAGATAGAATGCAGGTTACCAACTAGGACCAGTCTTCTCTATCAAAGGTATTGTCCAATGGAGAAAACCCATTTCCATACTCCATAATAGTGATACTGGAGTCCAGATGTTTATGATCTTCACCATATCAATAAAGGAGAGAGCAATCATAAATACCATGTCAGTCTGGAGGACCGTTCCTGTCCAGCATTAAGCAGTAACCCAATGATGGATTTAGGTTAACAGCTTATTGTCATGAAACCTTACCAAAAAGTAGGGATTCTCCAAAATGGTGAAGCCATTTAACTCTATGCTATGGGGGATATCTTTCAGAATAGCAGGGCACATTAATAATCACTTGTAGATACTCACATTGTTTAGCTCAAAATCCAATCATTCTTCGTGCAAGTTTTCCTAGTGAGATTTAAACGTGTAAGGTAATTGTTGCAAAATAACCTTTTGAAAATCAACTTGACCACCATGCTGTCTTTCTTATGTGATGGTCCATGTCATTCAATAGATTCAGTGAGCAAATTCTTTATTAACTGGGCTCAGGCACTATATAAATGGGTGTGAATATCAAGGGGAAAATAATACTACTTCTACTTGCTGACCAGTAATCGTATTGATCAACATCATTGCTAAAACGCATACTTTAAATCCCCAAAGAGTTTGTCAAAATTTGATTTGGTGATGTTTTCTATGTTTTTATAGATGTTATAAATCAAGGAAGTGTAATTTCAGGACAGACTACAAATACTACAGATATAAGTACCACAGATAATCCAACTACTCAAGACTCTTCATCTACAAAGCTATCCATAACTTATTCAACTGAAGTTTCAAAAATTTTCTGCAACATCAATTAATACAGAATCTCCAACCACACTATCCACTGAAATCACAAGTGTGACACAATCAGAAACAACAGCAAGTACTGCTGAACCTGTAACTTCCCAAGATACTTCTTCAACCACTAAGACAGTGTCTCCACAGACTTCTCAACCTCTGAAACATCTTCAGCAACATCAAATAACTTAGAGTCAACCACACCAGCCACTGAAATCACTAAGTGTGACACAATCAGAAACAACAGCAAGCACTGCTGACCTGTAACTTCCCAAGATACTTCTCAACCACTAAAGACAGTGTCTCCACAGACTCTCAACCTCTGAAACATCTTCAGCAACATCAAATAACTTAGAGTCAACCACACCAGCCACTGAAATCACTACAAGTGTGACACAATCAGAAACAACAGCAAGCACTGCTGAACCTGTAACTTCCCAAGATACTTCTTCAACCACTAAAGACAGTGTCTTCCACAGACTTCCTCAACCTCTGAAACATCTTCAGCAACATCAAATAACTTAGAGTCAACCACACCAGCCACTGAAATCACTCAAGTGTGACACAATCAGAAACAACAGCAAGTACTGCTGAACCTGTAACTTCCCAAGATACTTCTTCAACCACTAAAGACAGTGTCTCCACAGACTCCTCAACCTCGAAAACATCTTCAGCAACATCAAATAACTTAGAGTCAACCACACCAGCCACTGAAATCACTTCAAGTGTGACACAATCAGAAACAACAGCAAGCACTGCTGAACCTGTAACTTCCCAAGATACTTCGGCAACCACTAAAGACAGTGTCTCCACAGACTTTCAACCTCTAAAACATCCTCAGCAACATCAAATAACTAGAGCAACCACACAGCCACTGAAATTACTACAAGTGTGACACAATCAGAAACAACAGCAAGCATGCTGAACCTGTAACTTCCCAAGATACTTCTCAACCACTAAAGACAGTGTCTCCACAGACTCTCAACTTCAGAATCATCTTCAGCAACATCAAATAACTAGAGTCAACCACACAAGCCACTGAAATCATTCAAGTGTGACACAATCAGAAACAACAGCAAGCACTGCTGAACTGTAACTTCCCAAGATACTTCTTCAACCACTAAAGACAGTGTCTCCACAGACTTCTCAACCTCTGAAACATCCTCAGCAACATCAAATAACTAGAGTCAACCACACCAGCCAATGAAATACACAAGTGTGACACAATCAGAAACAACAGCAAGCACTGCTGAACTGTAACTTCCCAAGATACTTCTCAACCACTAAAGACAGTGTCTCCACAGACTCTCAACTTCAGAATCATCTTCAGCAACATCAAATAACATAGAGTCAACCACACCAGCCACTGAAATCATTCAAGTGTGACACAATCAGAAACAACAGCAAGCACTGCTGAACCTGTAACTTCCCAAGATACTTCTCAACCACTAAAGACAATGTCTCCACAGACTTATCAACCTCTGAAACATCTTCAGCAACATCAAATAACTTAGAGTCAACCACACAGCCACTGAAATACTCAAGTGTGACACAATCAGAAACAACAGCAAGCACTGCTGAACCTGTAACTTCCCAAGATACTTCTGGCAACCACTAAAGACAGTGTCTCCACAGACTTCTCAACTCTGAAATCATCTTCAGCAACATCAAATAACATAGAGTCAACCACACCAGCCACTGAAATCACTACAAGTGTGACACAATCAGAAACAACAGCAAGCACTGCTGAACCTGTAACTTCCCAAGATACTTCTTCAACCACTAAAGACAGTGTCTCCACAGACTTATCAACCTCTGAAACATCCTCAGCAACATCAAATAACGTAGAGTCAACCACACAGCCACTGAAATTACTACAAGTGTGACACAATCAGAAACAACAGCAAGCACTGCTGAACCTGTAACTTCCAAGATACTTCTTCAACCACTAAAGACAGTGTCTCCACAGACTTATCAACCTCTGAAACATCTTCAGCAACATCAAATAACTTAG
The DNA here is from genome assembly GCA_033576555.1 of Oophaga sylvatica. Taxonomy (NCBI): domain Eukaryota; kingdom Metazoa; phylum Chordata; class Amphibia; order Anura; family Dendrobatidae; genus Oophaga; species Oophaga sylvatica. The sequence continues at coordinate 630,632,147 of JARQOD010000002.1, forward strand.
AGTCAACCACACCAGCCACTGAAATCACTACAAGTGTGACACAATCAGAAACAACAGCAAGCACTGCTGAACCTGTAACTTCCCAAGATACTTCTTCAACCACTAAAGACAGTGTCTTCACAGACTTATCAACCTCTGAAACATCTTCAGCAACATCAAATAACGTTAGAGCCAACCACACAAGCCATGAAATTACTACAAGTGTGACACAATCAGAAACAACAGCAAGCACTGCTGAACTGTAACTTCCCAAGATACTTCTTCAACCACTAAAGACAGTGTCTCCACAGACTTATCAACTCTGAAACATCTTCAGCAACATCAAATAACTTAGAGTCAACCACACCAGCCACTGAAATCACTCAAGTGTGACACAATCAGAAACAACAGCAAGCACTGCTGAACTGTAACTTCCCAAGATACTTCAACCACTAAAGACAGTGTCTCCACAGACTCTCAACCTCTGAAACATCTTCAGCAACATCAAATAACTTAGAGTCAACCACACCAGCCACTGAAATCACTCAAGTGTGACACAATCAGAAACAACAGCAAGCACTGCTGAACTGTAACTTCCCAAGATACTTCTTCAACCACTAAAGACAGTGTCTCCACAGACTTATCAACCTCTGAAACATCTTCAGCAACATCAAATAACTTAGAGTCAACCACACCAGCCACTGAAATCACTCAAGTGTGACACAATCAGAAACAACAGCAAGCACTGCTGAACCTGTAACTTCCCAAGATACTTCTTGCAACCACTAAAGACAGTGTCTCCACAGACTCCTCAACCTCTGAACATCTTCAGCAACATCAAATAACTTAGAGTCAACCACACAAGCCACTGAAATCACTCAAGTGTGACACAATCAGAAACAACAGCAAGCACTGCTGAACCTGTAACTTCCCAAGATACTTCTTCAACCACTAAAGACAGTGTCTCCACAGACTTTCAACCTCTGAAACATCTTCAGCAACATCAAATAACTTAGAGTCAACCACCCAGCCACTGAAATCACTACAAGTGTGACACAATCAGAAACAACAGCAAGCACTGCTGAACCTGTAACTTCCCAAGATACTTCTTCAACCACTAAAGACATGTCTCCACAGACTTATCAACCTCTGAATCATCTTCAGCAACATCAAATAACTAGAGTCAACCACACAAGCCACTGAAATCACTCAAGTGTGACACAATCAGAAACAACAGCAAGCACTGCTGAACTGTAACTTCCCAAGATACTTCTTCAACCACTAAAGACAGTGTCTCCACAGACTCTACAACCTCTGAAACATCTTCAGCAACATCAAATAACTAGAGTCAACCACACAGCCACTGAAATCACTCAAGTGTGACACAATCAGAAACAACAGCAAGCACTGCTGAACCTGTAACTTCCCAAGATACTTCTTCAACCACTAAAGACAGTGTCTCCACAGACTTCTCAACCTCTGAACATCTCAGCAACATCAAATAACTAGAGTCAACCACACAAGCCACTGAAATCACTTCAAGTGTGACACAATCAGAAACAACAGCAAGCACTGCTGAACCTGTAACTTCCCAAGATACTTCTTCAACCACTAAAGACAAGTCTCCACAGACTCTCAACCTCTGAAACATCTCAGCAACATCAAATAACTTAGAGTCAACCACACAAGCCACTGAAATCACTCAAGTGTGACACAATCAGAAACAACAGCAAGCACTGCTGAACCTGTAACTTCCCAAGATACTTCTTCAACCACTAAAGACAGTGTCTCCACAGACTTCTCAACCTCTGAAACATCTTCAGCAACATCAAATAACTAGAGTCAACCACACAGCCACTGAAATCACTACAAGTGTGACACAATCAGAAACAACAGCAAGCACTGCTGAACCTGTAACTTCCCAAGATACTTCTTCAACCACTAAAGACAGTGTCTCCACAGACTTATCAAAACCCCTGAACATCTTCAGCAACATCAAATA
>JARQOD010000002.1:630634227-630685472 GCA_033576555.1 Oophaga sylvatica
TTTCACAGGGGATGTTATGGGCAGCTGGGTGGTAAGTCTCCCACAGGTGAGACTGGTCCCTGGAAGTCTATGGTGAAGATGATGCAGGGTGTAGATAATAATTCAGTTTCACACAATGCAGCTTCTTTTCATACCTTTTACTGGTAGATGGTTCAAGCAGATCCCGGGGAGCTGGTCGGGGTGGAGAGTGCACATTCGGGTAACAGCTGAGCAGGTTAGAGGCCTCCTTTACTTCCATATAAATGTGAGTCCAACTTGCGTGAAGCGAAGTTAACTCTGAAACTCCAGCTTTCTCAATAGCTGTACTGCCCGGCCAACGTTGTGGTGGAGCCTTCTAAGTGATGAAACTAAGTCCTTACTTTTGTCGTGCACTTGACTCAAAGTCCCTGTTCCACCTGACTCCGGTTACGTATTGACACTTGAGGCTGCTCTCTGCGACCTGTAGTCCAGATGCCTCCGGTTTTCTTGTTACTAAGCTTGAAACTGTAGCAACGCTTCGGACCCCGGTGTCCGGCAATTTAGTGCAGGTAATCCAATACCTGTTGCACTTCTCTATCTTCTCCACTGTGCCCTTCGCCCTGCTTCACGCTCTTAACATAAGCACTTGTAGAATACAATGGCGAGGTCAGCTTTCTCTAGGACTCGCTGAGCAGCCCTCAGTATACTCTAAGTCCCGACTGGACTGACACTGAGCTGATCCGTCCGAAGACAGGAAAACAGATTCCACTACTCTCCCTCCTAGGTTGGCTGACTGACTAACCACCTAAGCTACGTGTCACTCCCCCTTATAACTCAGATGGGTGTGTCTGAAAGTGTGAGTGACAGTGAATGAATATCAAGCGTTGCTGTTACCTTCCTGTGCACTCTCCTGGATTTTATGTGTGCCTGCGTAGCTGGGCTACACAGCATCATACTGTGTGTGGAGGGTACAATGAAAGGTCAATCTAGGGACTTCAATAGGAGGAAAATTACTTTGTAATTTCTGCAAAGTTGTGAGATTTTCTCGTCTGTGACCCTGCCGATTAGTAAGGATATTTTTTTAGGGGGGGGTGATAAGAACCTCTGCTATTGGGCCCCATGATTTTTATGTACACTGCTGATAGTAAAGCTCTGTCACACACAGCGATGTCGCTAGCAAGATCGCTGCTGAGTCACTAGTTTTGTGACGCAACAGCGATCTCCCCAGCGATATCGCTGTGTGTGACATTCAGCGATGATCAGCCCCCCTGCTGTGAATCGCTGATCGTCGCTGAATGTCCTGGACATTTTTTTGATCGCTGGTCTCCCGCTGACAGACACGCATCGCTGCGTGTAACAGGCGGGAGACCAGCGATCAGCTGGTAACCAAGGTACACATCGGGTTTCCAGGTGCCACGCAGCGCCTGGAAACCCGATGTGTACCTTGGTTACCAGCTCCCTGCATCAGTGGGCTGGTATCCAACGTACACTCTGGGGTAACTAAGCGATGTTACCCGCAGTGTCGCTGTTCTGATCGCTGCCTGTTTGGCAGCTCAGCAGCGATCATGTAGTGACACACCAGCGATCCTGACAAGTGCATATCGTTGTCGGGATCGCTGGTGTGTCGCTATGTATGACGGGGCCCTTAGACACAGAGAGATTTTCCTTTAAATATCTATATGTATGATCAATTACTGTAGAAGCTGCTTATCCTCATGTCAGACATTTGCTGGCGGTGCTGACACATGCGACAATTATGTTGATGTGTGCTAACGCAGTCACTCAGCTTTTACAATAGTTCCTTATGAAGACAAATATTTCCTGACATGATTCAGCCGTGAGATGATGACAGGTTATGTGCACTTACTTTCTTGTGAAAGTGGCTACTCTGGATCTAAGTATGCTGTACAGAAAATCCCAAGGGTACAGAAGCTTTATATACACATTCTATTTATCCTCTGTACATAGATCACTCTAAATTACTGTATACTCCGGAGCTGAATTCACAATTCTGCACTGAAAGTAGCATTTATACATTGGGATGATTTTCACGCACGCTAATGTTCTGTCTCACGTTTATCTTTTCATTTCCAGTTACTACAATTCCTGAGCGCTCTTTTCAGAGACCTGATTAACTCTGGTCAAATGAGAGTTGTGTTGAAGAGCCTGACAAACGGCAGCGTCGATGTGGATTACGACATTATCACCAACGTCGCTGACAATATCACGTTGCCAAATGTGACAACAGAATTCACTGATGCCCTCAATCAAAGCTCTGTCCTGGTGATAGATCCGAAATCTTACATGTATGAAGGTACGTAGAGATATTGTGCTAGGAGCGAAGATACAGGCCCAAAGCCGGAGGCTGCACTACTGAGAGGTTGTCCTGCTCTGATTTCAGCCAGGTGCAAAATTGTCCCCCTACCTGACTTCATAGTGGCAGATACTTCTACATAACACACTGATGACTGGAATAGGACAAATAAATGTTCTCATCAAAACCTGACAGTAGTTCAGCATTAGATATTGAGCCTGTACTGCCAAGCAATCATTGTCAAAAACATTTTTTGCATTAAAGATTACGGCTATTACATAAAGGGTTACTAATACCATTCAAAGCTTACTGAAGCTGATCAACTAATGATCATCATTCATTCTAAATCAGCACCAAATACTGCCCCCTGTGAACAAAAATATAACTTCTTTGATAGTGCCCCTATAAAAAAGAATATAAGTACTATAATACTGCCACCTATGTATAAGAATATAACTACTCTAATACTGCCACCTATGTATAAGAATATAACTACTATAATACTGCTCCTATGTATAAGAATATAACTACTATAATACTGCCCCCATGTACAAGAATATAACTACTATAATACTGCCTCCTATATACAAGAATATAATTACTATAATACTGCCCCATCTACAAGAATATAACTACTATAATACTGTCCCTATGTACAAGAATATAACTACTATAATACTGCTCCTATGTGCAAGAATATATCTATTATAATACTGCTCCTATGTACAAGAATATAACTACTATAATACTGCTCCTATGTACAAGAATATAACTACTATAATACTGCCCCTATGTACAAGAATATAACTACTATAATACTGCCCTATGTACAAGAATATAACTACTATAATACTGCTCCTATGTACAAGAATATAACTACTATAATACTGCCCCTATGTACAAGAATATAACTACTATAATACTGCTATGTACAAAATATAAATACTATAATACTGCCCTATATACAAGAATATAACTACTATAATACTGTTCCTATGTACAAGAATATAACTACTATAATACTGCCCTATTACAAGAATATAACTACTATAATACTGCTCCTATGTACGAGAATATAACTACTATAATACTACTCCTATGTACAAGAATATAACCACTATAATACTGCCCCTATATACAAGAATATAACTACTATAATACTGCTCCTATGTACGAGAATATAACTACTATAATACTACTCCTATGTACAAGAATATAACTACTATAATACTGCCCTATGTACAAGAATATAACTACTATAATACTGCTATGTACAAAAATATAACTACTATAATACTGCCCCTATGTACAAGAATATAACTACTATAATACTGCTATGTACAAAAATTTAACTACTATAATACTACTCCTATATACAAGAATATAACTACTATAATACTGCTCCTATGTACAAGAATATAACTACTATAATACTGCCCTATATACAAGAATATAACTACTATAATACTGCTCTTATGTACAAGAATATAACTACTATAATACTGCTCTTATGTACAAGAATATAACTACTATAATACTACTCCTATGTACAAGAATATAACTACTATAATACTGCCCTATATACAAGAATATAACTACTATAATACTGCTCCTATGTACGAGAATATAACTACTATAATACTACTCCTATGTACAAGATATAACTACTATAATACTGCCCCTATATACAAGAATATAACTACTATAGTATACGCTCCTATGATACAAGTATATAACTACTATAATACTGCCCTATGTACAAGTATATAGCTACTATAATACTGCCCTCTATGTACAAGAATATAACTACTATAATACTGCCCCTATATATAAGAATATAACTGCTATAATACTGCCCCTATATATAAGAATATAACTGCTATAATAACATGTATATCTGACTTATCAATATTCTTCTATACATTTATGGTCTATTTATGAATTTGTATATTTTGTTTTCAGCTCAGAACAGCTGTGTATCCGGTCTGAATGGGTGCTCTCAGAATGCCACCTGCACACCATATGATGGATCATACACCTGTGAATGCTTTTCTGGATTTGTTGACACCAGTCCCCGTGTGCCAGGGATCACATGTGAAGCAGGTACGGTAGAGCCGCGGCACCGGTGATGCATTTTAGTATTAGATTCACTGACAGAATTAGTTTATTCTTTCTTTTTAATGTCACGTTTGTTTTTATTTTATGCCCGGCTTGTGCAGATATAGACGAGTGTGCCACGGCAAGCAGCAACAACTGCTCCCAGCTGGCGACCTGCACCAACAATGTTGGCAGCTATCAATGTCAGTGCAAACCAGGAACCGAAGATCTCAACCCCTCCAGCCCCGGCCGGGACTGTGTAGGTGAGTACGGACACTACAGGACAAAATATTCACAGTATTTTCATTTTCAAAACCTCCGCTATGATGGTAGGAGACTGAGAATAGTAGGTGATGCCACTTGGGTGGAGTTACCCTTTAAAGGTGTTATCTGGGTTTTAAAAGGAAGACTATGTGTTAAAAAAGCCAAAAAAAAAACAAAACATGAAAACAATATTTAAAACACAGGCGCTAATCTGTCCCTGTCACTGCCATCATCTGTACTCCTGATATCAATGCAGATGAAGGCAGGCGAATAGACTGGGGAATAGCAGGGGTTTGAAAGCCATGATATGGACAGGGTTATGACAATATCATTTGGAGTACAGATGATGGCAGTGATTGGTCAGCGCCTGTCTTCTCCTGAGTGTTATGCTTATTAGAACAATCCCCTGTAGCCGCTTATCCCCAGAGTTAGTGAGACACAGGAATTAATCTGACCCTGACACTGCCATCATCTGTACTCCTGTTCTGATATCAATGCAGATGAAGGCAGTCGGATAGACTGGGGAAAAGCAGGGATTCCGAAACCATGTACATGCAATTTTTTTTTCCAGGAATGAAGAACATTTTTTAATAAAGTGATTTGCAAAGTTTCAGAACTTTACATACTGGAAAAAATATAGAAATAAATAAATAAATGTTTAGTTATTCTTTAATGGGAGACTCTATTCTTGGAGTTTCCATATTGTGATATGGGTAGGGTTATGACAATTTCTAATTTTTATTTCAGCATAGTTGGTTTTTATTTTACATTATTGCATATTATACTTTACGTTCTTATGCAGATATAGACGAGTGTGCCACGGCAAGCAGCAACAACTGCTCCCAGCTGGCGACCTGCACCAACAATGTTATCCAGCTATCAATGTCAGTGCAAACCAGGAACCGAAGATCTCAACCCCTCCAGCCCCGGGCGGGACTGTGTAGGTGAGTACGGACACTACAGGACAAAATATATAAAGCATTTGTTTTCTCAAGTCCTCTGATGTGATGTTAGGAGATCGAGAATAGTGGGTCAAGATGCTTGGGTGCAGTTACTCTGTAAAGGGGTTATCTGGGTTAGAAAAAAAAGACAATGTGTTAAAAAAAACAAAAGATAAAAACAATATTCTACTTTTATTTCCCCCGCCTCTCCAGAATTAGTGAGATACAGATGCTATTTTGGCTCTGTCACTGCCATCTTCTGTACTCCAGTTCTGATATCAATGCAGATGAAGGCAGGAGAATAGACTGGGAATAGCAGGGGTTTTGAAGCCATGATGTAGGCAAAGTTTTGACAATATCTTATTTTTATTTTACTATGATTATTTTTTTTATTTTACATTGTCCCCGGCCCCCCATGTTATAGCTTGTCAAACCTTCCAACTGCTACACTCAGAAACCCCTCTAATCTTATTAATATTCCCTGCATGCCTTCTGTCTCTTTTAATTGTGCCCTTTGGAATTCTCGCTCAGTGTGTAATAAACTCCCCTTCATCCAGGACTTCTTCCTTTCAAATACTCTTAACCTTCTGGCTCTTACTGAAACTGGATCCAGCAGTCAGACACTACCGCTGCTGCTGCTCTCTCATATGGTGGACTACACTTCTCTCATGCCTCAAGATCGGACAACAGAGCAGGTGGAGGCGTTGGTCTGCTCCTATCACCCAAATGTACTTTTCAGGTTATCCCTCAAGTACCTTCACTTGTCTTCCCTTCTTTTGAGGTCCATGCTGTCAGACTCTACATCCCCTTCTCCATGCGGGTGGCGGTGGTGTATCGTCCTCCCGGCCCTTGTCATCAGTTCCTGGATCAATTTGCCACCTGGCTTCCACATTTTCTTTCCTGTGACATCCCCACCCTCATCATGGGTGATTTCAACATCCTCATTGCTCTTCCCCTCTCCCCATCTGCTTCTCACCTTTTATCTCTAACCTCCTCTTTTGACCCCTTGCAGCATACTAACTCCCCCACGCATGAAGACGGGAACTCCCTCGACTTGGTCTTCTCCCGGCTTTGCTCAGTGGATGATTTCACAAACTCCCCTCTCCCACTCTCTCACCAAAACCTTCTTTCATTCTCTATCAAGAACTGCCATCACGCTCAGGTCACCCCGACTTTCCACACTCATAGAAACATACAGGCCATTAACACACCCGGAAACTTATGAAAAACTTGCAGTCATCGTTGGCCCCTTTCTCCTCCTTCTCATGTCCAGATTCTGCACTGAAGCATTACAACGAAACCCTGCAAAGTGCCCTGGATGAAACTGCACCTCTTATACATAGAACAATATGACACAGACGCCGACAACCGTGGCACACGCTGCAAACACGTTTCCTGCAGCGGTGCTCCAGGTGCGCCGAACTTCTGTGGAGAAAATCTAATCTACCCGAAGATTTCATACATTACAAGTTTATGCTTAAAACATACAACTCTGCCCTTCACCTCTCCAAACAAACCTAAACACCCTCATCACCTCACTATCCAATAATCCCAAACGTCTGACAGTTTTCATTCCCTACTGAACCCAAAAGTGCAGCCTCCAACCACGGATATCTGCACTGACGATCTGGCCAATTATTTCAAAGAAAAAATTGACCACATCCGACAGGAAACTTTCTCCCAATCCCCTCATACCGTGCACTGTCCTCCTTCCCCCACTGCATCCAGCTCACTCTGACTTTGAACCAGTCACAGAAGAAGAAGTAATCAGGCTCCTTGCATCTTCTCGCCCTACCATTTGCACCAGTGACCCCATTCCGTCACATCTCCTTCAGTCCCTTTCCCCTGCTGTCACCTCTCACCTAACAAAAATATTCAACCTCTCTCTCTCTTCCGGTATCTTTCCCTCCTCATTTAAGCATGCCATCATACATCCATTACTTAAAAAAACCATCCCTCGACCAAAACTGTGCCGCTAACTATAGACCTGTCTCCAATCTTCCCTTCATCTCTAAATTCCTGGAACGCCTGGTCCACGCCCGTCTTATCCGCTATCTCTCAGATAACTCTCTTCTCGACCCTCTTCAATCTGGTTTCCGCTCTTTACACTCTACTGAAACTGCCCTCACTAAAGTCTCTAATGATCTTCTAACTGCTAAATCTAATGGTCACTACTCCATGCTAATTCTCTTGGATCTCTCCACAGCATTTGACACTGTGAACCATCAGCTCCTCCTCACTATGCTCCGCTCCATCGGCCTCATTACACCGTTCTCTCCTGGTTCTCCTCCTATCTCTCTGACCGTTCCTTCACTGTATCTTTTGCTGGTTCCTCCTCCTCTCATCTTCCCCTTACTGTTGGGGTTCCTCAAGGATCAGTCCTAGTCCGCCTCCTCTTCTCTTTGTATACCGCCCCTATTGGACTAACAATCAGTAGATTTGGTTTCCAGTACCATCTCTATGCTGATGACACCAATTATACACTTCTTACTCCTGATATCACGCCTGCCTTTTTTAGAAAACACCAGTGATTGTCTTACCGCTGTCTCTAACATCATGTCCTCCCTCTATCTGAAACTGAACCTGTCAAAAACAGAACTCCTCGTGTTTCCTCCCTCTACTAACCTACCTTTGACCGACATTGCCATCTCTGTGTGTGGTTCCACCATTACTCCCCAGCAACATGCCTGCTGTCTTGGTGTCATACTTGATTCCGAGCTTTCATTCACCCCCCACATCCAATCACTGGCTCGCTCTTGTTATCTCCACCTTAAAAACTTCTCTAGAATTCGACCTTTTCTTACTTTCGACTCTGCAAAAACTCTTACTGTTTCTCTTATTTATTCTCGTCTGGACTATTGTAACTCTCTACTAATCGGTCTCATTCTTACCAAACTCTCCCCTCTCCAATCCGTCCTGAATGCTGCAGCCAGGATCATATTCCTCACCAATCATTATACCGATGCCTCTACCTTGTGCCAGTCATTACACTGGTTACCCATCCACTACAAAATCCAGTACAAACTTATTACCCTCACTCACAAAGCACTCCATGGCTCAGCACCACCCTACATCTCCTCCCTTGTCTCAGTCTACCATCCTACCCGTGCCATCCATTCTGCTAATGACCTGAGGTTAGCATCCTCAATAATCAGAACCTCCCACTCCCGCCTCCAAGACTTTTCACGTGCTGCGTCAATTCTTTGGACTGCACTACCCAGGTTAATACGATTAATCCCCAATCCCCACAGTTTTAAGCGTGCCCTAAAAACGCACTTGTTCAGACTGGCATACCGCCTCAACGCATTAACCTAACTATCCCTGTGTGGCCCATTCAAAAAGTGTTCTACCATAATCAGGTACCTCTTATTATGTTCTCACCCGCTTTATGCATTTAATAGCCCTCTGTGTCTGTATTGTTACATATTCTGGCTGATAACTGGTTCATGCAGAATTACATGAACACCCGATTCTTACACTATGGCTGGTCCGAACAATGAAAGCAATTGTTACCATCCACCTTTTGTGTCTCCCCTTCTTCCTCATAGATTGTAAGCTTGCGAGCAGGGCCCTCATTCCTCTTGGTATCTACTTTGATCTGTGTTTATTGTTATGCTGTAATGTCTATTGTCTGTACAAGTCCCCTCTATAATGTAAAGTGCTGCAGAATATGTTGGCTCTATAGAAATAAAATTATTATTATTATTATTGGTTTACGTATATTTTATGTTCTTGTGCAGATATAGACGAGTGTGCCACGGCAAGCAGCAACAACTGCTCCCAGCTGGCGACCTGCACCAATAGTGTTGGCAGCTATCAATGTCAGTGCAAACCAGGAACCGAAGATCTCAACCCCTCCAGCCCCGGCCGGGACTGTGTAGGTGAGTACAGACACTACAGGACAAAATATTCACAGTATTTTCATTTTCAAAACCTCCGCTATGATGGTAGGAGACTGAGAATAGTAGGTGATGCCACTTGGGTGGAGTTACCCTTTAAAGGTGTTATCTGGGTTTTAAAAGGAAGACTATGTGTTAAAAAAGCCAAACAAAAACAAAAACATGAAAACAATATTCAAAACACAGGCGCTAATCTGTCCCTGTCACTGCCATCATCTGTACTCCTGATATCAATGCAGATGAAGGCAGGCGAATAGACTGGGGAATAGCAGGGGTTTGAAAGCCATGAAATGGACAGGGTTATGACAATATCATTTGGAGTACAGATGATGGCAGTGATTGGTCAGTGCCTGTCTTCTCCTCTGAGTGTTGTGCTTATTAGAACAATCCCCTGCAGCCGCTTATCCCCAGAGTTAGTGAGACACAGGAATTAATCTGACCCTGTCACTGCCATCATCTGTACTCCTGTTCTGATATCAATGCAGATGAAGGCAGTCAGATAGACTGGGGAAAAGCAGGGATTCCGAAACCACGTACATGCAATTTTTTTTTCCAGGAATGAAGAACATTTTCTAATAAAGTGATTTGCAAAGTTTCAGAACTTTACATACAGGAAAAATATAGAAATAAATAAATCAATAAATGTTTAGTTATTCTTTAATGGGAGACTCTATTCTTGGAGTTTCCATATTGTGATATGGGTAGGGTTATGACAATTTCTAATTTTTATTTCAGTATAGTTGTTTTTTTTATTTTACATTATTGCATATTTTATGTTCTTGTGCAGATATAGACGAGTGTGCCACGGCAAGCAGCAACAACTGCTCCCAGCTGGCGACCTGCACCAACAATGTTGGCAGCTATCAATGTCAGTGCAAACCAGGAACCGAAGATCACAACCCCTCCAGCCCCGGGCGGGACTGTGTAGGTGAGTACTGACACTACAGGACAAAATATTCACAGTATTTTCATTTTCAAAACCTCCTCTGTGTTGGTAGGAGACCTTGAATAGTAGGAGTTGCCCTTTAGGCTGTGGTTCCACGGTCCGGAACCACAGCGCTTTGGACGGAGCGGAAATTCCGCTCCGTCTAAGCCCGCCCCCTTTCTGACGCGCGATCTTTCCGGAGGTGTTCAGGACACCTCCGGAACACCTCCGGAAAGAGCGCAGGGCTACATAGCCCTGTGTTAATTCTGTTGCGGCGACGCACCGTCGCCGCAACACGCGAGGACATGCTGCGGTCTGAAAAGACGCGCCGCATGTCCGTTTACGCAGGTTTGCCACCTGCGTATTGTTACGCATAGTGGAGACGGGATTTCTTGAAATCCCCTCCACTATGCTGTAACATCTGGACGCTGCGTGTTTGGCGCTGCGCCAGCGCACAGCGCCAAACACGCAGCGTTTCCTGACCGTGGAAACTCACCCTTAGGCTGGAGTCACACACACCGTCTAAAAAATCAGACCGTTTTTGACGGCCGATAATTGCACAAATGTTTCCTGAACATTGCTCCGTCTGTCATCCGATTTCAATGCGAGGATGCGATTTTCTCGGATCTGAGCGTACATTTGACATCCGTTTGACATCCGTCTGGCGAGATTTTGACGGTGGCTTGCAAAACCGACATATAATGGATCCAAATGATAGTTTTTAAATCACAAAAGAAAGAATAGATATATACACATGGAATACATATATATATCATTGTGACACATATATATATATATATATATATATATATATATGTATTTATAGTTCATACACTTCTACATAGTATAATAGCCACTAATTCAATTGCCGGCTTCTGTGAAATGACAGAACCCGACATGAAATGACACATGGTTTACATACATTTAACCATGTCTTTTTATGTAGTTTGATATATGGTTTTCACTAACAATTACATGTGTGTATGTGTGCAAAATTTCATACATGTAGGGGTTAATTAAATGTGTAAATTTGTTGAAAAAAATGCGTGGGCTCCCGCGGTATTTTCTCCACCAGACAGGGAAAGGCCAGTGACTGAAGACAGATATTAGTAGCTCTGAGAGGGACCATTTTTTTGTGCCCCCCCTGGCTACTAACATTTGCCCCCAGACACCCCAGAAAAGGCACATCTATAATCAGATGCGCCTTTTCTGGCACTTAGCCCGTCTATTCCCATTGCCCTGTAGCGGTGGTTAATGGGTTAATAATGGGTTAAGGCCACCTTGCTATTGAAAGGGGATTGTAAGCCAGGTTAATAATTGAGAGTTGTCAATTAGACAACTATCAATTATTAATCCTATTGTATGAAAGGAAAAAAACACACACACATGAATTAAAAATCATTTTAATGAAATAAATACACAGTTTTTGACCATATTTTATTGTACTAGTGATCCTTGCGAAGCTCTTGTTCTCCTGTAATAAAAAAAAATAATAAAACAACATTATTCTTACCTTTCCGGCGCTCTGTCAGGTCCCCCGCTGCAATCCTTCACAAAGGGTTAACATGTTTACAGCCGTGACCCCAGCTAATGCTGGCAGCCTTGCTGTAAGCCCCAGAATGAATGAGCTCATCTCCCCGGCTGACAGGAGATGAGCTGATTAGAGTGGGAAGCTTAATTGATTGTTTACCACGGTAATCAGTTCACTTCAGGTTAGCCGGGACTCCGCACAGTATCAGTGACGTCAGAGGGAGTCCCCGGCTAACCTGAAGTGAACTGATTACCGTGGGAAGCAATCAATTAAGCTTCCCAGCTAATCACTTCCTCTCCTGTCAGCCGGGAGATGAGCTCATTCATTTGGGGGTTTACATCGAGGCTGCAGCATTAGCTCCGGTCCTCGATGTAAAACTGTTAACCCTTTCAGATGGATTGCAGCGTGGGACCTGACTAAGCGCCGGAGAGGTAAGAATAATGTTGTTTTATTATTTTTTTTTATTACAGGAGAACAAGGGCTTCGCAAGGATTACCAGTACAATAAAATATGGTCAAAAACTGTGTATTTATTTCATTAAAATGATTTTTAATTAATGTGTGTGTGTTTTTTTAACCATTTCATACATTAGGATTAATAATTGACAACTCTCTAGTCTCGAAAGCTTGCAATTTGTTACCATCTTTTCAGTTAGCCATTAAAAGGTATCAACCACTGCGGACTCTCAATTCTAAATATTTTTCTATCTACTGGCTAACACGGTACGAAGATACACATCTTTCCTATTGCAAAGTTTCAGAACTTTACATACTGGAAAAAATATAAAAAAAAATGTTTAGTTACTCTTTAAAAGGAGACTATTCTTGGAGTTTCCTCATTGTGATTAGGCAGGGTTAGGAAAATATCAAATTTTTATTTCAGTATAGATTTTTTTTTTTTTACTTTATTGCATATTTTATGTTCTTGTGCAGATATAGACGAGTGTGCCACGGCAAGCAGCAACAACTGCTCCCAGCTGGCGACCTGCACCAACAATGTTGGCAGCTATCAATGTCAGTGCAAACCAGGAACCGAAGATCTCAACCCCTCCAGCCCCGGGCGGGACTGTGTAGGTGAGTACTGACACTACAGGACAAAATATTCACAGTATTTTCATTTTCAAAACCTCCTCTGTGTTGGTAGGAGACCTTGAATAGTAGGAGTTGCCCTTTAGGCTGGAGTCACACACACCGTCTAAAAAATCAGACCGTTTTGACGGCCGATAATTGCACAAATGTTTCCTGAACATTGCTCCGTCTGTCATCCGATTTCAATGCGAGGATGTGATTTTCTCGGATCTGAGCGTACATTTGACATCCGTTTGACATCCGTCTGGCGAGATTTTGACGGTGGCTTGCAAAACCGACATATAATGGATCCAAATGATAGTTTTTAAATCACAAAAGAAAGAATAGATATATACACATGGAATACATATATATATCATTGTGACACACATATATATATATATATATTATATATATATGTATTTATAGTTCATACACTTCTACATAGTATAATAGCCACTTATTCAATTGCCGGCTTCTGTGAAATGACAGAACCCGACATGAAATGACACATGGTTTACATACATTTAACCATGTCTTTTTATGTAGTTTGATATATGGTTTTCACTAACAATTACATGTATGTATGTGTGCAAAATTTCATACATGTAGGGGTTAATTAAATGTGTAAATTCGTTGAAAAAAATGCGTGGGCTCCCCCGGTATTTTCTCCACCAGACAGGGAAAGGCCAGTGACTGAAGACAGATATTAGTAGCTCTGAGAGGGACCATTTTTTTGTGCCCCCTGGCTACTAACATTTGCCCCCAGACACCCCAGAAAAGGCACATCTATAATCAGATGCGCCTTTTCTGGCACTTAGCCCGTCTATTCCCATTGCCCTGTAGCGGTGGTTAATGGGTTAATAATGGGTTAAGGCCACCTTGCTATTGAAAGGGGATTGTAAGCCAGGTTAATAATTGAGAGTTGTCAATTAGACAACTATCAATTATTAATCCTATTGTATGAAAGGAAAAAACACACACACATGATTTAAAAATCATTTTAATGAAATAAATACACAGTTTTTGACCATATTTTATTATACTAGTGATCCTTGCGAAGCTCTTGTTCTCCTGTAATAAAAAAAAATAATAAAACAACATTATTCTTACCTTTCCGGCGCTCTGTCAGGTCCCCCGCTGCAATCCTTCACAAAGGGTTAACATGTTTACAGCCGTGACCCCAGCTAATGCTGGCAGCCTTGCTGTAAGCCCCAGAGTGAATGAGCTCATCTCCCCGGCTGACAGGAGATGAGCTGATTAGAGTGGGAAGCTTAATTGATTGTTTCTCACGGTAATCAGTTCACTTCAGGTTAGCCGGGGACTCCGCACAGTATCAGTGACGTCAGAAGGAGTCCCCGGCTAACCTGAATGTGAACTGATTACCGTGGGAAGCAATCAATTAAGCTTCCCAGCTAATCACTTCCTCTCCTGTCAGCCGAGAGATGAGCTCATTCATTTGGGCGTTTACATCGAGGCTGCAGCATTAGCTCCGGTCCTCAATGTAAAACTGTTAACCCTTTCAGATGGATTGCAGCGTGGGACCTGACTAAGCGCCGGAGAGGTAAGAATAATGTTGTTTTATTATTTTTTTTTATTACAGGAGAACAAGGGCTTCGCAAGGATTACCAGTACAATAAAATATGGTCAAAAACTGTGTATTTATTTCATTAAAATGATTTTTAATTAATGTGTGTGTGTTTTTTTAACCATTTCATACATTAGGATTAATAATTGACAACTCTCTAGTCTCGAAAGCTTGCAATTTGTTACCATCTTTTCAGTTAGCCATTAAAAGGTATCAACCACTGAGGACTCTCAATTCTAAATATTTTTCTATCTACTGGCTAACACGGTACGAAGATACACATCTTTCCTATTGCAAAGTTACAGAACTTTACATACTGGAAAAAATATAAAAAAAAATGTTTAGTTACTCTTTAAAAGGAGACTATTCTTGGAGTTTCCTCATTGTGATTAGGGCAGGGTTAGGAAAATATCAAATTTTTATTTCAGTATAGATTTTTTTTTATTTTACTTTATTGCATATTTTATGTTCTTGTGCAGATATAGACGAGTGTGCCACGGCAAGCAGCAACAACTGCTCCCAGCTGGCGACCTGCACCAACAGTGTTGGCAGCTATCAATGTCAGTGCAAACCAGGAACCGAAGATCTCAACCCCTCCAGCCCCGGGCGGGACTGTGTAGGTGAGTACGGACACTACAGGACAAAATACAGCTCTGGCAAATATTAAGAGACTACCACATCAAATCCCTGTCATGGGCAGCCCATTCTCCAGACCTCAACCCCATTGAAAACCTCTGGAATGTAATCAAGAGGAAGATGGATAGTCACAAGCCATCAAACAAAGAACTGCTTAAATTTTTGCCCCTGAAGAAGTGTGAAAGACTGGTGGAAAGCATGCCAAGACGCATGAAAGCTGTGATTAAAAATCATGGTGATTCCACAATATATTGATTTCTGAACTCTTCCTGAGTTAAAACATTAGTATTGTTATTTCTAAATGATTATGAACTTGTTTTCTTTGCATTATTTGAAGTCTGAAAGCACTGTGTTTTTTTTAAAAAAATTTGACCATTTTTCTTTGTCAGAAAAAAAATACAAATTTTTTTTTTTCTTGGAAATTCGGAGACATGTTGTCAAAAGTTTATAGACTAAAAGAACAATTTACATTTTACTCCAAAATATACCTATAAAGAGAAAAATCAGACAAACTGAACATTTGAAAGTGGTCTCTTAATTTTTGCCAGAGCTGTATACAAAGTATTTGTTTTTTCAATTCCTCTGCTGTCATTGTAGGAGATCGAGAACAGTAGGTGAAGATGGTTGGGTGCAGTTACCCTGTAGGGGGTTATCTGGGTTTGAAAAAAAAGACAATGTGTTAAAAATAAACCCCAAAAAATAAAAATAATATTCCACTTTTATTTCCCCCGCCTCTCCAGAATTAGTGAGATACAGCTGCTGTTTTGACCTTGTCACTGCCATCTTCTGTACTCCAGTTCTGATATCAATGCAGATGAAGGCAGTAGAATAGACTGTGAATAGCAGGGGTTTGGAAGCCGTGATATGGGCAGGGTTATGACAATATCTTATTTTTATTTTACTATGACTATTTTTTTTTTATTTCACATTGGTTTATAATTTATGTTCTTGTGCAGATATAGACGAGTGTGCCACGGCAAGCAGCAACAACTGCTCCCAGCTGGCGACCTGCACCAACAATGTTGGCAGCTATCAATGTCAGTGCAAACCAGGAACCAAAGATCTCAACCCCTACAGCCCCGGGCGGGACTGTGAAGGTGAGTATGGACACTACAGGAAAAAATATTCACAGTATTTGATTTTTCAAATCCTCCGCTGTGATGGTAGGAGACCGAGAATAAAAAGCAGACAATGTATTAAAAAGAGCAAAAACAAAAAGACAATCATCTTTTATTTCCCCCACCTTTCCAGTGGTGGCTCCAGGGGGTTTTGACAATCTTTATTTACATCCTTGCTTGATCATGTACCCTCTTTCCATTTGACCACTGCAGCCAATCACTGACCTCAATGAACAGCATGAGACCACAGATTGGCTGCTCTAGTGTATGTGTGTAACGTTACAACTGTAAATTACCTGTTAATTTAAAAAAAAAACACGACTACCCCTTTAATGACTAAGAAAAAACACAAAAATTGAGCTTGGTCTGAGTTGGTATACATGCAGCACATAAACGCATGTTCACATCGGCCATAAAACATACAAAACCTACAAAAAACAAAATGAGCAAAAACCCTGCTGTAACTAAATAAGTAAAAAGCAAAAGTGCATGCTTTTTTGTAGGTTTTGTACCCTTTAATAATTAGTCTTAAAGTATTAATTAATTTTTTTTTATAATTTTGTCCAGCATGGAAAGTTATGATATTTTGTAAAAATAACACTTTATCTGAGGATTTGTCTTCATTCCTTCTTTTTGCCTGCCTTTAGCTGCGTTGATTTCAAAACTCACTCATTTGGAGTACTAATGCTGGCAGTGAAAGGGTCAGCACCTGATAAGTAGAACAATCTCCTGCAGTAGATTATCCCCAGGGTTAGTGAGACACAGGTGCTAATCTGACCCCGTCACTGCCATCATCTGTACTCCTGTTCTGATGAAGAACATTTCCTAATAAAGTGATTTACAAAGTTTCATAAGTTTCTACGCTGGACAAAATTATAAAACAAAATAGAAAAATATTTAGATTTGAGAGTCCTCAAGTCTAAATATTTTTCTATCTACTGGCTAACACGGTACGAAGATACACATCTTTCCTAAAACAAACTAAAAAGATTAGTTATACTTTAAAAAGGAAAATCCATTCTTGGAGCGTCTCCATTGTGATATCAGCAAGGTTATGACAATATAATATTTTTTATTTTAGTATGGCTGTTTTTTTTTATTTCACATTGGTTTATATTTTATGTTCCTGTACAGATATAAATGAGTGTGACGTAGCAGGTGATAACACGTGCTCAGTGCTGGCGGCCTGCACCAACACTAATGGAAGCTATCTATGTCAGTGCTACCCAGGAATTCAGGATCTCAGCCCTTCCAATGCCGGACGGGATTGTTTCGGTGAGTGCAGTTTGGCATCTCTATATTTTCGTTGCTTCGGACTTCATGCGGGGGAAGCGGCGGAACCTGTTCTGTAGAACTAACCAGAACAGATCAGAAAACCTTCACTTCTGTGAAAACCCTCCATTTACTAAAGCCCGTCCTTACACCATTTCATTATCTGAATGTCTAGAATTAAGAACATGCCCCTTCCCCTATAGACAATGGGTAGAAAAGAGCCGAGGTCACCCAGCTTTGCACGACCCCTGAACGACAAACTATCCCTTAGCAGATTTCCTATGTAGGAGTTTGGGAAAGTTGGGTTGACAACCCGCGTGGCTGTGAAAACAGTAAAAAAAAGGGGGTTACATTGACACTACGCTCCCCAGTAGGGTCTCTCATGGCAGCCAGTCAGGGTCAGCCACTGTATTATACCACCGGATAAAGTGGCGCCAAGCAGGACTCCCAAAATGGCCAGAGGAGGGAAAAGATATAACATTTATCAAAAAGCTGAATATATAGCAACACATATTGACGCCTCCTGACGAAGAAAGGCGAAACGCGCATTGGGGTGGCAGGCTGAGGTCAGGACTTTCTCCCACATGTAAGTTTAAATGTCGGCATTTGCACCTTAGTGATTGTTATTGACTGTATGCACTATTTGAGTCTATATCCATGCGGCTAGTATTTACCCTATGTACTGCACAGTAGCACTTTATCATTGTTGGGATAATAATAGACTAATTTTGGGGCTCTACAGCTGCCTTTCGACATTATATGCACATAAGCACTTATTTATATGTAATCTTTGAATAATTCATTGGATTTTATGCATGATAGTTTACTGTCATATGTAAATTTTGTAATTTTTGGTGTATACATTACATAGTGGGCGAAAAATTGTCCTTTTCTCGTGACCTTATTGGTTTGTGCTACTCTGTTATATATATCTGTTAAAATTGATTAATTAAAAAAAAAACTCTGATTCCTGCCTCATATGTGGGGTGGGTTAAGTGTTATACAGGTATCTTATTTTAAAGTTTTAGGCAGATTTTCAACAATTTACATATTATAAAAAACAAAACAAAAAAATGATATTAGTTGAAAAAAAAGTGACCAGCCTTTTATTTACCATTTTTGAGGTTTATAATATTATTAAAAAAAAACTATATTAGTTAAAAAATCTACCAGCCTTTTTTTTGCGGTTCCTGATATTAAAAAAAAATAAAATAAAAATGCAGCGCACTGTAGGTCTTTCCATAAGACTTAAAAAGCATCATAAAATACATGTCATAAAGGGAATGACAAAAAATCACTGTTAAAAAAGAAAAACAACTAAAAGCACAGAAACAATGCTAAAAAAAAATGTAAAAGTAAGCATTAGTAAAAAAAGACTGTGGAAAAAAATGTAAGTGAAGGAGGCCTTAGTGTATTTTCCCACAATGCATTTACGATGCATTTTTTGCAGTGGATTTGCGTGTGGAAAATCCATTACGTATTATTATTATCATTATTAATAATTTATATAGCGCCATTAATTCCATGGTGCTGTACATGAGAAGGGGTACGTATTCCTTTGGCCGCCATATTAATAACATATTTCTAAATTGTACTGGTTAACCTATCATGCAAGCGCCCTCGCCGGCATGTTTCACTTTTAATCTGGCTTCATCAAGGGTACAGGGGCTTATATCTAAGCAAAGGGTGAAATGAGCAGAAAAGCCACGTTAAATTCAATGGGAAAATTCCACTTCACGAGGTCCCGTGGGAACGTAACCTAAAGAGCCCGGATACTACTCAGGATGTATGCAATGATTAGTGGTAATTATGGGTCTGCAATTGCCCTTTGACCTCTCTGGGAACTTTTAGACTATTTTAAGCTGCACGATTATTAGCGGATTATCTGGTTTACTGTAGTAAATGAACAGACAACAATCATTCATGTTTATGACATTTTTTTCTGTATTCTTTGGAGTTATGAAACTGGAGGCTTTTTAGAACAAGAAAAACACTAGGCCTCATGAGGCAGAGGTGTTGCCCATAGCAACCAATCAAATCACTGCTTTCATTTTATAACCTGGGCTTGGGAAATGAAAGCTGGAATCTGATTGGTTTGTATTGGCCTTTTTGTTATATACAGGTTTTCTGTCACTGAGAAACCCATAAAACACGTTGCGGAAACTGAGTCTCTAAAATACATTTAATTTGATATATCCTCTTTTAATAAACCCGGGTTTAATGCTGCCCACCTACCATGTGCCACTTGTAATACTGGTGTCCACTTACATGTGAAAGTACAGCTCTAAGAGGGCCACAGCTGCTTCTGCACCTCTTTTACCTACACCCCTTGATTATACAACCAAGACACTGTAATAATGATGATATAGCGGGTTATCTCTCCCTTTTTTTTTTTTCCTTTGGCCTAATTTACACCATTTTCTTTGTAATCATATTTTGCCATCGTCTTAACTATTTTCTTCATTTTTGGGTGTCGTTTAAACAGAAGAAATGATGCCGACAGACTTTTACAAAAAGCGCAATTTTTTTTCTGCCCAAACTACACTTCAAAGATGTCAGAAGTGGAAATTTCTGCATTTTTTTTTTTAAACCGGCGCAAATTAAAAAAAATCTGCCGAATTCACGCAATGTTCAACGTTTCCTTACATTGGGGGTAAAAATAATAAAGTTAGACCGAAAAATTACATTATGATGAATCCGCCCATAGCTTGTGACATAATAGCAGCATGAGGGGCGCGGAGTGTCGTGAATCAGACGGTATATAGATATTTCACGGCGGGCTGGAAGTCATATACCGGTGACTGTCTGCCCAGGTGTCAGGCAGCAGCTTTTGGCACGGCCCAGTGACCCTCCCACACCCGGCCTTGATATGAACTCTTTATTCTCTTATAAAAGGTTTTCTTCCCGTGAAGCTGAGTCAATATTTTCTTTGTGTGAGAGTCTATTAGCACTAAGACGATGACAAACATTCCCACAGCACATCCCGGACGATCCCCATATTATAAATACATGTACAATGCTCGGATTAATGGTCCCAGATAGCCTAAAATGAGGACCCATCTCACCCCATAGCATATCGTTACCCTATATTTATGTCACTGTCATGCTTTTCCTTTACACATACGTATAATGGGCTTCAGCATGTAATGTTCATATGTGCATAATGTCTGTATGCATGTGTATATATATATATGTGTGTGTTTACCATATACAGTATATGTGTATGTCATATGTAATGTGTATATCTCTTTGTTATGGGTGAATATTTTTATATACTTGTATAAGTATATACTATGTATTTATATGCGTGTGTAATGTGCATAATGTTTGCATGCATGTGTAATGTGAATATGTGTGTAATGTGTATGTGTGTGAATAATGTGTATATGCAAGTGCATTGTGTATATTTATATATATATATATATATATTTAAGTGTGTGTGTGTTCGTTTAATATGTATATGTGTCTAGTGTGCATGATTGTGCTATGTAGATTGTTTTTGAAAAAGGACTCGGTGCGAGCACGAGACGTGTAAGAATAAAAACTACAACATTATTATTCCATTCTCGACCCGCATCTTTTCTGCATCAAGCGCGGTCAATTCTGAAACGCCAGTCTCCTTTTTCTACTAATCCATATTAAATGTTTGTGTGAATTTGTGTGTATTATGCCTCTGTGTGCATAATGTGTATATGCATTTGTATCATGCATAAATATTCATATATATATATGTATATATATATATACATAATATATATATATATGGTGTGTGTTTAGTATGAATATGTTTGTACTAGGTATATGCATGTGTAATGTGCATGTTTTATGTGTGTGCATATGTCTGCATAATGTGAATGTACATATGTAATTTGTACATTTGTGTGTAATGTACACATGTATATATGCATGTTGTGTGTTTTATATATGCTGCTGTATATGTGTGTACTATATATATGCCACTGCAATGTGTAAATGTGTGCGTAACGTGTAAATGAATGCATGTTTACAGTGAATATTTGTGTGATGCACATATATGTGTGTGCATGATGTACTGTGTATATGCTTATTATGCTATATATGCTTGTGTACTCTGTATGTTGGTGTGTAATGTGTATATGTGTGCATAATGTGAATAAGCATGAGCATGAATGTGTTTTTACACGTGTGTGAGGCATGACAGAATTGGAGGCCAGACACACATCCTGCACAGGGGCTCTTTATTGTTAGGGGGATATCACTTCAGTTACCCAACTTTGCCAAAATCCTGACTGCAGAGATACATACGAATGCTGAAAAAATTAAGCAATTTGTTTTGCTATTTAGTAATTGTTAGCAATGTAGGTTGTTTTCTCCAGACCAGATAATTTCCCGTTCAGAAATCTATTAAATTAGTTGTCACTCATCTTTCCTTGGACCCGATAACTGAACATGCAGACCAAACAATTCTTGCAATCTCTTTGTAAAGTTGGCGCCGGCCTGCCCGAGTTATACCCCAGTCATTATATGTGATGTATTATACTCCGCACACAGTGGACACGACAGACTCGTTCTTCCAGCTTATACAAATGTCACTAAGGAGAATACTGACAGTCCTGATTCTAGAGATGGCCATTGTCAATCATGTCATTTATCTTCCAGACCCTGTCACCTGTTACAGCGATTCCACGCTCTGTTCTGCATCTACCTGCAACCTTGAACTCAAAGCCGATATATGTGCTAGTAAGTATCGGCTACACCTATTTTTTATTTGTGCAGCGGTGCCCAGTTTGTCATTTCACAAGTGTCAATGTTATAACAGGATGTTTTACATGTGTGACGCAGGTCATTCTACTTTATTACCTTTACTTACCAGCCGCAGAAGAAACAATTTTAGCTCTGCTGCATCTCCATTTATCATACTTTTAGTTACCTTCTTATTTTTTTCCCAGATACCAAAATTGTCTCCACGTTATAAATTTATATTGATTTCCGGTACAGCAGAGCTGAGTTTGTCTGGTGTATTGCAGAATGGGTATATAACTGTACTCTATGTGTAAGGGGTCAAGGATTTGTGGCAAATTTTTGCCCCTAAATTAGCACGCACTGCAGAGTAGTAGCTAGGTACTAGCCATGCATTTAATTACCCTGGCCAAAGTTGAGTGTGCCTTTTTACTGGCCTCCTATGCACCCAGAACCCGGGGCATGTCCCCTGCTGATTGCAGCTCCTCCTTCAACCTTGATAGGATATTTTGCTGATGACCACAACTACTGGGAACCTGTCCTGTACAAGTAGAAGGTATTGGGGTCTTTCTGGCATGTGGGCCGACCATCCAACGCCACCACTGTTCAAGGAGCTGAATTTTTATTCCCAAGGACCAACACATGCCACCCCTTCTCCACTCTACGGCCGGGGTCACACTTGCGAGAAACTCACACAAGTCTCGCACCTCAATACCCAGCACTGCCGCCGGCACTTGTACCGGAGCGTTCAGCTGCATAGAAATACATGCAGCCGCACACTCCGGTCCCGAGTGCCGGTGGCAGTGCCGGGTATTGAGGTGCGAGACTCGTGCGAGTTTCTCGCAAGTGTGACCCAGGCCTAAAATGTATTAAGGTTGACTGCATTTCCCAAATTTGATGCCAATTTAAATTGGCCAGAAAAGGATTAGAAACATTTTTAAGTTACGCTCACATGAGCGATGATTTTCCCTTCCGAGCAAATCGTAATCAGAGTTTCATCCGAGCGTCAGTTTACTGTGATCCAATTCACAGGTGCGAAGACGGAGAACTTCATTTCTCCATCTTCTCCATTGTCTGTGTCCGCAGATGTCATCTGAGCGCACTCGGATGGGTCTCGCACATCGGTATCGTCTATCACTTTTGTAAAATTGATGTTCATGAAATGACGAAACTTCGTGGGTCAGCATGCCGTTCAAGAAAAACGCGTTACACAGATGTCCGCATTTAGCAGAAGATGAAGATCCAACTGACATGACTCTCCTCTATTAACATAGAATTTATTACTAGGGTGTATGAAAATCAGATTTCTAAATTGGACAACCCCTCTAAGTGTCCCACATCATCATCTCTGATGATCCTTCTCTACTTTCCACAGGTAAACAGGCAATCCCATCCTCCATCCTGCTGAAGAACTATACTTTTACCAAAGACTACTATAATCCATCCAGTGAAGCCTACAAAAATCTCTCCACACTGTTCACCTACAACGTAAGTAATGATGAAACCAGCACAGCCCAAGGGCATAGATACAATGCTAAAGACTCAGGAGAGTTGGGGACTGTGTTGGAGATTTTACATTCCGGCCCAGGAGCTTCATTGTCTCATCCATATGGACTAAGGCTAATATTGGGATCTCATGGTATAGACTTACCTAATGCGGACTGACAATTTATTTTCCCTTTGCAGCTAACAAATTTCATGAAGACGACGCTGAATGAAAGCAGTTTCGAGATTGTCATAGTGGGCTACCGGCCGGGCAGCATCATTGCCCACTTTTTGTCCATCCTAAACTCATCTTCGCCAATTAGCTCGACTGTAATGGAGAACGCTCTGAGAAATGGTGCCCAAGGAATCTTCTCTACGGACGTCTCGGTCACTGTAAAGTCACGTAAGTAATGTTTATACTTCATACTATATCAGTGCAATCTTAGCTGCATGTCACCACCACTAGGAGGAGCTCACTACACATGGACTAACATAGGTAGTAAAGAACTGTATATATCTGCATGCAGCCACCACTAGGGGGAGCTCAGCTCACTACATATGGATTTATACAGCCACCTGTTGTGAACGTGTTGGAGACGACTTTGGAGTTGAAGCTCCCTCTGGTGGTTGCTGAGGGTATTGAACCTATGTTGAACAGCAAAAGTCCACCACCTGCAATTGATGAATGGTTATCAGGGGAGCGGACTGGCTTGATATAAGTGAGCTGACCTCCCATGATCTTCGCCGGTGATCAATTGTTACTTCCTGGTCTTGGTTGGAATTCAGCTTGCCTTTCTGCTGTCTCCTTCTAGCTTTCAGATAAGTTTCTTTAATTTTTTTTTTTTTTACTGTGGTTTGATTTTCCTTGTTTATTGCTGCATTGCTTTTTGAGTTCAGCCGGGTCCCCTTTGGGGGCTTGTGCTGGTCTCTGTTCTCTTTTTTGTATTTGTTATTTTGCTCAGTCCTTGTATTTTTTTACTGCTGGGTAGCTGCGTGTTCTCACCAGAGATCTGATATAGGTGGTCGAGACCGTGTGGTCTGAGCATTTTTGGATTCAGAAGTGCTGGAGTTTTTCCTAGGGTTTTTCTGGGTTGCAGACAGTATTCTCTCCTGTACTATCCTATCTAGACAGTTTGGGCCCCAGCGTTTGCTCATTCTATTTTCTGTCTGTGTTCGTGTTTTCATCTTGTCTAACCACCATTATATGTTTGGGGGCTTCCTATTCTTTTGGGGCTCTACTCCGGGGCAGTTAGCTTTCCTCTTTCCATCTTCAGGGATAGCTAATCTCTCCGGCTGTGACGAGGCGTCTAAGGCACCGTAGGAACGTCCCACGGCTGCTTCTAGTTGTGTGGTTAGTTTAGGGGTCTGCAACTTATTAGTTCCCAGCCTCTCTGGTGTTTGCCTGCCTTTGTGGTTTTTGCTCCTGCCTCCTCAGCTACCATAACATAACAGCCACCACTAGGGGGAGCTCATTAAATATGAATTTATACAGGTAGTAAGGAACTGTATATATCTGTATGCAGCCACCACTAGGGGGTGCTCACTGCATATGGATTTATACAGGTAGTAATGAATTGTATATAGCTACATACAGTCACCATTAGAGGGAGCTCAGTGCATATGAATTTATACAAGTAGTAAAGAACTGTATATATCTGCATGCAGCCACCACTAGGGGAAGCTCACTACATATGGATTTATATAGGAAATAAAGAACTGTATCTGCATGCAGCCACCACTAGTGGGAGCTCACCGCATATTGATCTATAAAGGTAGTAAAGAACTGCATATATTTTTATGAAGCCAGCCACTATTAAAGGGAGCTCACTACATATGGATTTATACAGCCACCACTAGAGGCACCACTGACCCCCTGACGAAGCTACATGCGAAACACGCGTTGGGGTGCTGGGCATTGTGATTCAATCAAAACATCATGGCACATGGTCTTTATTGTTGAAATACGGTTGTTGGATATAACTTTACTGTTTCAATGGGGTCCTTGACATGTTTTTCCATCTGCCTTGTAATTTGTTCAATATGGCTAGGTGTTTTCCTGCATCATGTAATCATTGTAATATTCCATAATGCAGGTAATTGGCTTATACGGTTATTATTATTCATAATAACCGTATAAGCCATTTGCATTATTTTTGAACCACACTGCCCTAATTGGCTTTTATGGGTTTTTAGGGGCTTGTTTGTACTGTTTTTGTCTTTCACTGTGCGATTTTTTTTTTTTGTAATAAAGATGTTAATTATGAATCAGTATGATATTACTTTTTATTATTTGATATACTATAAGTGGTGGTATTGGTCTGTATTTTCACAACTAGAGGGAGCTCACTGCACATGGATTTATACAGCTACCACTAGGGGAGCTCACTGCACATGAATTTATACAGCCACCACTAGGGGGAGCTCACTGCATATGGATTTATACAGGTAGTTAAGAACTGTATAAAGATCACACAATTAAAATCTGACTGTCCTCGCATCAGTTTTATAATATCCTACAAAATGGACAAAATACTCCACAGATAAAATTCTGCAAGGCGCCACATGAAGTATCATTGCTAATATAATGTGACAACATCGCCACCTGGTGTCATTGACAGTAAAAACAGGGATTTGGGCTAAATTGATGCTTTTTATGGTCTTTTTTTAAGTTAATAAAGGACTTAGAATAGCAAACTCCATACACAAGTATTATTATAATAACCTAAAATAACCCGCGAATGCTGCACACAAGTGATGATATTAACGCATCTTTACCTTTGATTACAGCGATAACCACAACCCCGACCACGACGCCAAGCGAAGACAACAGCTGGAGGACGGCAACCATCGTCATCGCCGTCCTGCTGGGAGTCTTCTTATTAATAGTCGTAGTGTTGTCCGCCCTGTGGATATACACCAAGAACAGAGTCGGGAGATTCTCGCCCTACACGGAGAACATTATAGCCTCCTCCTACAAACATTTATAGGGAAAACTGAACTTTAAGTCACCAAATATATCTGGATTTACTCTGTGATAATATATAGTGATATTCTCTTCTCAGAATTCAGATGCCGGATTAAGGGATTTACTATATATAAGGGACACGGCTGTGATCATATATGACTCCTGCTATTTCTGTACGACCCTATAGAATATATGGTATGACGGGGATAAACTGTATCGGTCATATTTTATATCAGTTCCAGAAACCTCCGATTACTTATTTGGAACTATTTTTTTTGCACTATTTTTCTATTTGTGTCATTATTAGCATCTATGGGACCGTAATCAGCCAATAATGCGCCAAGTAATCAATATAGGGATCGATGAAAATCCCTGTATTGTCGTAAAGAACAAATGTCGCTCTCCTTGGTTTACATGATGATAGTATAAGATATATTGTATTTTTTATTATATTAATATGCATTGATTGCATTTATATCATAAGATATGGACGTATATGTTCTACATGTTACCCTGGTGGTGCCAAAAATGACAGCCCATAACTCCCATTCATTTCCATGGTCGATTAATTACTGTTGGCCAAGAACAGCACTGGGATCGGTTGGCTGGCTTATTATCAATGACGTGATTTTTTTTTTTAAGCAACCCTTAGGGGCCAAATATAGTGTATGTATATGTATATACTGTGTAATGCATAAAGAAATAATATGTATACTTTTTTTTATTTATTATGATGCTATTTAAGCTGAAGACAATAAACAGATTATTTTTTATTAAAGTGCGGTGTCTGCTGAATTGAATACTAGTAATCAGAGTGTAGTGATAATAGCCGCCACAAGGGGGAGCTCACTGAAGACTGATTCCATTTCCATTCATCTCAATAATCTATCTGTACTGAGCTCCCCCTAGTGGTGGCAGAACCTGTTTCGCTTAATTTTAGATTCACGCAGGCAATTTGCAGATGCGTACACATACGTCTCTAAGCAAAGAGGCATTCAGAACCAAATGGAGATTTAAATAAATAACAAAAACGATAATTAATAAAAAAATAATTTGTATCAAATCAGAAACAGACATTGCTTTTTAATTACCTTTTATTTTCTGGGCTATATAGCAAAATAGAATGAATGGGCTCCTCTCCCTCTGAGAGCTTCATGTATACTACTACTACTATTACTGTATATATTTTTAGGGGTTGTCTACTACCAGAAAAAAACATTCTTAAATGCTGAGCCCATCCTTGAGTTGGCTGTGTTAGTCTATATGCAGTGAACTCTTTTATTATAAAAAATACAAAACTTACAATCAATAAATATCAAAAATCCAAACCCCAGCAAAACAACCGTCCGAGTCCGACATTACCCCCCCAGTGCAAGCAAAAGTCTGAGTCCAGCATAACTGCTCCTGAGCCGCCCTCCCAGGGCAGTGGGGGAACTCGGATCCGAGCCTATTAACTCCTATGGGGGGGGGATGTCACAGCAACACAGCTCGGTCCGTGGCCCTGGGCGCTCACCATAAATGGGGGATATTTACAGGGGAATAAATGTTTGTATGATGATTTGTGACGCCACCTGTAGTACCTGGTCAGAGTGACCAGCGCTGCTGTGCAGATCCTCTGGAAGGGATGGTGTTGTGCAGCTAGATGTTAGGCCTCCTACAGGTGAGGCTGTGTCCTTCCAGGGCAGGTAGATGTGTAGAGATGCAGGACGAAGGGAGACCTGGCAGGTTAAGGACAAGAAGGTGGACACACACACACACAAGTCACTTTGGTACCTTTACTGAAGATGTTGCAGGTACATCCCGGAGCACTATAGGGTGAAGGGTGCACATCCAGATTCTCCCACTAAGTAGGTTTAAGGCCTCCTTGTTCCTTGCCTTTCCGTAAGGAGTTTCTGGCCTGCCTGCAGCTGGGCCTAACTCAATCTCTGTCCTGCACCCGGCTGACCTTGTGATTGGACCTTCCCTTGAAGTACAGTGTCCCTGCTTGCAGGGCCCTGCTTGCCTGAACTCTGTCTTCCTGGCCCTGTTATGTATCAGCTCTGTGGTGCTCCTGGGACTTGTAGTCCTCCAGGAATTCTGTTGTTCTCCTAATGGGTCGTGGAGATCCCTATAGGCTCGGCCCGGCGTCCGGTGTATACTTGCTGGGGTGAGCTGGTTGGGCTCCTCTGCCCCTTTGCTACTTCCCTCTTGCCTTTGGCCTACTCGGGCCCTCACACGATTATACACACTGGCAGTTGGTGGGCTGCCTCTTCTGCCGCTCTCAGAGCGTCGGCACGCTCCTAGCTCTCTAACTTGAGCTGAACTCACTCTGCTGCAGACTGCAGCCTTCTGACTTTTTCTCAACTCTGCTGAGCTGCACTACTCTCAAGTCTGCTCTGAACTGAACTGCACTGAGCAGAACTGAACTGACTTCCTGCCTTCACCCTCTTTTATATTCCTATCAGGCTCCCTCTGGTGGTCTTAGGGGATGGGTGAAGGTGTGTGTATGTACAGTGAGACCTCTAGTGGTACAATCCTCCATGCACCTGAGTCGCACGTACGGTACCAGGGCTTATGGGGTACTCGGCACCGAGCCCATTGAAGTCTATGGGGAATGTCACAAGCAGCACAGCTCGGTCCGTTGCCCTGGGCGCTCATTCAAAGGGGGAATATTTACAGGGGATTTTAGGAATAGTTTGTGACGCCACCTGTGGTTTCTGATCAGGGTGACCAGCGCTGCAGGGTGAATCCTCTGAGGGTTGGGGCAGCAAGGTGGTAAGTCTCCCACAGGTGAGACTAGATGGATCCCTCAGGGTGTAATGGCGGTGCAGGGTGCAGGCAATAAGTCAGTCACACACGAGCTGGTCTCTTTCCATACCTTTACTGATGAAGGTTGCAGGTATGTCCCGGGAAGCTGCTCAGGGTGGAGTATGCACATCCAGGTAATTGCTGAGTAGGTTTAAGGCCTCCTTTCCCTTTAAAGTGTATGAGTCCTAACTTGCGTGAAGTCAAGTTTAACTCTGAATAGCATAGCTTCGCCCAGCCAACATTGTGGTGGAAGTCTTCTTTTTGGTAGAACTAAGTCTATATCTGCAGCGTCCCGCTAAACTCCTGTTCTGCCTGACCCCGGTTACGTATCGGCACTTAGGGCTACCCTCTGCGACTTGAAGTCCAGCAGGGATTCTGGTGTTTCTATCACTAGCCGTGAAGGTACTAGCAATACTTCGGACCCGGTGTCCGGATAATTTGAGTGAAGGTGGTCTGTCACCTATGGCACTCCTTCCTTTAGTCACCACTCGCCCGTCGCCCTACTCTCCTCCTTAACATAAGCACAGGGCAGCAGTAGGTTCTGTCATTAGCTTTCTTTCTTCTTTCCAAGGCTCGCTGACTGATTCTCAGTTAACTCGATGTTCTGCAAACTGTAGTCCCCTTCCTTCTTTCCTTCAAAGACTCTGTCCAGAGCAGCTCTCAGGACGTTTCGTCAGACTGAATACACGCTTGCTCCGAGAGTCACTTTCCACATTCATAGGGTACTAGCAGTCTGTCTGTTCTGAGATATCAGCTTGCAATCTTTCTCTCCTCTGTCTCTGACAGGAAATCCACACATGTCTGTCTCTAGCTCAGACTGAGCTCTGACAGGAAACATACTCCAACTAACTACACTGCTGCCTAACTCACACCCTTAAATAGTCTAAGGTTCCCTCTAGTGGTAATCTAGGAAAGTGTGAGTGTTGTGAATGAATATCAGATTTTGCAGTTACCTTTTAGTGCATACTCCTGGAACATGTGTACCAAGCGCAGCTTGGCCACACATCCCCCCCTAGTTATCATCAGCACTCCCGGGCTGAAATAGAAAAAACAATTTTTATAATAACATCAACAATATAACTCATCCCTTGCGGGAGGTAAGGACTCTTTAACGTTACAATTTGTACATGTAGCAAATAGAAAAATATCAAAATACTTTTCACATCAATAAATACAATATAAGATTCTTGTGGAGGACCCGCACCAAAAACCTCCCACGTGGGTCCTGGGTGGGCTGCAGGACTTCATTGCTGCAGACCTCACTCAAGGCCACACCATACGGGTTTTTCTTCTGAGGTAGTAAGGCTTTATGTAAAACCAAGATGGGGCACCGAAGTGCGAACTATTTACATCACAGTTTTTGGGCTGGCAAAGTCCTCAGCCACGCAGTCCTTGCATAAAACATTTTTAGAAAATCACATTTCTATAATAATACTATGTTAAATACTCACATTACCCAACTGGGGTATTCTATGCAAAATTATGCAAACATCATCACATAACAATAAAGTGCAAATTCTTCAACTTTATACAGATGCAGTAAACCCTGTCTGGGTCCTACTGTTCTTCTTCTCTTTTGCAGATAGCAATGACGTCTTCCACTCCTGGGGCTGGAAGCACGCGGTGCGCTCTAGAACGCATCACAAATAGATCATGTCCTGCGATCTGTGTTTGAGTAGCCACAGTTCTTGTTGCACTTGAGCGATTCGCTTGGGACCCAACGGGTGCCTCTTCTGAATATAGGTCTTCCATTGATGACGCAGATTTGTGCAGTGATTTAACTGAGGACGCACCATCCGGTGCTGGACAAGAAGCAGGCTTGCGCAGTGGCTCAATTGAGGTCGCATCACGCTGTTGCGATGTGGAACAGAGCTCAGGATACGATGCAGAGTAAGGTGCAGTATAGGATGCAGGGCACGATGCAGGTGCGCGGCCTGGCGCTGATGTAGCTGGGGCTTGGGACACTGAGACATGGGATGCACCGCCAGCTTCAGGGACGGGGTCACTGACACGGGAGACATTCAAGGCATACCACCCCTTAAGACCCCAGTGCCGCGTATAGGTGACTATATCCCCATTCATGAGATCCCTTTCCGGATGTCCCATGGGCAGATGAGATTCCACATCCCTGCGGCTGACAAATACCCCTTGGTACAGGCCTGGCTCATGGATGAAACCCCAGCCTTTTCGGAGTTTGAATTCACTAACACACCCCTGGCGCCGCGGTTCCCGGAGCGTACCTTTATCTCTCCTGACGTTTTCTTTATCAGCGAGAAACTCCTCCTGGTACCTCTGGCGAAACTGCTGCACTTCCCTCTGCTCCTGCTGCCGTCGCTGCTCCTGCTCCCGGCGTCGCCACTCGTTCTCCATCTGGGCGGCATATTTATGTCGTCCAGGTACTCCATATCGTCCCAGTCGACCTCCATCATGGACGGCTGGGTCCCCTCCGGTGTCCCTACCGGGGGACTGCATTCGCTGCCGGCCTCCAGGCCTGGCTGGCACTCCGGAACGAGCAGGGCCTCCTCAGCCTCCTTCTCTCCCGCCGCATCATCGGTGGAGTCGGGATCAGCACTTTTGGAGCCGGCCTCCGGTTCTTCATCAGCCGCTTGCAGTGGTGGCACAGGTAACGGTTGCGCTTCTGGAGGGGAGAGCGTTGCGTCCCACAGCAGCCGCTGTTTCAGGGCACGCCAGCTTTGCTCTATCACCTCCGTCTCTGCGCAGTGTCGGGCTATCACTTCCAGCACCGCATCCACCTCTTCCACTTTTTCCATTCTTCGGTCGTTGTCCCGACCTGGGGACGGTTCCGGTACAGGTAACAGCTCTTCAGGGGAACGGGGCCTGCGCACCGCCGTTCCTCCACACAGCGTCTCCTGTCCTTCCGCCATCTCACTCCAGGCCAGACTGTATTTCCCATCTGGAACAATCTGATCTCCTCCGTGGAGGCGGGACTTTCGCTTCCTCTTCTTGGCATAGAGGATGAAGAGGAGGCGAATCTCCCTTGCAGTAGGGCAGGCTCTCGTATTATAATAGCATTTAGACAGGGCGCCCATAGCTTTTGCGCCACAGGGGGGGCACGCCCACGAAGGCACGCCCACCTTCTTCACCAGCGCCTCAGGGCACGAATATGGCGGCAAAATGGCGGAAAATGGCGCCAAAAATCACAAAAGCTGCACACAGTCTTTTTGCACAAAACAGTCCAATTCAAAGCACACAGGACTTACAAATAGTAAGCTTCGTATCCTGTTCATGACGCCAATGATGAGTCGCACAACACACGGTACCAGGGCTTATGGGGTACTCGGCACCGAGCCCATTGAAGTCTATGGGGAATGTCACAAGCAGCACAGCTCGGTCCGTTGCCCTGGGCGCTCATTCAAAGGGGGAATATTTACAGGGGATTTTAGGAATAGTTCGTGACGCCACCTGTGGTTTCTGATCAGGGTGACCAGCGCTGCAAGGTGAATCCTCTGAGGGTTGGGGCAGCAAGGTGGTAAGTCTCCCACAGGTGAGACTAGATGGATCCCTCAGGGTGTAATGGCGGTGCAGGGTGCAGGCAATAAGTCAGTCACACACGAGCTGGTCTCTTTCCATACCTTTACTGATGAAGGTTGCAGGTATGTCCCGGGAAGCTGCTCAGGGTGGAGTATGTGTGTGGCCCAGCTGTGCTTGGTACACATGTTCCCAGGAGAATGCACGGAAAAGGTAAATCACAAATATCTGATAAGCACACAACACCTGACATTTTTCCTGGTTCCACCAGAGGGAGCCCTTGAGACAGCAGTGAGCAAAAGACAATCTAGCTGAACGCTAGAGGAGTCGTTGGTGTTACCTCAGGGAGAGCAGACACGAGATCTCTGTACGGAGTTACCTCAGGAGAGGCTGACATCCACTGCTGCCTGTGCTCACATTAAGGTGTGTGTAGGACGACAGGCGAGTGGTGACCTAGGAAGGAGTGACTTCGGTGACAGATCACCTTCACTCAACTTAACCGGACACTGGGTCCGAAGTATTGCTAGAACCTTCACGGCTAGCGAGAGAAACACCGGAATCCCTGCTGGACTTCAGGTCGCAGAGGGGCCCTTCAGTGCTGATACGTAACCGGGGTTAGGAAGACGGGAGTCTGACAGGTACCGCCATAAAGACACTGTTCTGTCCACAAAAAGACCTCATCACAAGGTCAGCCGGGCGTAGAGAGGAGAAGGAGTTAAACTTCGCTTTCACGCAAGTTAGGACTCATACACATTAAAGAGAAAGGAGGCCTTTAAACCTACACAGTGATTACCTGGATGTGCATTCTCCACCCTGAGCAGCTTCCCGGGACATACCTGCAACCATCACCAGTAAAGGTATGGAAAGAGACTGATTTGTGTGTGACTACCTTATTGCTTGCACCCCTGCACCGCCATATCACCCTGAGGGATCCATCCAGTCTCGCCTGTGGGAGACTTAACACCTTGCTGCCCCAACCCTCAGAGGATTCACCCTGCAGCGCTGGTCACCCTGATCAGAAACCACAGGTGGCGTCAC
Source organism: Oophaga sylvatica (assembly GCA_033576555.1). Lineage (NCBI taxonomy): Eukaryota > Metazoa > Chordata > Amphibia > Anura > Dendrobatidae > Oophaga > Oophaga sylvatica. Next base: position 630,668,321 of record JARQOD010000002.1, read on the forward strand.
AAACTATTACTAAAATCCCCTGTAAATATTCCCCTTTGTATGAGCGCCCAGGGCAACGGACCGAGCTGTGCTACTTGTGACATTCCCCATAGACTTCAATGGGCTCGGTGCCGAGTACCCCATAACCCTGGGGTTTGTGCGGCTCATCTTTGGCGTCACGAACAGGATAAGAAGCTTACTATTTGTGAGTCCTGTGTGCCTAATTGGACTGTTTTTGTGCAAAAAAACTGTGTTGCTGTTTTGTGATTTTTGGCGCCAATTGTCCGCCATTGCCCGCCAAAGTACAACGCTACAGCGCAAAGAGAAGGGGCGTACCTGCAGAAAGCACGCGGAGTCCCGGACACGCCCCCAACGCTGACGCGGCGGCAGGTCCTGACATCGCTGTGCCCGGAGAACTGCAGCCTTCAGGAAAAGGTAGGCCACGCTGAACTAGGGGGGGCCAGACATGTCGCAGCCACAAGCTGACAGCGCGGCCCAGAGCGACCACTCCAATGACTTACCCGCCGGCGCCGCAGCGCAGGATGGAATCGGTGGCCCCTCACCAGGTCCGGTGGCCCCGATAATACCGCTGACGCTCCCATACCTGCCTGAAGCAAAGTGGCTCCCTCAGTATAGCGGTAAGCCGGATACCCTGTCAGGGTTCAAGCGCAAAATATGCAGCATAATAGACATGTACCCTATGACAGAGAAGCAAAGAGCTGCAGTAGTATTAGGACAATTGACTGGTGCTGCAGAAAGGGAAGTAGAGACTTGGACAGCTGCAGACCAAGAATCAGTGCTTTCAATTTTCTTAAAGCTACAGACTATTTTTGAGGACCGCACTGAAACAGATCTCCGGATGACATTTTACCAATGCTCCCAGAGACCAGATGACAGTATTAGGGACTACGCCTCCCGACTACAGGGGGCCCTGCGAGCTCTCAAACAGGTTAACCCTATAAGTGCCATTAATGAAAGTAAAATGCTGAAGGAACAGTTTGTACGGGGACTGAGGTCCCAAGCTGAAAGCAGGACTGTGCACTGGTGGTCCTTGGATCATCCTGACGCTACCTTTGATGCCTTAAAAGATATGGCTATAAAAGGACTGCGACCCCTGGAGAAGCCTGAGGTGGCAACTCAGTATCACCCGGGTGAAGCCACTCTAAAGCCGGCAGCATCCACCTTTTCCCCGCTGGTGGCGGAAGCCAAAACGCAGGTGGAGCCCCCTACTGAGTTGGACTGTCTGCGCTCAGAAGTGCGCCAGCTGACTAAAATCTGGCCGCTGTAATGAGTGCCCTGCAACTGCGGAAGGAAGAAGGAGGAAAGATCCTGCTAGCCGAGTGCCCAGAGGATGTCCCTTGGATGAACCGGAGGAAAAGGAGGACGTCACCCACCGGAGGAGGACAACGCCACCCCCAGGAGCGACCCCTGATCAGCACCATCCTCGCCGAGAGATCATCTGCTACCGTTGCAATGGAAAAGGTCATCTAGCCCAACAGTGTCCTTTAAACGAGCAGATCCTCGGTCCGAGGGCCAACACCCAGGAATAGACTCTTCAGGCCCCTCAGACTGGAACCGCAGGTTTGTGGGAGGAAAACCCTACCTGTCCATAATCCTGGACGGGATCGTAATCCCTGCCCTGCTGGACACTGGATCTCAGGTGACCATCATACCTGATGTCCTTTATAATAAGTTTTGGTCCATGGACAGTCTCCAGCCCCCGAGCCTCTGACTTTGCTGTGTATGCCTCTAATGGTCTCCCTGTTGATATACTAGGAGCCAAAAACGTGGACGTAAAGGTGGGCAGAGTGGAGCTGAAGAACCAGGGACTCTTAGTAGTAAAGACTGTAAATGAGGAAAATGGCTTAAATGTGGTTTTAGGTACTCACATTATTAGTAACTGTCTGGGAGAAGTTGTGTTTTTGCTCCAACAGCTCGCTGAAGTTGCCAAGCCAAAGCAAAAGGGAGTGATCCAGAGGGAGATCCGGGCCCTGATGTGCCAGCAGCAAGCGAAGCTGACAGATGGTGAAATTGGTAATGTACGGGTGACAGACCCGAACCCCATTGTAATACCCCCAATGAGTGAAATGCTTATATGGTGTAGAGCAGCAATAGGTCTGAGAGGACAGAACTTTCAAGCAGTAGTAGAGCCCCATTGTTCAGAGCACAGACCTACACTCTTGACTGCTAGAGGGGTAGTGGAAGTAAGAAATGGGAGAGTACCAGTACGTCTTCTTAACTGGGGAGAAGATGAAGTAAATTTACCACGCTATGCCACAGTTGCTAAATTACATACCGTAGATAACAACTCTATTCTCACGACCGAGTCCTTAGCCTCCCGCCAACCAGCGGAGGATAATGACCCAGCAACCCAGGTGGCGGATTGGTGTCAGCAGCTCCATGTCGGGACAGACACCACTCCCGCCCACCAGAAACAGGGAGCACTACGGGTGGTACAGGAGTACGCACAGGTATTTAGCAAACACCCACTTGACTTTGGGACCATTAAGGGAGTACAACATCATATCCCTACAGGCAGCCATCCTCCTATCAAAGAGCGGTACAGGCCTATACCTCCAGCACACTACCAGAAAGCTAAGGAAATGTTACGTGACATGAAGGAAGCAGGGGTGATAAGGGATAGTTGTAGTCCCTGGGCAGCACCTCTAGTTCTAGTTAAGAAAAAGGATGGGAGCATGAGAATGTGTGTAGATTACAGACAAGTAAATCGCATAACACATAAAGATGCATACCCTTTACCACGCATTGAGGAATCCTTAGCTGCCTTAAAAACTGCTAACTACTTTTCCACCCTCGACCTCACTAGTGGGTACTGGCAAGTAGCTGTGGCTGAGGAGGATCGGGAGAAGACAGCTTTCACCACCCCGATGGGACTCTGTGAGTTTGACAGAATGCCGTTTGGACTCAGCAGTGCCCCGGGAACATTCCAGAGAGTGATGGAGAGCTGCCTGGGACATCTCAACTTTGAAACCGTGTTGCTGTACCTGGACGACGTAATTGTGTACTCCAAGACGTATGAGGATCATCTGAAGCACCTGGCAGAGGTATTCGAGTCACTGTCCAAGTATGGGATGAAACTGAAGCCTTCAAAGTGCCATCTGCTCAAACGAAAGGTACAGTACTTGGGACATATTGTCAGCTCAGAAAGAGTAGCGCCAGACCCCGAGAAGGTCACTGCCATCCAGAAATGGCCGGAGCCGAAGAATCTCAAGGAGGTGCCCCAGTTCCTGGGACTGACAGGTTACTACCGGAGGTTAGTAAAGGACTACACCAAGAAAGCAGCGCCTCTGCAGGACCTCCTGGTAGGACAACCCCTCAAGAGCAGAAATCCTCCCTTCCCCTGGGGTAAAGAACAAGCTGAGGCGTTCAAGGAGATGAAGGAGATCCTGACAGGCGATGAAATCTTAGCCTACCCTGACTACAGCCAGCCATTCCTGCTGTACTCTGATGCCAGCAACGAAGGATTGGGAGCTGTCCTCAGTCAGAAGCAAAATGGCCAAGAAAAAGTCATCGCATATGCAAGCAGGAAGCTCCGGCCGACCGAGAGAAACCCAGAGAACTATAACAGCTTCAAGTTGGAGTTCCTGGCGCTGGTCTGGGCCATTACAGAAAGGTTCAAGCATTACCTAGCCTCTAGCAAGTTCACTGCGTACACAGACAATAACCCCTTGACACATCTTGAAACAGCCAAGCTGGGAGCCATGGAGCAACGTTGGATGGCTCGGCTGTCGAACTATCAATTTACCATCAAGTACAGGGCGGGCCGTAAGAACGCCAACGCTGATGCCTTGTCCAGAATGCCGCATGAATCCGATACGGAAGAGGAATCGGATGATCTAGAAGAGATTGAGCTACCTGCATTCCACAGAAATGGGATGATCCACGAGCAACGAGCCTACAGGAGGCAGTGTGGTAAGACGTTAAACCCTTTACCTCACCACAGCTGGAAGGAGACCCAGAACAGTGACCCGGTTGTCAGCCACATCAAGGAACTGATAACTCAGGAAGGTTCCTCCTTGGGGAAGGAAGCGTCTCAACAAGCGAAGCAGCTGTGGAATGAGAGAAGCCAGCTGTTCATCTACCGAGAGAAGCTGTGCCGAAGGTACGTCAACCCCAGAACCCATGAGATGGTATGGCAGATAGTGGTGCCAAGAACAGACATCCAGATGGTGCTGGAAGCCTACCACGATCGAGCGGGGCACTTTGGCTGGAAGAAGCTGGAAACCCTGCTGAAGTGTCGTTTCTACTGGGTGGGAATGCGAAGTTCCATCGAGAAATGGTGTAAAAACTGTGCGTCCTGTAGCCTCCGAAGGAAAGACTACAGTAGCCAGAAAGCACCCCTGCAACCCATCAAGATGACTCGTCCCTTGGAGATCGTGGCATTGGACCATGTCAAGTTGTCACCAAGCAGGTCAGGATACTCATATGCCCTGACCATGGTGGATCACTACTCCAGGTTCCTGGTGGTCGCCCCTGTTAAAGATCTGACAGCTGAAACAGCAGCAAAGACGTTTCAGGCGTGTTTCTGTAGACCCCATGGATATCCAGAGCAAGTGTTAACTGATCAAGGTCCTGCCTTTGAAGCCGAGTTGTTTAAGGAATTCTGTCACTTGTACGGGTGTAAGAAGATAAGAACCACACCGTACCACCCCCAAACCAATGGTCTCTGTGAAAAGATGAATCACATAGTCATTGATCTGCTGAAGATGGTACCACTTGAGGAGAGGAATCGGTGGCCAGAACTACTACCTGACCTGGTAGATCTGTATAATCACATACCGGTGAGTTCCACCAACTGCACTCCAGCCTACCTTATGCGAGCAAGACCAGGAAAGCTGCCCATGGATTTGGAACTTGGTGTTGTAGAACCAGAAGCTGATGTTACTACTGAAGATTGGGACACAAACAGACAGGAACAGTACAGGAGAGTACAAGCCTGCGTGGAAGATAGTCTCAATAAAGTAAGGGAAAAGCAAGAGAAGAACTACAACAAAAGTGCGCCAGCTAAGCCTTTTATGCCTGGAGAAATTGTGCTAAAAAGAAAAAGAATGCACAAATTGGATGATCAGTGGGAACAAGAGCCATATGTCATGCAAAATTCCAAATTTGACAACAGGAAAGCCTGTACCATTAGCAAAGATGGAGGAAAAACGACCACCACGGTATCCAGAGACCACCTAAAATTGTGTCCAGACATGTTAAAACTTCCCGAGGAAGAACTTGTTATGGAAAAAGAGAAATCAGGTGAAGTCATACACACGGACCTAGGAGATTTTCCTGCAGATTGGCCTTGTATCGGAGATGCTGTGATTGTTCCAGTACTTCAATTTTACCAACCACAAGAAGTGCTTCAACGTCCAGTTGAGCCAGTTGCCGCAGCAGAAGAAATAGTTCAAGAAGAACCTGCTCCTGTAGCATCTCCAGAAGTAGTATCTCAAGAAATGGAACCTCAAAATGTGGAACCTTCAGATGTTGGGTCTCAGGTAGAAGAATCCCCTGGCGGAGCAGAACCGCATCGCCCAGTCGCTAGCATGCTTGCCAGATCCCTAGAGAGGTGGAGTCGGATTTACAGTTTGCCAGCACGCAGGACAGATAGGCTAGATGCTACTATATCTGACACCACACCACGTAGGTCAGTACGTACGACGAAAGGAAGGTTACCTGTTAAGTACCAAGAATAGGCCTAGCAAATTAATTCAGTGCATCAATATCCAAGTGTAAAAATGTGTAAATATTTGTGTATATATATTACTTGTGTTGTATAAATGTGATTTTTCTAGAAATGTTCTTATGCCAAGGACTGCGTGGCTGAGGACTTTGCCAGCCCAAAAACTGTATTGTAAATAGTTGGCACTCAGTGCCCTCTCTTGGTTTTACATAAAGCCATACTACCTCAGAAGAAAAACCCGTATGGTGTGGCCTTGAGTGAGGTCTGCAGCAAAGAAGTCCTGCAGCCCACCCAGTACCCACGTGGGAGGTTTTTGGTGTGGGTCCTCCACAAGAATATTGTATTTATTGATGTGAAAAGTACTTTTGATATTTTTCTAATTGAACTTGTACACAATGTAACGTTAAAGTGTCCTTACCTCCCGCAAGGGATGAGTTATGTTTATAGTTATGTTGTTTGTTGTTGATGTTATTATAAAAATTGTTTTTCCTTTTTCAGCCCGGGATTGCTGACGATAACTAGGGGGGGATGTGTGGCCCAGCTGCGCTTGGTACACATGTTCCCAGGAGAATGCACGGAAAAGGTAAATCACAAATATCTGATAAGCACACAACACCTGACATTTTTCCTGGTTCCACCAGAGGGAGCCCTTGAGACAGCAGTGAGCAAAAGACAATCTAGCTGAACGCTAGAGGAGTCGTTGGTGTTACCTCAGGGAGAGCAGACACGAGATCTCTGTACGGAGTTACCTCAGGAGAGGCTGACATCCACTGCTGCCTGTGCTCACATTAAGGTGTGTGTAGGACGACAGGCGAGTGGTGACCTAGGAAGGAGTGACTTCGGTGACAGATCACCTTCACTCAACTTAACCGGACACTGGGTCCGAAGTATTGCTAGAACCTTCACGGCTAGCGAGAGAAACACCGGAATCCCTGCTGGACTTCAGGTCGCAGAGGGGCCCTTCAGTGCTGATACGTAACCGGGGTTAGGAAGACGGGAGTCTGGCAGGTACCGCCATAAAGACACTGTTCTGTCCACAAAAAGACCTCATCACAAGGTCAGCCGGGCGTAGAGAGAGAAGGAGTTAAACTTCGCTTCACGCAAGTTAGGACTCACACACATTAAAGAGAAAGGAGGCCTTTAAACCTACACAGTGATTACCTGGATGTGCATTCTCCTCCCTGAGCAGCTTCCCGGGACATACCTGCAACCATCACCAGTAAACGTATGGAAAGAGACTGATTTGTGTGTGACTACCTTATTGCTTGCACCCCTGCACCGCCATATCACCCTGAGGGATCCATCCAGTCTCGCCTGTGGGAGACTTAACACCTTGCTGCCCCAACCCTCAGAGGATTCACCCTGCAGCGCTGGTCACCCTGATCAGAAACCACAGGTGGCGTCACGAACTATTACTAAAATCCCCTGTAAATATTCCCCTTTGTATGAGCGCCCAGGGCAACGGACCGAGCTGTGCTACTTGTGACATTCCCCATAGACTTTAATGGGCTCGGTGCCGAGTACTCCATAACCCTGGGGTTTGTGCGGCTCATATGCACATCCAGGTAATTGCTGAGTATGTTTAAGGCCTCCTTTCCCTTTAAAGTGTATGAGTCCTAACTTGCGTGAAGTCAAGTTTAACTCTGAATAGCACAGCTTCGCCCGGCCAACATTGTGGTGGAAGTCTTCTTTTGGTAGAACTAAGTCTACATCTGCAGCGTCCCGCTAAACTCCTGTTCTGCCTGACCCCGGTTATGTATCGGCACTTAGGACTACCCTCTGCGACTTGAAGTCCAGCAGGGATTCCGGTGTTTCTATCACTAGCCGTGAAGGTACTAGCAATACTTCGGACCCGGTGTCCGGATAATTTGAGTGAAGGTGGTCTGTCACCTATGGCACTCCTTCCTTTAGTCACCACTCGCCCGTCGCCCTACTCTCCTCCTTAACATAAGCACAGGGCAGCAGTAGGTTCTGTCATTAGCTTTCTTTCTTCTTTCCAAGGCTCGCTGACTGATTCTCAGTTAACTCAATGTTCTGCAAACTGTAGTCCCCTTCCTTCTTTCCTTCAAAGACTCTGTCCAGAGCAGCTCTCAGGACGTTTCGTCAGACTGAATACACGCTTGCTCCGAGAGTCACTTTCCACATTCATAGGGTACTAGCAGTCTGTCTGTTCTGAGATATCAGCTTGCAATCTTTCTCTCCTCTGTCTCTGACAGGAAATCCACACACGTCTGTCTCTAGCTCAGACTGAGCTCTGACAGGAAACATACTCCAACTAACTACACTGCTGCCTAACTCACACCCTTAAATAGTCTAAGGTTCCCTCTAGTGGTAATCTAGGAAAGTGTGAGTGTTGTGAATGAATATCAGATTTTGCAGTTACCTTTTAGTGCATACTCCTGGAACATGTGTACCAAGCGCAGCTGGGCCACACACACCCTTCTGGATTTGTGGAACTGAGCGAAGCTGGGCTCCACATTCCCCCTTAGTACAACTCAGCACTCTGGGGCTGAAATACTTTTTCTACAAAAAAACAGTAAACATTAGACAAACTATATCTTCCCTTTACGGGAGGCGAGGCACTTGAACTGTTGCATAGACAAATAAATAACTATATACATTGATACATGGTAAAAACAATTAAGGGATGAGCAACCGAAAAGTCCGAGTCTCTTTTGGAAGATTGCTCAAAGGGTACCGGTAATGGAAAAATAAGTAAACAGTGTCCATTTCACCTGAATTGGCATTAAAAGCAAAAGACAAATTAGTAAGCAACTGGGTAAGGCACAATAGAAATAACAATATATTACAATTATGTACAATACCTCTAGGGTAACTATCTACTGTTATTAGGATGTTGCCTAGTCTTTATACCTTGCAGGGAGTTGTCCTTTCGCACTACGGGTCGACTTACGTAGTGCGGGGGTATGCGTGGTGTCAGTGTCCCTGTCTGTTCTACGTGCTGGTAGGTTATAGAATTGTATAAGCAGAGGCAATCGTATTCAATCAAGAGTAGTTCACAATGTAGCCAAGGGAAGGAATTTAGTAGCATTACTACTAAGAGAACATACCCCATCAGACAATTCATTAACTGCAAAAGCATTGGGGTCATCTACAACATTACCTGCGAATGCGGCGTACAATATGTAGGGAAAACAAGAAGAGAATTTAGGAAGAGAATAGGAGAGCATCATAGGGACATCATCAACAAAAAGACACCCCTGTAGCTAACCACAAAATCAAATGCATGGAGGTGATGTTAAATCTCTGTCATTTATGGGCATTGAAAAAATCAACAAAATCAAAGAGGAGGAGATTGGGACAAACGGATCCTTCAGAGAGAAACATTTTGGATCTTTAATCTCCAGACAACCCATCCAAAAGGATTAAATGAACTGATAACCTTTTCTTCCTTCTTGTAGTGTAAGGACCACTAGGGCGTCCAAAATAGGGTGAGCCGCTGTTGAGTGGGGGCGCCACTGCGCAGGTCTTAGGGACACAATAGACAGGGTAAAATAGGGAATCCTTAGTGTGCACCCTTTCTATCCTTCATCAAGAAGGTCTGTCGTGTCTCATTTACATGCAATACCATTTAATTTACATTCAGCCTATAGTTTCTCATATCAAATGATCAACATCAATACATCATATATAATTTTGCAAAAAAATATTTTTTTTTCTATCGTATTTTTTCTTTTGCAATATGCCCACGTTACTGATTTAATGGATATGATATGCTCATTATTCTAGATATCGCCATGAACGGATTTGTTATCTCCTGCAAATATTCACAAACATAGGCATTAAATTTCTGGTAGATCTTTTGTTTTAAGATCTTGTACCATTAATATACATGTTTCTCCCAGTCAATTTTCATTTTTATGGGGAACATGTAATTTCTACCTCGGCGCTGCAAATGCAGACTCTGTAGGGACGAATCGCCATATTTTGCAGACACCTATATACGATCTATACTGTGGGATTCTTTCTTCCGTAAACCGGAAAGGACGTTCCTCGAGGTTGAAACAGCTCGGATCATAGCGCATGCGCTATATGACCAGCATATGCGTTCCATATACCGGATGTGACGAAGTCAGCGTCCGGAACAGAAGACCGAACGACACACCCGGTGTTTATAAAATACATGATCGCACACACGCCGCTAGGTCCTGTCTCAGCACGATACGATTAAAATCTCCTCGGAAGATTCTTAAACTGATGAAACGCGTCGGGAGACGCCCCTGGGGTAGAGACCGCCTAACATGACATACATGTACGGGATGGATCTCCCCCAGGCGCAAAGAATCATGCCCGAAATTTGAAGCCGCAGATGAGTATCATAAAAATTTGAAAACCACAGTGAGAGTTAATATTGACCGGGTCTATGTTACCCTGTTACTTCCCTGATGGCATTATGTTCATTCTGCTTTTAGGGGTATGTTAATATATGGATAACTATGGCAGGAGATTAATTACTAATAGCTCCAAGTATTGAAGGAGCATTAGATTTGTTTCCACAAAAACCAGATATATGAGATTTTTATATATGGATAACGTGCATATAAGGGGTCATTTTCAGCGATAGAGAAGGATTGTAATATATGTATATATTTGGTGGATACCCAAAACACCACTATTACGTCTACATACTTCAATATATTGAATTACCATCAAAGAGGAATTTATTCTGTAAGTAATTTCAGTGACAGAGGAGTATTGTAGAACATATGTATACATCTGGTGGATATTTAAAACATCATTCTCGTATATACTTTTGAATCTAAGGAACTCCCATGAAAGAGGAATTTATTCGATAAGAAAACAGTGATGTTATAATAAGGGCCCACTTTGAAGAAGGAATATCTTTTATTCCATACAGATATCCCCATCATAAGGGAAACGTATTTAAACGTTCCCACGGAATATTGTGGGTATTCTGAATATTCATATGCATTGCTGTCCATATAAAGGTTTCTGGTAAACCATTGGATTTTTTGTTGTGGTCTTTTATGGTTATTTACACTTTTTGTTTGTTTGGTTTTTTTTTTTTGCACATCCACTTTAAGCACAAAATGCACTTTTGTATTTTAATAGTAGAATAAAGGTTAAGTTTTATTATTTCAATCGGCTACATTGTAGGTTATAGAATTGCCTTAATCTCTCTAGAGGACTAGCAAGTATACTCTGGGCTGGGTTATCTGGTTCTGTCTCTGCAGGGGATCCTTCTTCCTGAGATTCTGCTTCTTGGGATTCTGCTTCTTGGGATTCTGCTGGAGCAGGGTCCTCTGGAACAGACTCTGCTGCGGCAACCGGCTCAACTTGATGTAGAGGTTCTCCTTGTTGTTGATAAAATTGGAGTACAGGGATGATAACGGCTTCTCCAATTCGGGGCCAATCCGCCGGGAAATCTCCCAATTCCATATATATGACTGCTTCGCCATGTTCCTCCTTATTGATGACAGGTTCTTCCTCTTGAAGTTTCAACAGATCCGGACACAACTTTAGGTGATCTCTGGATACAGTTGTAGTCATTTTCCCTCCATCTTTACTGATTAGACACGTTTTCTTGTTATCAAACCTGGAATTCAACACAGTGTAGGGCTCTGTTTCCCACTGATCGTCGAGTTTGTGCATCCTCCTCTTTCTTTTCAGCACGACTTCACCAGGTGTGAAGGGTTCTGCTGGCGCACACTTGTTGTAGCGAGTCTCTTGCTTGTCTCTCACCCGATTGAGACTATCTTCAACGCAGGCCAGTACTTTTCTGTACTGTTCCTGTCTGGTCGTATCCCAGTCCTCGGTGGTCACATCCGCTTCGGGCTCTACAACACCAAGCTCCAGGTCCATGGGCAACTTTCCTGGTCTTGCCCGCATGAGATAAGCTAGAGTGCAATTGGTGGAACTCACAGGTATGTGATTGTACAGATTTACCAGGTCAGGTAGTAGGTCTGGCCACCGATTTCTCTCTTCAAGTGGTACGGTCTTCAGCAGGTCAATGACGATGTGATTCATCTTTTCACAGAGACCATTGTTTTGTGGGTGGTACGGTGTGGTTCTTATCTTCTTACATCCGTACAGATGGCAGAACTCTTTGAACAATTCGGCCTCGAAGGCGGGGCCTTGGTCAGTTAGCAGCTGCTCAGGGTATCCATGGGGTCTGCAGAAATACGCTTGGAATGTCTTTGCTGCTGTCTCTGCCGTCAGATCTTTGACGGGGCGACCACCAGGAACCTGGAGTAGTGATCCACCATGGTCAGGGCACAGGAGTATCCTTACCGGCTGGGTGACAACTTGACATGGTCCAGAGACACAATTTCCAAGGGTCGAGTCGTCTTGATGGGTTGCAGGGGTGCCTTCTGGCTGCTGTAGTCTTTTCTTCTGAGGCCACAGGGTCCACAATTTTAGCATCACCTCTCAATGGAGCTGCGCATTCCCATCCAGTAGAAACTACACTTCAACAGGGTCTCTAGCTTCTTCCAGCCAAAGTGCCCCACCTGATCGTGGTAGGCTTCCAACAGCATCTGGATATCCGTCCTGGGGACTACTATCTGCCATACCATCTCATGGGTTTTTGGATTGACGTACCTCCGGCACAGCTTCTCACGGTAGATGAACAGTCGGCTTCTCTCATTCCACAGCTGCCTTGCTTGTGGAGACGCATCCTTCTCCAGGGAGGAACCTTCTTGAGTTATCAGCTCCTTGATACGGCTGACAACTGGATCACTGTCCTGGGTCTCCTTCCAGCTGTGGTGAGGTAAAGGATTCAACGTCTTACCACGCTGCCTCCTGAAGGCTCGTTGCTCGTGGATCATCCCATTCCTGTGAAAGGCAGGTAGTTCAATCTCCTCCAGGTCATCCTCTTCCTCTTCTGTGTCTGACTTGTGAGGCATCCTGGACAGGGCATCAGCGTTGGCGTTCTTGCGGCCCGCCCGGTACTTGATTGTGAATTGGTAGTTTGACAGCCGAGCCATCCAGCGTTGTTCCATGGCTCCCAGCTTGACTATTTCCAGATGCGTTAAGGGGTTGTTATCAGTGTAGGCTGTGAATTTGCTAGAGGCTAGGTAGTGCTTGAACCTTTCGGTAATGGCCCAGACCAGTGCCAGGAACTCCAACTTGAAGCTGCTGTAGTGCTCTGGGTTCCTCTCGGTCGGGCGGAGCTTCCTGCTTGCATAGGCGATGACTTTCTCTAGGTCATTTTGCTTCTGACTTAAGACAGCTCCCAATCCTTCATTGCTGGCATCTGTATACAGCAGGAACGGTTGGCTGTAGTCAGGGTAGGCTAAGATCTCGTCACCTGTCAGGATCTCCTTCATGTCCTTGAATGCCTCAGCCTGTTCTTTACCCCAGTGGAATGGAGAATTTCTGCTCTTGAGGGACTGTCCCATCACGAGGTCTTGCAGGCTGCTCCACTGCCTCTCGGACACCAAATACTGCACTAAAAGTGCTGAGGCCTGGAACAGAGCAATGCTGGGCCCCCAAAAGGAGCCAGAGTGCAAACTTCACCAGCCGTTTAAACAGCACCTTTGCCAGAACCTTCCGGTCCGTATTGAGAAGCGCTATGGGACGCCAATTCTCAATACGGGACAAGTCCTTACCCTTTGACAGGATAATCAGGGCAGACTGCCTCATTGACCTGGAAAGAGCGCCGAGGAGAGACACTCGATAAACACCTCAGTCAAGAGGGGGACCAAGGTGTCCCTAAAGGTCTTATAAAACTCTGATCTTAGGCCATCCGGACCTGGCGATTTCTTAGGCCGAAGCCCATCAATGGCCAGTCGCACATCCTCTTCCCCGAGTGCCTCTGTCAAAACGTGAAGCGAGGGGTCATCCCCTGGCTCAGAGATGGCTTCGGCCAGGAAAGCCGACATCACGTTCCGATCCAGAACCCTCTTCCCCAAGAGGTGTGAGTAGAAAGATCTGATCACCTCCAGGATCCCTAATTTGGATCTGTTCAGGGAACCCGTATCGTCGACCAAACCTGTCACCACCTTACAAATCACTGACATTTTACAGTTTCTGTAGGGGTCGGGCGAGCGGTACCTCTCCAATCCCTCTCAAAAAACCAAAGATGTGTGCCTATCTTACTGACCCCTCTTGAGTAAAGACTTCACTCTGGAGATCTCCTCACGGTCACCTTCAGCCGAGACGAGATGTTCGAGTTTCCTCCTCAGTTCCTGATACAGGCGGTACCTGCTCAGGCTCCTGTGCTGGCGGAAGAAACTCGCAACCCGTTCCTTGAACTTCTCCCACCACTCTGACTTATCGCTACAGAGATCCAAAAGCGGTACCTGGCTCTGAAGAAAGTCCTCAAAGGATTGTCTTATCTCTGCTTCTTCCAAGAGGGACGAATTCAGCATCCATAGTCCCTTTCCCATCCAAGGGGTTTCTGAAACATTCAGAGAAAAATAAATCAGACAGTGATCGGAGAACTCCACCTGAACAACGGACACTGCTGAAGAGACGGCTTCCTCCTTCAAGAAAAACCTGTCTATCCTAGACCTACAGCTACCTCTATGAAAGGTGAAACCACAGTGACTTGGGGTGTACCGGATGTGGACATCCACCAGGCGAGCGTCACTAGCTATGCTATTAACAGTATTACTATCATAAGCCAGCCGGTCAATGGAGCCTCCCCTATCACGAAGCCTTGTGACAGTGTTAAAGTCAGTGTTAAAGTCACCTCCAAAGACCACCTGCCGGCTCGTAAAAAGATAGGGCTTAATCTTCAGGAAGAGACATTTACGGTCCACTTTGACTGTGGACCACAGATGTTAATGAGCCGAAGCTCCTGTCCCCTCATGAAGACGTCTAAGACCAGGCACCTCCCATTTCTACCTCGATAACTCTCCGTGATTCAACCGATGCAGTTGAGTCGCCCTCCAGAGCAATGGGAACTCGGATCTGAGCCTATAGACTTCTATGGGGGATGTCACGGCAACACAGCTCAGTCCGTGGCTCTGGCGCTCACCCTTTAATGTGGGATATTTACAGGGGAATTGAATGTTGGTATGGGGATTCGTGACGCCACCTGTGGTACCTGATCAGGGTGACCAGCGCTGCAGTGCAGATCCACTGATGGGTTGGTGTTGTGCAGCTATAGGTGTTAAGCCTCCCACAGGTGAGGCTGAGTCCTTCAGGACAGATAGTTATATGGGAAGCAGGACAGAAGGGAACTCGGCAGTTAGGAGTCAGAAATAGGACACACACACACAAGTCACTTTGGTACCTTTACTGAAGATGTTGCAGGCACATCCCGGAGCACTGTAGGGTGAAGGGTGCACATTCAGAGTCTCCCACTGAGTAGGTGTGTGGCCTCCTGTTCCTTGCCTTTCTGTATGAAGTCCTGGCCTGCATGTAGCTGGGCCTAACTTAGTCTCCGTCTTGTACCCGGCTGACCTTGTGATTGGACCTTCTCTGAAAGGACAGGGTCTCTAATGGCGGATTCTGCCGATCTCCGTCCTCCTGATCCTGCTATGTATCAGCTCTGTGGTACTCCTGGGACTTGTAGTCCTCCAGGAACTCCGGTGTTCTCCTAATGGGTCGTGGAGATCCCTATAGGCTCGGACCCCGGCGTCCGGTAAATACTTGTTGAGGTGAGCTATAAAGGCTCCTCTGCCTCTTTCACTTCTCTTTCCACTCGCCTTCGGCCTACCCGGGCCCTCACACGATTACACACACGGGCAGTTGGTGGGCCGCCTCTTTGCCGCTCTCTGAGCGTCGGCACGCTCCTGGCTCTCAACTTGAGCTCTGGAGTCCCTTGCTGCAAACTCCACTCGTCTGCTCTGTCTGCAGACTACTCGCCGCTTATTTCAACTCTGACTAGACTGGAGTGGATTCAGTTCCACTTTACTAGCCTCCACTTTGCTGAACTGAACTGCTCTGCAGTCTCTCTAATCTGACTGAACTTCACTTTACTGCAGACTGCAGCCTTCAGACTGACTGACTGAGCTGCAGTCCCTCAAATCTGAGCTCTCTTTCCTGTCTTCACCCTCCTTTTATATCACTATCAGAGCTCCCTCTGGTGGTCTTAGGGATGGGTGAAGGTGTATGAATGTATATTGAGACCTCCAGTGGTGAATTCCTTCTGCGCACCCTTCTGGGAGATATGAATCCAGACGCAGCTGGGCTCCACACAGTCTTAAAAAGGACTGCCACCCCGCTACACGGCTCAGCCGCAAGAGACCAGTACGAGGACCCACACCTCCACTCGCTCTCCGCCTTGCGTATGGCCCCCATATCTGTAAGTCTGGTCTCCTGCAAAAACAAAATTTCAGCCTCAAATCGGGTGAGAAAATCAAAGGCCGAAAATCTAGCCGCATCAGACTTTATACCCCTCCTTTTCTCTTGGAAGGCAGCTAGACCAAACTTATCTAGCCAATAGGACAACTCCACCTCTCTTCCCTCTACATTGATCGTCCGCTCCCCTTTTTTGAGGGCCTCCAGGAAACGGCGACGAAAAGCAGCATTCCCTGGGTCTGAGATGAGGAAGACCCCCGCAGAACCCCACCGGCAGCAGCCGCATAACTCATGGTGCCTGCAGGTGAGGGGGCGATGGACCAGCCCCTATTTTCCCTGAACCCTCAACCTCACAGTCAACCATCTCCACCTCACTTACCTCAGCCTCACCATTTTCACTAGTAGAAATCCCCCGCTCACTTTGATCTCCCACCAATTCTGCTACATAGATACATAATTCTGCTTCACCAAAACACACACAAGCTCTGCTACGCCATGATACACACAACTCTGCCACATCACAGCACACACAACTCTACTACACCAACATACACACAGACACACTACTGCTGCACCAAAACACATAGACACCAATGCTACATCAAAACACACACAAGCTCTGCTACACCATGACACACACAACTCAGCTACACCAAAACACACATAACTCTGCCACATCAAAGCACACACATCTGCTACACCAACACACATAAACACCAATGCTACAACCATGATACACACAACTCTGCCACATCATAGCACACACAACTCAGCCACATTATAGCACACACAACTCTACTACACCAACATACACAGACACACCACTGCTACACCAAAACACATAGACACCAATGCTACAACAAAACACACACAACTCTGCTACACTAAAACACACAACTCTACTAGACTAAAACTCACACACATAAGCTCTGCTACACCAAAACACCACAACCCTGCTTCCACCATAACACAACTCAGTTACACTAAAACACATAGACAAAACTCTGCCACACCAAAACAAACACAACTATGCAACACCAACACACACAACCCTGATACACCAAGAAGAACACAACTATACTATATCAAACAACAACCTTGCTGCACCAAACACACACAACTCTACTAGACTAAAACTCACACACATAAGCTCTGCTACACCAAAACACACACAACCCTGCTTCCACCATAACACAACTCAGCTACACTAAAACACATAGACAAAACTCTGCCACACCAAAACAAACACAA
>JARQOD010000002.1:630685572-630729393 GCA_033576555.1 Oophaga sylvatica
TTTTGGGACAATTAAGGGAGTACAACATCATATCCCTACAGGCAGTCATCCTCCCATCAAAGAGCGGTATAGGCCCATACCTCCAGCTCATTATCAGAAGGCTAAAGAAATGTTGAATGATATGAAGAAAGCTGGGGTGATAAGGGATAGTTGTAGTCCCTGGGCAGCCCCTCTAGTTCTGGTTAAAAAGAAAGATGGTAGTATGAGAATGTGTGTGGATTACAGGCAGGTGAACCGCATAACACACAAGGATGCATACCCGCTACCACGCATAGAGGAATCATTAGCTGCTCTGAAAACGGCTAACTACTTTTCTACCCTTGATCTGACTAGTGGTTACTGGCAAGTGCTGTGGCTGAGGAGGATCGTGAGAAAACGGCTTTCACCACCCCAATGGGCTCTGTGAGTTCGACAGAATGCCGTTTGGGCTCAGTAGTGCCCCAGGAACATTTCAGAGAGTGATGGAAAACTGTCTGGGACATCTCAATTTTGAAACCGTGCTGCTATACCTAGACGACGTTATCGTGTATTCCAAGACATATGAGGACCATCTGAAGCACCTGGCAGAAGTGTTGGAGTCCCTGTCCAGGTACGGGATGAAGTTGAAACCCTCAAAATGCCATCTACTCAAGCAGAAGGTACAATACTTGGGGCACATCGTCAGTTCGGAAGGAGTAGCGCCGGACCCAGAGAAAGTCACTGCCATCCAGAAGTGCCGGAGCCGAAAAACCTTAAGGAAGTGCGACAGTTCCTGGGACTAACGGGTTACTACAGGAGATTCGTGAAAGATTACACGAAGAAGGCAGCTCCTTTACAGGACCTCCTGGTAGGACAATCTTTAAAGAGCAGAAACCCTCCTTTCAATTGGGGTAAGGAACAGGCTGAAGCATTTCAAAAGATGAAAGAGATCCTGACAGGTGATGAGATCTTAACCTATCCTGATTACAGCCAACCGTTCCTGTTGTACACCGACGCCAGTAATGAAGGGTTGGGAGCCGTTCTCAGTCAGAAGCAGAATGGACAAGAAAAAGTCATCGCATATGCTAGCAGAAAACTCAGGCCAACTGAAAGGAATCCGGAAAATTATAGCAGCTTCAAGCTAGAGTTTCTGGCGCTGGTCTGGGCCATTACTGAAAGATTTAAGCACTATCTGGCCTCCAATAAGTTCACGGCGTACACAGACAACAACCCGTTAACGCACCTGGAAACCGCCAAGCTGGGTGCCATGGAGCAGCGATGGATGGCTCGGTTGTCCAATTATCAGTTTACTATCAAGTACCGGGCAGGTCGAAAGAATGCTAATGCTGATGCGTTGTCCCGAATGCCGCATGACTCTGACACGGAAGAAGAATCGGACGACCTGGAAGAAATTGAGCTACCCGCGTTCCATCGAAATGGGGTAGTCCACGAGCATCAAGTCCACAGAAAGCAGAAAGGTGCAACATTAAATCCTTTACCCCATCATAGTTGGAAAGAGACTCAGGACAGTGATCCAGTGGTCAGCCGCATCAAGGAGTTGTTAAGACAGGAAGGCTCCTCTCTGGAAAAGGATGCACCTATGTCAGCCAAGCTCCTGTGGAACGAGAAAAGCAGGTTGTTCCTATACCGTGAGAAGTTGTGCAGAAGATACGTCAACCCCAGAACCCATGAAATGGTCTGGCAAATCGTGGTCCCCAAGGCAGACGTCCCAATGGTGTTGGAAGCGTACCACGATCAAGCAGGACACTTTGGCTGGAGGAAGCTGGAGACCCTGTTGAGATGCCGGTTCTACTGGGTAGGGATGCGCAGCTCTGTCGAGAGGTGGTGTCGGAACTGTGGACCCTGTGGTC
The DNA here is from genome assembly GCA_033576555.1 of Oophaga sylvatica. Taxonomy (NCBI): domain Eukaryota; kingdom Metazoa; phylum Chordata; class Amphibia; order Anura; family Dendrobatidae; genus Oophaga; species Oophaga sylvatica. Next base: position 630,687,402 of record JARQOD010000002.1, read on the forward strand.
TCAGAAGAAAGGACTACAGTAGTCAAAAGGCCCCCCTGCAACCTATTCGGACGACTCGTCCCCTGGAGATTGTGGCCTTGGACCACGTCAAACTGTCGCCGAGTAGATCTGGATACTCATACGCCTTGACCATGGTGGACCATTACTCCAGATTCCTGGTGGTTGTTCCAGTGAAAGACCAGACCGCAGTGACGGCCGCGAAGACCTTTCAAGCAAGCTTCTGCAGACCGCATGGGTATCCCGAGCAAGTCTTAACCGATCAGGGACCTGCTTTCGAAGCTGATTTATTCAAGGAATTCTGTCATATGTACGGGTGCAAGAAAATAAGAACAACACCATATCACCCTCAAACCAACGGTCTTTGTGAAAAGATGAACCATATTGTCCTTGACTTGTTGAGATCCATACCGTTGGAAGACAGGAATAGATGGCCGGATTTACTACCTGATTTGGTTGATTTGTACAACCATATACCTGTAAGCTCAACTAACTGCACTCCAGCCTATCTTATGAGAGCAAGGCCCGGAAAACTACCAATGGATCTAGAACTTGGAGTGGTAGAACCGGAGGCAGACGACGCTGTTGAGAACTGGGACGTCAATCGGCAAGAGCAATACAGAAGAGTACAAATCTGTGTGGAGGAAAGTCTCAATAAGGCACGGAGAAACAGGAAGATGTTTACAACCGAAATGCTCCTGCCAAGCCTCTGATGCCTGGAGAGGTAGTATTAAAAAGAAAAAGAAAGATGCATAAACTGGATAATCAGTGGGAGCAAGAACCCTACGTCATACAAGATTCTAAATACGACAACAGAAAAGTTTGTGTCGTCAGTAAAGACGGAGGAAGAACAACGACCACTGTGTCCAGAGATCATTTGAAGTTGTGTCCAGAACACTTAAAGAGTTGTGAAAAGAACCCTGTCCTCAATCAAAGAGAAAGAAAGGAAGAGGTCATACACACCGATCTGGGAGATTTTCCTGCGGATTGGCCCCGACTGGGAGATGCTGTGATAATTCCAGTGTTGCAGTTTTATCAGCCACAAGAGGAAGTTCTACCTCCAGTTGTGCCTGTGGTGCCAGTTGAGCCCGCTCAGGAGTTACCCATCCCAGCAACACCTCAACCTGTGGAACCTCAAGATGGATCATCTGAAGCAGCGCCCCATACTATGGGATCTCCTGGTGAAGCTGACTCACACCGCCCAGCCATCAGTACGCTTGCCAGATCCATAGAAAGGTTAAGGCAGTTCTATAGTTTGCCGTTACGCAGTGCAGACAGATCGCAACTTGTTATACCTGAAACTACACCACGTAGATCAGAGAGAATCACAAAAGGGAAATTACCCATTAGATATCAGCAGTGATTATAACGAATTTATGTGAACATTGTAAAAGTCTATATATATAAATGTGTTTTTTCTCTATTATGTCTTCGTTTAACAATGGACTCAGAGGCTGAGGACTGAGCCAGCCCAAAAACTGTATCCTGTACATAGTTGCACTAAAGTGCCTTCTTAATGGTTTCACATGAACCCTTGACTCACCTCTGAACCAAAAACCCGTGTGGTGTGGCACTGAGTGAGGTCTGCATTCGGACGTCCTGCAGCCCACCCAGGACCCACGTTGAAGGTTTGGTGCGGGTCCTTCACAAGTATATTGTATATATATTTATTAAATGCTACTTGATACTTTTGTATTTCTATATGTAAAATGTTATTGTTTGTAACGTTCAAGGTGTTCTCACCTCCCGGATGGGAAGATGTTATTGTTTAATGTTTATTGTATGAACAAAAATGTCTCTTTATATTTTACAGCCCGGGAGTGCTGTCGTTTACCATGGGGGAATGTGTAGCCCTGGTACACAATACCAGGAGGATGAGTGGAGAGGTAACAGTTAAGGTCTCTTCATGACATCATGTACACTTCTGACACACCCAGCAGGGGTGTGGAAGGGAGTGATTTAGTCAGTCAGTGTTCGGACTTCAGAGTAAGAAGTCAGTTTCCTGTCCTTGGACAGAGTAGACGTGTCCAGTTTAAGTCTATCATCAGTTCAGAAAGTGGAGTCTGGTGTAGGTGTCTGTATACACCTTAGTCTAGTCAGAGCTGTGCCCCACTGGAAGAAAGACTGAACTATCTATTAAGAGACAAGCAAGGCGAAGGGCAAAGTGGAAGGAAGGTAATTGGAGAAGTGCTTTTGACTTGGAAAAGTCCTGCACGTTGCAACCGGTTACTGGGGACCGAAGGATCACTATTGTACAGCATAGTGAAGAGAAAACCAGGAATCTACCGGACCCTAGGTCGCGGCAGACAAGCCCCTTTATAGTCAGAACGTAGCTGGAGTCAGGGGGTGTGAAGACTTTGAGTTGTGCACGACAAGAAAAGGATTCAGCTCCCTCGCAGGAAGGCTTCTAACACAAATTTGACTGGGCAGAACAGCTAAAGACTAGCTGGAATCATAGAGAGGATTACGCTTCAGGCTGGTCGTACTCAGCTTCATTGGAAAGTAAAGGAGGCCCCTAACTTGCTTATCTGTTGCCTCAAAGCTCATCCTCCATCAACCCCATCAGCCTCCCTGGGACCTGCCTTATCATCCTGCAAGTAAAGGTATGGAAAGACGTTGACTGTGTGAGACTGAGTTATTATTGCATGCCTGCACAATCCTCACCTAACTACCGACCTGAGGGAAGAGTCCCACCTGTAGGGGACCCGACATCTAGCTGCATCACCATCCCCTCAGAGATCTACAGCAGCGCTGGTACTAATTACCAGAATACTACAGGTGGCGTCACGAACTGTACATAAATCTATCCCCTGTAAATATATCCCCAACATACGCCAGACCGCCCGGGCCACAGACCGAGCCACAGCTACCTGTGACAAACCCCATAGACTTCCATGGGCTCGGCTCTGAGTACCCCATTGCCCTGGTAATCCACAATTGTGGTGGCGGGTCGACACAGGTGCTTGCTAAATACTTGTGCGTACTCTTGTACCACCCGTAGTACCCCCTGTTTCTGGTGGACGGAAGTGGTGTCTGTCCCTATATGAAGCTGCTGACACCAGTCCGCTACCGGGGTTGCCGGATCATTATCCTCCGCTGGTTGGCGGGAGGCTAAGGACTCGGTTGTGAGGATAGAATTGTTATCTACGGCATGTAATTTAGCAACTGTGGCATAACGTGGCAAATTTACTTCATCGTCCCCCCAGTTGAGAAGTCGTACAGGTACTCTCCCATTTATTACTTCCACTACCCCTCTAGCAATCATGAGTGTAGGTCTATGTTCTGAGCGATGGGGTTCTACTACTGCTTGGTAGTTCTGTCCTCTCAGACCTATGGCTGCTCTACACCATATTAACATTTCACTCATTGGGGGTATTACAATGGGGTTCGAGTCTGTGACCCGTACATTACCGATTTCACCATCTGTAAGCTTCGCTTGCTGCTGGCACATCAGGGCCCGGATCTCCCTCTGGATCACTCCCTTCTGCTTTGGCTTGGCAACTTCAGCGAGCTGTTGGAGCAAAAACACAACTTCTCCCAGACAGTTACTGATAATGTTAGTACCTAATATCACATTTAGGCCATTTTCCTCATTCACAGTCTTTACCACTAAGAGTCCCTGATCCTTCAGCTCCTCCCTGCCCACTTTTACGTTCACGTTTTTGGCTCCAATCACTTCAACAGGGAGACCATTGGTGGCGTACACTGTCAAGTCAGGGCTCGGGGCTGGAGACTGTCCATGGACCAAAATTTATTGTAAAGGACATCAGGTATGATAGTCACCGGAGATCCAGTGTCCAGCAGTGCAGGGATTGCAATCCCGTCCAGAATTATGGACAGGTAGGGCCGTCCACCCACGAACCTGCGGTTCCAATCTAAGGGGCCTGATGAGTCTACTCCTGGGTGTTGGCCCTCTGACCCAGGATCGGCTCGTTTAAAGGACATTGCTGAGCCATATGACCTTTTTGGTTGCAGCGGTAGCAGATGATCTCCCGGCGAGGATGGTGTTGCTCAGGAGTCGCTCCTGGGGGTGGCGTGGTCCTCCTCCGATGAGGCGACGTCCTCCATTTCCTCCGGTTCATCCAAGGAACCTCCTCCGGACAGTCGGCTAGTAGGATCTTTCCTCTTTCCGCAGTTGCAGGGCCTCCATTACAGTGGCTAAGTTCTTAGTCAGCTGGCGCACTTCTGAGCGCAGACATTCCAACTCACTAGGGGGCGCCACCTGCGTTTTAGCTTCTGCCACCTGCAGGGAAAAGGTGGGTACTGCCGGCTTAAGAGTGGCTTCATCCGGGTGATACTGATTTGCCACCTCAGGCTTTTCCAGGGGTCGCAGTCCTTTTATTGCCATGTCTTTTAGGGCATCAAAGGTGGCATCTGGATGATCCAAGGACCACCAGTTTACAGTCCTGCCTTCCGCTGGAGACCTCAGTCCCCGCACGAATTGCTCTTTCAACATTTGGCTCTCATCAATGGGACTTGTGGGGTTAGCCTGTTTAAGAGCTCGCAGGGCCCCCTGTAGTCGGCAGGCGTAGTCCCTAATACTGTCACCCGGTCTCTGGAAGCACTGATAAAATGCCATCCGGAGATCCGTTTCTGTGCGGTCCTCAAAGATGGCGTGTAGCTTTAAGAGAATCGCAGGTACCGACTCCTGGTCTGTAGTGGGCCAAGTCTCTACTTCTCTCTCAGCCGCACCAGCTAACTGTCCTATTACCACAGCAGCTTTTTGCTTCTCAGTCATAGAGTACATATCCAAAATACTACATATTTTCCTTTTAAACCCTGGCAGGGTATCGGGCTCGCCGCTGTACAGGGGAAGCCACTTCGCTCCTGGCATGTATGGGAGCGTTAGGGGCATAAGCGGGACCACCGGACCAGGGGAGGGGCCTGCACCTCCATCCCGCGCTACAACGCCAAGCGGTGGGCTATTGGGGCCACCGGCTGGGACCGCTCCGTCTGCCGGTTGCTGCGACATGTTGATGCCCCCTTGGTTAATCTGAGCCTACCTCTTTCACAGGCTGCAGCGTCGCAGGCACAGCGGTGGAGACAGGACCTTTGTCGCTGGCGCTCTGATGTCAGAGCGTTCACTTCCTGTTTCACAAGACCTGCCGCCGCGTCAGAGTTGGGGGCGGGGCCAGGGAACCAGCGCGCTCTTTCAGGTACGCCCCCCTTCTTCACCAGCGCCTGAGGGCACGAATATTGCGGTAAAGATGGCGGTATTTTGGCGCCAAATGCAGCAAACAGTCTTTTTCACCAAACAGTTCAATAGACACACAGGACTCACAATTGCAAGCTTTCGTATCCTGTTCGTGACGCCAAGTTTTTAGATGACTCGCTCCACAATTGTGGATACCAGGGCTATGGGGTACTCGGAGCCGAGCCCATAGATTTCTATGGGAGATGTCACTGGCAGCGGGACTCGGTCCGTGGCCCTGGCAGTCAAGCGATGGGGAATATTTACAGGGGATTGTAAGGATAGGTAGTTTGTGACGCCGCCTGTGGTATCTGGTCAATTGGACCAGCGCTGCTATAAGAATCTTCACAGGGGATGTTATGGGGCAGCTGGGTGGTAAGTCTCCCACAGGTGAGACTGGTCCCTGGAAGTCTATGGTGATGATGCAGGGTGTAATTAAGAATTCAGTCACACACAATGCAGCTTCTTTTCATACCTTTACTGGTAGATGGTTCAAGCAGGTCCCGGGGAGCTGGTCGGGGTGGAGAATGCACATTCGGGTAACCACTGAGCAGGTTAGAGGCCTCCTTTACTTCATATATATCGGAGTCCAAACTTGCATGAAGCGAAGTTAACTCTACAATCTCCAGCTTTCTCAATAGCTGTCAAGCCCGGCTGACTTTGTGGTGGAGCCTTCTATGTCTCTGAATCTCAGATGTTGAGAGAACTAAGTCTATATTTGCTGATCAGGCTAGACTCCTGTTTTCCCTGACTCCGGTTACGTATCAGCGCTTTGGGCTGCTCTCTGCAACCTGTAGTCCAGATAGCCTCCGGGTATCTTGTTACTATGCTTGAAACTCTAGCAACGCTTCGGACCCCGGTGTCCGGTGATTTAGTGCAGGTAATCCCGTACCTGAAGCACTTCTCTGTCCTTCTCCACTGCGCCCTTCGCCCTGCTTTTGCTCTTAGCATAAGCACTTGTAGCTTTCGATGGAAATGTCAGCTTTCTCCAGAGCTCGCTGAGCAGCTCTCAGTATCCTCCTTGTTTCAGCTTCTGTTGAGGTACTGATTAAGGGTAGCTCTGACTAGGCTAGGATGATTCACTTCACCCGTACTAGCCTCCACTTCCTTGTCAGGTGAGCTACGCTAGCTCTGCGAGGATTCAGTCCTCTCTCCTCTCCCTCCAAGTCCAGACTTCACTGGCACTCAACTGCACTGTCCGAAGACAGGAAACTGAATTGATCTGAGCTCTTCTCAGACAGGAAACTATCTGACTCTGCTACGTGTCACTACCTCCTATACCCCTGGTGGGTGTGTCTGAAAGTGTGAGTGACATGAATGATAACAAGCTTTTGTGGTTACCTTCCTGTGCATTTTCCTGGATAATGTGTGCCTTACATAGCTGGGCCACACAGCATCATACTATGTTGGGGTCACCTGGAGACATCATACTGTGGGGGCACCATACTGTGTAGGAAGCATCATACTACGTGTGAGAGGCACTGTGGAGCAACATGGAAGTGGGGCATCTTAATGTGCCAGGGACAGTTTGAGGGCGTCATTCTGTGAGGAGTTATACACTGGGGGTATGATACTGTATGGTAAGAGGCACTGTGTACGGGATGCAATTTGTGGCTATCATATTATTTGTTCAGTATGAAGTGGGGGCATCATACTGTTTTTGGGGAGGGGTCACTGTGTACGCCTCATACTGTATGGGCACCTTAGTTATCATAAAATGGGGCATCAAACTTTGTCCTAGGGCACCATGGGGGTGCTGTGGGGGCATTATATTGTGTGGAGGGTTATTGTGTGGACATTATACTGTGTGTGGAGGAATGCAATGTGGGTTCATCATACCATATGTGGAGGAATGTACTGTAGGGACATCATACTGTGTGTGGGGAATGTACTGTGGGGACATCATACTGTTTGTGTGGGGAATGTACTGTGGGGACATCATACTGTATGTGGGGAATGTACTGTGGGGATGTAAGGAGATGAACAGTGTTGCCAGTACGAAAAACACTCTGGGGCCGGAACTATCGGGGCCATCATCACTGTTGCAGGGGGACGACTTGTTTGGGTAGGGAAAGCCTGAGCACTTGACCGCAGAGGGCAGGGGCGACATAAAAGGGGCTGAGCGTGGGAAAGAGGGAGACTTGGTGGGAAGGCGACAACACAGCAGGAAGAAGGTTGACTCCCTCTCCTCAACTACCGCCACTGACGCCAGCCCTTTACAGACTTTCCGACTCCCAACCTCTTTACCGATTGTCCCTCCATGATCCAGACCCATAACGGATAGTGCAGCAGACGTATCTTTATTTCCTGAACTTTGTGACTCCGTGCGAGGCCTCGTTACCCCTGCAGCCTGCACGGCGTTGTGCTCCCGGTGTACCGCGGACTCCTGGAGCAGCCAGCAAACGGAACTGTACCCACATTTCAATGGACCCAAAAGCAACGAACTCAAAATCAACGGATCCGGATACTTCGGCACAGTCAGGAGACTGCATCTCGTTTCTACACAGCAGAGCCAGAGACTTTGTTCACGGATTGCGACGCCATCAGGAGCCCAACAAGAACTCCAATTGATGAGTCTTAACCTTCACTTTTCCTCTTATTGTTACGTTCATTGCGAAGTTTCCTATTTGCCAAATCACCTGACTGCGGGAGGTTTCTTTGCATTTGTGTCCCGTAATTTCCTAAGTAAATTTCTGTTAACTCCTTCTCCGTCTCCTACTGTCTACTGCATCCGACGAACCTTTACAGGGACATCATACTGTGTGTGGGGAATGTACTGTGGGAACATCATACTATGAGTGGGAATTGTGGGGGAATTATACTTTGTGTGAAGGAAAGCAGGAAAGCACTATGGGGACATCATACTATGTGTTGAGGAATTTAATGTGGGGACATCATACTGTGTGAGTTGAGCGAAACAGGTCGTTCATTTTCAAAAGTCGCTGATTTTCGCCAAAGTCAGGTTTCATGAAACGAAACCCGACCGTGGAGTGAGTTCGGTCACGTGTTCGGCGACCATTTTGCTGGAGTCGGTTTTCCCCTACACTTTAAGCGCCTTTTCTCGGCCAATGAGCAAGGACGCAGGCTGTGGGCAACGTGATGACATAGCAGCGGCCAGCACCATCTTAGAGAAGGGCATTGCAGCGATTGGCTGGCTTTCAGTGGTGTCACAGTGCATATAAAATCCCTCAGCGCCGACCGCCATTTTACAATTGCCGAACTCAGTGTAGGGAAAGGTTGCTGGCGGTGCGTCTGAGCAGGGAGAGCGTTAGGCAGGGCCTAAAAAAAAATAACTTTGTGCTGATAGCGATTAGCTGTACAGTGACTGTGCAGCGAGAGGGGAGGATTTTAGTGTGTGCAGCAACGCTTGTTCTTAGGCTGCCTGCCTGCCAGTGACGCTGTAGAAATTGCTTGTGTGGACCATCAGATCTGATTACAGGCTGCCTGCCTGTGATAAAGGGGCAATTAATTTGGTGGAGTAGCAGAGCTGCCTGCCAGTGACAGTGTACAAATTGCTTGAGTGGAGCATCACATCTGATTAGTAGGCTGCCTGACTGTGATAAGGGGGCAATTATATTAAATTATATTCCCCCTTTTATTCCCCATTGACTTGCATTGGGGTCGGATTTTCAACTCCGACCCGACCATTTCCGTTAGTCGGCCGACTTCGTTCAACTCGACTTTTGAGAAAGTTGGGTTTCACGAAACCCGACTCGACCCGAAAAACGGGAAAGTCGCTCATCTCTATTCCTTTTATAAGGATAAAATGAAAAATATTTTGCCATATTGAAGGAGACCCCATCAAACCACAGAAGCCAGGCTTAAAAACTGATCATAGAGCAACATTTCTGACTGTAATTCCATAGTACCTATTTGATGACCCTTAACATCACAACCAGGATCCCTATTCCAAGGTGAACACCCAAAACAAACTTTATAACTTCCCCCAAAGAATTAACGCCTGTAATTAGGTGTCTATGGTGTTTTGGAGTCTATTATCAAGGGTCTTAAGTTAAATAAATACAGTGCCACTCTTGTCTGTAGGATGTGTTAGGTATTGCAGGCATTGAGTGAGTTGCAGCACCACCCAAGTCCACCGCAAAAGACTGGGAAAACCCAATACTTCTGTTTCCATGTACAGTGGCAGAAGTATAAACATTTGCTGCATATTCACCTTGTACTGTGACTTGTAGTAAATCATGTCCATGGCTCCAGGGTAAATACATCACGCTGTCAGTCCAAATAAACTAACGAGGCACGTACAGTTTATTTGGCAACAGTTCAGTGCTATAAATAACTGTTCTGGAAATTACTGTACCTTATTGTGTATGGATAATAATTATGAGAATTCAATACTTGCGCACGCCCATTTTGACGTCAATCGACCTGGAGTTTCGAACTGGAAAGTCAGGTATTGACAGGCTATGTCCTTCTTATTGTAGTTTTGGTGCTATCTGGACACTAAAAAAAGTGACTGATTCTAAAACATGTTCCATAATGTTGGTTTATGTCATCACAAGGGACGCTACAGAAATACCAGTCGAACCAAAGTCCTGGGCCCAAGGTAGTCCAAAATCCTTCTGCCACATAAAAAGCCACCAATAATAAAAAATTACATATGGTAAGTGGAGAACTGGGACACACGACAGTAGAAATACACTTGACAAGCAAACTACTCCATATGCAGTGAGGAGGCCAGAATGTCGTGCCTCTTCACTCGCTTTCTATTCCTCGTAGGCAGGCATGACCAGGTGGTCATCCCTCTTTTTTTATATCAATGTAGTAAAGTTTAATGAAAACATTTTATTTTTGCAAACAATTGCCATAATGGGGTTGTCTGATTTGAAAAACTTAATTTCCAATAAAGTCAGAAGATTCTAAACTAGAATGTATTTACTAACTCTCCCAGAACATTTGGGAGACTCCCGGTAAGGCCGGTGTCACACTTGCGTGTGTGATGCGAAAAACTCGCTCGAGTCTCTCGCATCAACACCCGGCACTGCCACCGGCACTTGGACCGGAGTATGCACTACATGTATTTCAGTGCCGGGTGTTGATGCGAAAGACTCGTGCGAGTTTCTCGCATCACACACGCAAGTGTGACACCGGCCTAAAAGAGAAGGTGCCTGGGGATCTTGAGCAATTTGAGCTAATCACCTTCAATGTCAATCAAAGACAAAGTTTCTCTATCATATAGAGCCTCAAACAGAACAGTCCTTCTGGTTTCTGTGTCTCAGGTTCCCCAGTTCTGGTCCTCAAAAACCATCAACAGGTCATGTTTCCAGGATTTCTTTAGTAATTACATCACCTGGACAGGCAAGAATTCCATCACCTGGGCAATACTAAGAAAATCCTGAAAATATGAACTGTAGGTGGCTCTTGAGGAAAGGAGTTGAGGAACACTGCTGTGTCTGAAAAGGCGTGTTTGTCCGGTAGCATTGAGCTAGCTTTTATTCTTGATTATGTCTCTTTGTCTGTTGCCGATCCTGACCTTTCCACATCAACCCAGCAGGTATTTCTGACTATGACTTCCTGTCTGCTACTGATCCTGACCTTTCTCCATCAACCTGACAAGTGTTTCTGACAGTCATTTTGACTGCTGCCAATCCTGACCTTTCCCCATCAATTTAGCTTGCATTGCCGACCACGTATTTTTTTTTGTCCACTGCCGATCCTGACTTTCCCCATCAACCCAGCTTGTGTTCCTATTTTTTCTTATCTGCTGCCCATCCTGACATTTGCCCATCAACCCAGCTGGAGTTTCTGACTATGTTTTCCTGTCTGCTGCTGATCCTCAGCTTTCCACATCAATCTAGCATATTTTTCTTACCATTTCTTCTTGTTAGCTGCTGATCCTGACCTTTCCTCATCAACTCACCTAGTGTTTCTGACCATGTTTTCTTATCTGCTGCCTTTCCTGACTTTCCCCATCAATTCAGCTGCTGTTTCTGACTATGTTTGCCGTCTGCTGCCGATCCAGAACATTAACCATCAATCTAGCTTGTTTTCCTGACCATTTCTTCTTGTCCGCTGCTGAGCCTGACCTTTCCTCATCAACCCAGCTAGTGCTCCTGACCATGTTTTCTTGTCTGCGGCCAATCCTTTTCCCATCAACCACCCGGCTTCCAGCTTGTGTTGATGACCATTTTTTTTGTCTGCTGACAATCCTGTCCTTTTCCAATCAACACAGCTTTTTACCTGACCATTTCTTCTTGTCTGATGCCAATCTTGACCTATCCCCATCAACCCGGTTTACGTCCATGACCATGTCTTCTTGTCTGCTGTCTATTCTGACCTTTTCCCAGCTTCCTGTACACTGCCTTGGTAACACAACCTACCCACTCAAAACAAGTTGCTAAGGGAGACTACTCAACACACCAAAACGTTTCCAGTTTGGAATTCCATTCGCTCTTGCAGAATTAAAGGGGTTGTCCAGGTTTAAACTAAATGTCAACAGTCACTCTATGTGACTGCAATGTGCTGAATTGTGAAGGTGTGTGATGTACCCTCTGTATGCTGCGTGTCAATGGGTGGTAACGTAATTGCATGTATGCAGGTACCGACTAAACTCTTGCACATCTGTCAATAGTAAAGAATTGATCATTAGTCAACACTAGACCACAAGTATGCAAAGTGCACTTTCACGGGGCATGCATGGGGAATTGTGACTGCTTGGACATCACACACCTTAGTGATTTGGCATTCTGAGGTCATATAGTCACTGCAGACTTTTCATTTCATCCTGGACAACCCCTTTAAATGTAAAGAAGATATCACTCCTTAGGCTCCACACCCTTGTTTAGCCAAATCTATTACTGATCCAGCGGCCTCACTTCTCATATTGACCACGTTACAGATAGCTACATTCAATAGCTATACCGGGGCTTTGGAGCTCTGTCTTTGAAAAATTGAGCTCTGACTTCTTTGAAGATGTATCAAGAAATAAATCAGCACAAACTATTAAACCTAGTTAAAAATTATACAACCCGTTATGTGTCTTCACAACATATTCTTGTGTGGCTCTGTCTACAAGACATCCAATGTGAGCGCATACCTGTCACGCTGTCTCAGGATAGAGGTGGACCGGGTCTATGCTGACCCTAAACTGGGGTCCTGACTAGTCCCTCTACCTGGAGGTACTGTTAATGGTACAGAGGTCCAGGCCGCCAGCGTAACCCTGTCTCCTGCAGATCCCTGACCACTGTAATCTAGTCCTGAGAAGGACCCTGATTACCACCACAGGGAATGGGCAGGTCTCAGCTTACAAACAGTATAAGACAAACGAGACAGACAAGGGGTAAAGTAAATACTGCCTTTCATACAAAAACTTCAACTATAGAGGGAACACAAAAGGTTAAGGAGATAAACAATAAGCGAGGAGAGGATAAACCACAACAGGCACTCTTAGCTTAAGTCTTCTCAGAAACGATCCGCTCTGCTGGTCTGAATGAATGCTTTCACCGACACTCTCCCAGCAGACAGGCAGGTATTTAAAGGAAACCAATTAACAACACATTAATTGCAGCTGAGCGAGGCTGGTGAGTCCAGCACAGAGAGAGAAAGAATTAACTCCCTCAGTGCCAAAAAACACCCAGCACCAGAAACTCAGCTGTGCGAAGTCAGGTGTGCAATCGCGACGATCTTCGCAGCGACACACCCGTGACAGTACCCCCCCTTCTACGAGGGGCCTCCGGACCCTCAGGGCCGGGTTTATCTGGGTGAGTAGTGTGGAAGGCCCGAACCAATCGGTCTGCGTTAATATCCGACGCAGAAACCCACGTCCTCACTTCAGGACCATACCCCCTCCAATGAACAAGGTACTGAAGGGACCGGCGATTCATACGTGAATCGATGACTCTCGACACCTGGAACTCCAAGTTACCATTGACCACCACTGGAGGAGGAGGTAGAGGTGACGGTATAACTGGCGCCACGTACCTCTTAAGCAACGATTTGTGGAACACATTGTGGATTTTAAACGTAGGAGGGAGGTCAAGACGGAATGCCACCGGATTAATTATCGAACTGATCCTGTATGGCCCGATGAACCTGGGACCGAGTTTCCAGGAGGGAACCTTAAGTTTTATATTCTTGGTAGACAACCATACCAGATCGTTCACACTTAGGTCCGGACCAGACACTCTCCTCCTATCAGCCATACGTTTGTATCGGTTCCCCATAGTACTCAGATTATTCAGCACTCCTCTCCACACCGAAGCAAGTGACGACGAAAATCGTTCCTCCTCAGGAACCCCAGAAGAGCCCCCCCCATTGAAAGTACAAAACTGGGGTGAAAACCATATGCCCCAAAAAACGGGGACTTACCAGTGGACTCGCTCCGCCTATTGTTAAGAGCGAACTCTGCCAGAGGCAAGAAAGAAGACCAGTCCTCCTGGTTCTCTGAGACAAAACACCGGAGATATGTCTCTAAGCTCTGATTCAGACGCTCTGTCTGACCATTGGTCTGCGGATGAAAAGCCGAAGAAAATGACAATTGCATCCCCCGCCGTGAACAAAATGCCTTCCAGAATTTGGACACAAACTGAGACCCCCGATCCGACACCACATCGGAAGGCAACCCGTGAAGTCTCACAATCTCCCCAATGAACACCTGCGCCAGAGTTTTAGCATTAGGAAGAGCAAGAAGAGCAATAAAATGTGCCATCTTACTGAACCTGTCAACTACAACTAGTATGACAGTTTTACCTGAAGACGGAGGGAGGTCCGTAATGAAGTCCATAGACAGATGCGTCCATGGACGCTCCGGGATTTTCAAAGGTAAGGGGGCCCCAGATGGACGGGTATGTGGGGTCTTAGAGCGTGCACAAACCCCACAGGACGCGACAAAAGTTACCACCTCCTTATTTAAGTTAGGCCACCAAAACCGGCGTGAAAGGAGATCCACAGTTGCTTTACTCCCTGGGTGTCCTGCCAAAGCAGAATTATGGTGTGCCTCGATAACCTTTTGTCTTAACTGATCTGGAACAAACAGTTTCCCTGGAGGTCCTACAGGGGCGTCCCCCTGAGCCTCCAATACCTCCTCCTCAAGCTCAGAGCATACAGCCGACACCACTACTCCCTCCTGAAGGATAGGAACCGGGTCATCCGTCTTCCCGGCCCCAGGGAAACTGCGAGATAAGGCATCAGCCTTTACATTTTTGACCCAGGACGATATGTGACGACAAAATTAAACCTGGTAAAAAACAACGACCATCTAGCTTGTCTGGGATTCAGACGTTTTGCAGACTCTAAATACAGCAGGTTCTTGTGATCAGTAATGACGGTGACCGGGTGGACTGCCCCCTCCAAAAAATGACGCCACTCTTCAAAAGCCAACTTAATGGCCAAAAGTTCCCTATTGCCAACATCATAATTCCTCTCAGCGGACGACAATTTTTTAGAGAAGAAAGCGCACGGATGCCATTTACCAGGGGACGGACCTTGAGATAATACTGCACCCACCCCTACGTCAGACGCGTCTACCTCCACAATGAACGGTTGTGATGCATCCGGTTGAATGAGTATGGGTGCCGAAGCAAAACATTTTTTCAAGGAGGAAAATGCTTGACAAGCTTTGTCAGACGACCTTGAAAAATCCGTCCCTTTTTTTGTCATGTCAGTGAGAGGTTTGACAACGGATGAGAAATTACGAATGAATTTCCGGTAGTAGTTAGCAAACCCCAGGAAACGCTGCAGTGCCTTAAGATCCTCTGGCCGATCCCACTCAAGCACTGCCTTCACTTTCCCAGGGTCCATACGGAAACCGGAAGCTGACACCAGGAATCCTAAAAACTGAAGTTCCTGTACGGCGAATACACACTTCTCCCATTTGGCGTACAGTTTATTGTCTCGCAAGATCTGCAACACCTGTCTCACATGCTCCTGATGAGACACAAGATCCGGCGAGTAAATTAAGATGTCATCTAGATAAATGACAACAAACTGTCCCACTAGGTGGCGAAAGATGTCATTAACAAAATGTTGAAACACCGCCGGGGCAGTAGTCAGACAGAATGGCATGACAAGGTTCTCATAATGTCCCTCCGGAGTGTTAAACGCCGTCTTCCACTCATCCCCCTCCTTCATCCTAATCAGATTATACGCCCCCCTGAGATCCAACTTAGAGAACCATTTGGCGCCCACAATCTGATTGAAGAGATCGGGAATAAGTGGGAGCGGATACGGATCTCGGACCGTAATCCGATTAAGCTCACGGAAATCCAGGCAAGGGCGTAGGCCTCCATCTTTTTTCTTCACAAAGAAGAACCCCGCGGCCACCGGGGAAGATGAAGGTCTAATATGCCCCTTGGCCAGACTTTCCGAAATATAATCCTTCATAGCTTGCCTCTCAGGACCAGAAAGGTTATATAACCTAGATTTAGGTAGCTTAGCATCAGGAAGCAATTTTATAGAACAGTCATACGCGCGATGAGGAGGTAATTCTTGACACCCCTCCTCTGAAAACACATCCTCAAAGTCCTCCAGAAAAGGAGGTAAGGTTCTAGGCACGACCGCACCGATGACTGTGTTCATGCAGTTACTACTGCAAAATTCACCCCACTGGCTTATCTCTCTGGATTGCCAATTAATAACTGGGTTATGCTTAGTTAACCAAGGAAGACCCAACACAATAGGAGTGGGAAGACCCTCCAACACATAACAAGACAATAGTTCTTTATGTATTGCCCCCACTCGAAGGTCTATGTTATGCACGACTTGCAAAAAGCTACCTTGACCGAGAGGCCTGGCGTCAATAGAGAATATAGGGATAGGTTTGGCCAATACACTCAGTTGCATACCTTGCACCTGGGCAAACCGAGCGTCCACCAGATTAGCCCCGGCCCCACTATCCAGAAGAACAGAAATCCTCTCAGTTCTCGTACCTACCACCACCTCCGCTGGTACGAGAAACTGAGACGGACCTGGGGACGAAATACATACTCCCAGATTGTCGTCCACCACACAACCTGGGATTAAAAGTTTTCCGGCGACTTCTTGCTCAGTAAAGTACGGAATGGACACCCCTCAATAAAATGTCCCTCTCTCCCGCAGAAGAAACACTTTCTTGTCTTGCGGCGCACCGCCGATCCCCTCCCTCGGAATGATGTCCCTCCTAGCTGCATAGGTTCCTCGGAACAAACCAGGGGAACCTCAATATAAGGGACTTAATGTCACGCGGTCTTATGATATGTGTACGATGTCAGTAAACTATTCTTAAAAGAACAACACTCTATACAACATATAGATTAGCAACATCAGCATGTAAATACAGAATAGATTTACCTGACACGATATCCGTTGAACTCAGGGTTAATCTTGAGGACTTGATACACTGTCACAGGAAAGAGGAGGACCGGGGGTCTAACCTGACCCTAAACTGGGGTCCTAACTAATCCCTCACCTTGGAGGTACTGATAATGGTTCAGAGATCCAAGTCTCCAGCCTAACCCTGTCTCCTATCAGTCCCTGAACCCTGTAATCAGTCCTAAGAAGGATTCTGATTACCACCAAAGGGATATGGGCTGATCTCTGCTAAATACACAGATTAGACATATAAGACAGACTGGAGAAAACACAGACTTGCATACACACTCAAACACAGAAGGAACATAAATGATCTGGGATATTAAACTCTAAGCAAGGTGAGCTTAAAACAACTAAGGAGCTCTTTAACTTAAGTCTATACAGATACAATCCTATCTGTGGTCTGCATGAAGAATTTCACTGGCAACTCCCAACACAGACAACCAGAGATTTAAAGGAAACCAATCAACAAATAATTAATTGCAGCCGGAAGAAACTGCACCCAGTCCCAGAACTGAGCACAGACAGAATTAACTCCCTAACTGCCAAACACAAAGAAACAGCAACTCAGCTGTGAGAAGTCAGAATGTGCAACCGCGACGATCTTCGTGGCGATGCACACATGACAGTACCCCCCCTTCTACGAGGGGCCTCCGGACCCTCAGGGCCAGGTTTGCCCGGGTGAGTTCTGTGGAAGGTCCGCACCAAACGATCTGCGTTAATGTCAGACGCAGGAACCCACGTCCTCTCCTCTGGACCATACCCCTTCCAATGCACCAAGTACTGAAGGGACCGGCGATTCAGACGTGAGTCAATGATCTTTGACACTTGAAACTCCAAGTTACCATTGACCACCACTGGAGGAGGAGGTAGAGGTGATGGTATGACTGGTGCCACGTACCTCTTAAGTAATGACTTGTGGAACACATTATGAATTTTAAACGTAGGAGGGAGGTCCAGACGAAATGCCACAGGATTAATTATGGAACTGATCCTGTACGGCCCGATGAATCTGGTGCCCAGCTTCCAGGAGGGAACTTTAAGTTTTATATTCCTGGTAGACAACCATACCAGATCGTTCACATTAAGATCTGGACCAGAAACTCTCCTCCTATCAGCCATACGTTTATAACGGTTCCCCATAGCACTCAGATTATTCAATACACCTCTCCACACTGAAGCAAGTGACGACGAGAAACGCTCCTCCTCAGGAACCCCAGAAGGGCCCCCCCCATTGAATGTACAAAACTGGGGATGAAAACCATATGCCCCAAAAAACGGGGACTTACCAGTGGACTCGCTCCGCCTGTTGTTAAGAGCGAACTCTGCCAGAGGCAAGAAAGAAGACCAGTCCTCCTGGTTCTCTGAGACAAAACACCGAAGATAAGTCTCTAGGCTTTGATTCAGACGCTCTGTCTGACCATTGGTCTGCGGATGAAAAGCCGAGGAAAATGACAATTGCATCCCCCGACGTAAACAAAATGCCCTCCAAAACTTGGACACAAACTGAGACCCCCTATCTGACACCACATCAGAAGGCAACCCATGAAGTCTCACAATCTCCCCAATGAACACCTGCGCCAGAGTTTTAGCATTAGGGAGGGCAGGAAGAGCAATGAAATGTGCCATCTTACTGAACCTGTCAACAACCACCAGTATGACAGTCTTCCCTGACGACTGAGGAAGGTCCGTGATGAAGTCCATAGACAAATGAGTCCATGGACGCTCCGGAAGTTTCAAGGGTAAGAGGGTCCCAGACGGACGGGTATGAGGGGTCTTAGAGCGAGCACAAACCCCACAGGACGCGACAAAAGTTAAAACATCTTTATTAACGTTAGGCCACCAAAACCGGCGAGAAAGGAGATCTAAAGTAGCCTTACTCCCTGGATGTCCTGCTAAAGCAGAATTATGATGTGCCTCAATAACCTTTTGTCTCAACAGATTTGGGACAAACAGTCTCCCTGGAGGTCCTGCAGGGGCGTCCCCCTGAGCCTCTAACACCTCCTCCTCAAGCTCAGAACATACAGCCGACACTACCACCCCCTCCTGAAGGATAGGAATCGGGTCATCCATTTTCCCGGCCCCTGGGAAACTGCGAGACAAGGCATCCGCCTTAACATTCTTAGATCCAGGGCGATAAGTGACAACAAAATTAAACCTGGTAAAAAACAACGACCATCGAGCTTGTCTGGAATTCAGACGCTTAGCAGATTCCAAATACAGCAGGTTCTTGTGATCAGTAATGACGGTGACCGGGTGGACTGCCCCCTCCAAAAAGTGACGCCATTCTTCAAAAGCCAACTTAATGGCCAAAAGTTCCCTATTGCCGATATCATAATTCCTTTCGGCGGACGACAATTTTTTAGAAAAGATAGCGCACGGATGCCATTTACCAGGGGACGGACCCTGGGACAATATTGCACCCACCCTACGTCAGACGCGTCCACCTCCACAACGAACGGCTGTGATGCATCTGGTTGGATGAGAACGGGTGCCGAAGCAAAACATTTTTTCAATTAATACATTAATACCAGCGGATCGCTGGTCTCCCGCCTGTCACACGCAGCGATGCGTGCCTGTCAGCGGGAAACCAGCGATCAAAAAAAGGTCCTGACATTTCAGCGACGATCAGCGATACCCGGCAGGGGGGCTGATCGTCGCTGAATGTCACACACAGCGATATCGCTGGTGAGCTCGCTGCTGCGTCACAAAACTAGTGACTCAGCAGCGATCTCGGTAGCGATATCGCTATGTGAGACAGGCCCTTAAGTTGAATGGAGCAGGTCAGATATGGCCTTGGTCAGATGTGACATCATTTAAGTGTGACATCTTTGAAGTGTTACATCAGAAATATATCCAGAAATAGTCCAGAAATCGGTCAGAAGGTAAGAATAATCCCTGTCTTCTAATTTTACATGCCTTTCTTTTACCCTGCTCTTTAACCATGTTCACATTTGCCCTCACCTTTTTGCTCCACTAATCTTCACTCTCCTTCGCTATCCCCAAACCCCTGCAAGCTCTAACCTAATAACTGTCTCCCCCTCTCTCCTACCCCCCCACATCGCCTCATCTGCAGACCTGCTTCTTAACCTCAGACCTCTCCCACTAAAATATAACGTAAGCCGCTCACTCTCCTTCACCCATCTGCTTTCCCTTTCTCTGCTTCTTCTCACTGCTGGCCACATATCCCCCAATCCTGGCCCCCCCTGCCTCATACATCCCACTAATCCTCACCCTATACTTCTCACAGTAAGAGAAACTACCGCAATCCCTCACACTTAAAACCTGTGCCATTAAACCCTACCCCCCAGCTTTCTCTCTCTGGAGCACTCTGGAACGCCCGCTCCGTCTGCAACAAGCTCCACGTGACCCACGATCTCTTTACCTCCCGCAACCTCTCCTTCATAGCCCTCACTGAGACCTGGCTGACGCCCGCTGACACGGCCTCCCCTGCTGCACTGAGTTACGGCAGCCTCCACTTCACCCACACTCCTCGCTCTGGCAACAGACATGGTGGAGGCGTGGGTTTCCTTCTTTCTAATAACTGCTCCTTCAACCGTATCCAAACCCCATCCTCCCTCATCCTCCCTTCCTTTGAGGTCCACTCGGTCCGTATCTACTCTCCCTCTAATCTCCAAA
Organism: Oophaga sylvatica; assembly: GCA_033576555.1. NCBI lineage: Eukaryota > Metazoa > Chordata > Amphibia > Anura > Dendrobatidae > Oophaga > Oophaga sylvatica. Next base: position 630,707,533 of record JARQOD010000002.1, read on the forward strand.
TGGCCGTCATATACCGACCACCGGGCTCAGCCACTGCCTTCATTGACCAATTCTCCAGCTGGCTTCTTCACTTTCTCTCTGCTGACATCCCCACCATTATCATGGGTGACTTTAACATCCCTATTGACACCCGCCAGCCAGCAGCCTCCAAGCTCCTGTCACTTACTTCATCCTTTGGACTTACTCAGTGGTCCTCCACAGCCACCCACACAGACGGACATACATTAGACCTCATCTTCACTCACCTCTGTTCCCTATCTAATCTCACAATCTCTCCCCTTCCCCTATCAGAGCACCACCTACTCACCTTCTCATCCCGGTCCTCTTCACCTGCCCCCTATGTCCAGCCACTGGCACATCCTCGCAGAAACCTCGCACACCTAGACATTCACAGACTCTCAGACTCTCTCCTACCTCTGTCCTCCATATCTTCACTCCACGACACAGACAGCGCCACCACTTTCTATAACACCACCCTCACATTTGCCATAGACTCAGTCGCCCCTCTCACGCACGGCAAAGTGCGACGAATCAATAGGCAACCCTGGCACAACAATCTCACCAAAAAACTTCGACAATCATCCAGGGTCGCGGAGCGGCATTGGAAAAAAACACGCCTGCCAGACGACTTCACCGCTTTCAAACAAGCTACACTTGCCTTCAAAATAGCCCTCACCTCTGCTAAACAGACCTATTTTGCAAACCTTGTATCTTCATTATCCTACAACCCAAAACAACTGTTCAGCACATTCAACTCTCTCCTCCGCCCACCACTGCCACCTCCAACTCCCCTCATCTCTGCCGAGGACTTTGCCACCTACTTCAAAAATAAGATCGACCAAACAAGGCAAACCTTTACTGTTCCACCACCCCAACCACTCCATATACCAGACCTCTGTCCTTCCCTACTAACCTCCCTCTCCAACATCACTGAAGGAGAGCTTACTCACCTCCTTTTCAAATCTCACCTCACCACCTGTGCACTTGACCCCATCCCTTCCCACCTGCTCCCCAACCTCACTAACACGCTCATCCCAGCCCTAACCCATCTCTTCAACCTATCGCTATCTTCTGGTACCTTTCCCTCTGCCTTCAAACATGCCACCATCACACCCATCCTCAAAAAAACAAACCTTGACCCAACTGCTATGCCCAGCTATCGCCCAATATCATTGCTCCCGTTTGCTTCCAAACTCCTTGAGCAGCATGTCCACGCTCAAGTTTCCTCCCACCTCTCATCTCTCTCCTTGACAACCTCCAATCTGGCTTCCGCCCCTACCACTCCACTGAAACTGCCCTGACCAAAATTACTAATGACTTACTCACAGCTAAAGCTAACAGACAGTTCTCCATCCTCCTCCTCCTTGACCTGTCATCTGCCTTTGACACAGTCGACCACTGCCTACTGCTACAGATTCTTTCTTCCCTTGGCATCAAAGACCTTGCCCTGTCCTGGATCGCCTCTTACCTTTCCGACCGCACATTTAGCGTCTCCCACTCCCACACTACCTCCTCATCCCACCCTCTCTCTGTTGGAGTCCCTCAAGGCTCTGTCCTGGGACCCCTACTTTTTTCCATCTATACCCTTGGCCTAGGACAACTCATAAAATCCCATGGCTTCCAGTACCACCTGTATGCGGACGACACTCAGATCTACCTCTCTGGCCCAGATGTCACCTCTCTGCTGTCCAGAATCCCGGAGTGTCTATCAGCCATATCCTCCTTCTTCACCTCTCGCTTCCTAAAACTCAATGTAGACAAAACCGAACTCATCATCTTTCCTCCATCTCATGTATCTTCCCTACCCGATCTATCTATTATGGTAAATGGCATCACGATCTCTCCTGCACCTGAAATCCGCTGCCTTGGAGTAACTCTCGACTCTGCCCTGTCCTTCAAACCACACATCCAAACTCTTTCCACCTCCTGTCGCCTCCAACTTAAAAACATTTCCAGAATCCGTCCCTTCCTCAGCCCTCAATCTACTAAAACTCTTGTGCATGCCCTCATCATCTCCCGCCTCGATTACTGCAACATCCTCCTCTGTGGCCTCCCCGTCAACTCTCTTGCACCACTCCAGTCTGTCCTCAACTCTGCTGCCCGACTAATCCTCCTCTCCCCTCGCTACTCCCCTGCTTCTCCCCTCTGCAAATCCCTCCACTGGCTCCCAATTCCCCAACGAATCCAGTTCAAACTACTAACACTGACTTACAAAGCCGTCCACAACCTGTCTCCTCCCTATATCTCTGAACTAATCTCCCAATATCTTCCTTCACGTAATCTTCGATCCTCCCAAGACCTCCTACTATCCTCCACACTTATTCATTCCTCACACAACCGCCTCCAAGATTTCTCACGAATATCCCCCATCCTCTGGAATTCCACGCCTCAACATGTACGATTATCCACCACCCTTGGATCCCTCAAACGGAACCTGAAAACCCATCTCTTCAGGAAAGCCTACAGCCTGCAATAACCATTCCGCCTCGCCGCCACCACCCGAGCTTCCGCCTCGCTGCCACCACCAGAGCTGCCGCCTCGCCGCCACCACTACCAGAGCTGCCGCCACCACCAGAGCTGCCGCCTCGCCACCACCAGAGCTGCCGCACCCCCGACCTTCTGTTTCTTCCCCATTATCCCGTAGAATGTAAGTCCGCAAGGACAGGGTCCTCTCCCCTCTGTACCAGTCTGTCATTGTAAATTTGTTTACTGTAAACGATATCTATAACTTTGTATGTAACCCCTCTCATGTACAGCACCATGGAATTAATGGCGCTATATAAATAAATAATAATAATAATAATAAACCAAACAATGGCACCAGTGAAAAATACTGCATGTAAAATATACATAGAAATATAAAAAGTGGTAGTATTTTTATTATCATATTGAATAGTATATATATAAAAAAAAAAGTTATGGATCTCAGATTTTTATTTTTTTTTAAGTATTTTTTGGCGGCAAAAGTTGCAAAACATAAAAGAAACAGATATAAATGTGGGACTGACGTTATCACATGCTAAATATACAAAACATTTCAATTATACTGAAAGGTGAATGGTGTGAAAACTTCTGAATTATTGTGTTGTTTTTTCCATGCCTCTATGGGCCCTCCTGTGATGTGATCGTGGGTCTCCGATGGGCTGCCTTGACAGCTGGTGGTCTGTTTAAGACTTGCGTGCTTTTCATTACGGAGATCCTGTCTGTGGCCGGCTTCAAAGGAGACTGATTTTTTGCTATTTGCAGTGATGCTGTGGCATTGCTTTATATGGCCCAAGCAATCAGATGATCGCAGCTTCAAGACCCCTAAGGGGACTAATAAATACAGTGAGCAGTAAAAACAAAAAAGTGTTGGAAACAAAAAAACAGTTAAAATCAACCTCCTTTTCCTCCATTAAAAATAAAGATAATAAAAAATTTTCAAAAATACATATAACGTGTGTGTTCAGAAAGGTCCGATCTATCAAAATATTAAAAAATTAACCCAACCGGTAAACACCGTAAACTACAAAAATTAAAAAAGTCAAAATTAGGGGTTTTTTTGTCCTTGCAATTCCTCAAAAAACTGCAGTAACAAGTGATCAAAGCATCAGATCTATCCCAAAATGGAATCCATAAAAACGTTGTTTCACCTTGCAAAAAATAAGCCGTCACACGGCTCCATCGACTAAAAAGTGAAAATGGTACAAGTCTCGAAAAGTAGTGACACAACCTACAAATTTTTTTTTTATTGCAAATTTCAGATTTCTTTGACAGAACTAAAATAATAAAAAAAATGGAAAAGTTTGGTTTCACTGTAATCGTAGTGATGAATGGGGTCATTCTTACCACAAATGTACAGCGTAAAAACAATACATGAAAAACAATGTCAGTATTGTACTTTTTTAGAAGTTTCTCCCCACTCTGAACTTTTTTCCCGTTTTCCAGTACACTATGTGGTAAAATGAATGTCACGGGGTCCTACTCCAGTATCACACAATCGACTGAATGAAAGATAGTTGAACAGTCCCAAGAAACTTTACTACATGCAAACCGAAAGGTCCGTAAAAGAATCCACAACACAGAAGATAAAATAGTCCAGGAAGACAGATAGAGTCCAGTAACGGGATAAATTCCCCGGAAGATGAGAGTCAAATCCTCTTCTTAGAGATCAATATGGCAGGGCGGCTCCAGATATTTCTCCATATAGGTCTCCTCCAGCAGTATTTCCAGGGCTATCCAGGTTTCTCCAAGCCTCTCTGGAATGCTGGCCTTAGCATCACCATCCCTCAAAGGATCTATCTTATTGTTCTGAATGTCCTCCTCAGGCCCCCTCATTATATCCAGGGGTAGGCAGACAGGTTGGAAGTAGTGTTGAGCGATACGATAATGCAAATATCGGCTATCGGCCGATATTAGCTGTATCGGCCTTTCGATAATTCGTTTCGATATTTTCGTCTTATCGAATACCGGAATCGGATTTGTCACTGTCACTGTGAGTGTCCGTCGGTCGGGTCTGTCAGGAGTCAGCGGCACTTACCTGGCAGAAGATCTCCGGCGGTCACGTCCTGGACTGCTTGATGGCCGCCATTATCTTCTCCCTGGCGGTCACATGCAGTTTTTCGCGATAACTGCAGTGACTGCAGGGTAATCCCGGCCGTAAAGCAGTCAGTCCGATGACGTCACCGCCGGGGAAGCAAGTAATCAGCTGTGCTGCGCCGGGATGACAGGCTCTGCCTGTCATTCTGATGTAGCAGAGCTGGATCGTCGTGGGACACTCGTTACTATGGACTGCGTCGGTCAGGTGGTATACTTTTTTTTTTTTTTTTTCATTTTTTTACAGGAGATCGATGGCGTCGCAGCAGGATGAGACAGTAATAAAAGAAATGAAAACTGTGTTTTTTTTTTTTTTTATTAAATTAAAAAAAATTTTTTGGAACATTCACCCGTCCGGGTACATAAACAATTTAACTATTTATTTACATACAGGGACCCTGTCCGGGTTATTTAGACTTCTTTGGCTGGCCTCTTCCAGGTACCACCTGGTACTCTTCTGGTGCTTGCCAAACATCCGAGGCACCAAGGACCACCAGGACCTGATGACGTCGTGTGGCCTGTACAGTCAAGTCGTGACCCGCTATCTGGGTCTGTGTGGCCACCTCTTTCATCTCTCTCCGGGTCTGGAGCCCTATGTCACGGACTGTATGAACCCCAGGGGGCCTAACAGGCGCCGGGTACGGGCCAGCTATACTTATCATGTCCATAGCTGGGGCTGCTGAGGAGACCACTGAGGGAGGCTGGGGAGATTTACGGCGTGGGGTGGGCACTTTTGCAGAGGCCTGGATGTGGGAGGCTGAAGGCTTCGAGGGTCTCACAGGTTCCTGACACACTGGGGAGTAGGGGTCGCACCTGGTAACATTTAGGGCGTACCACCCATTGTAACCCCAGTGTCGGGTGTAAGTCACCAAGTCTCCTGGCAACAGGTCCCTCCCCGGGTGTCCTTCTGGGAGGTGAGCCTCCACGTCCCGCCGGGTCACAAAGACTTCTAAATAAAGTCCAGGCTCCTTGATGAAGCCCCACCCACCTTTCAATTTAAAGTTCCGTACTGCACCCTTACGCCGCGGCTCACTCAGGGTTCCTTTGTCCTTTCTCATCCGGTCCTTATCTGCCCGGTCCTTCTCCAGGTGACGTTGGCGAAGTTTTAGGGTTTCTCGCTGCTCCCTTTGTCGCTCTGCTTCCTTCTCCCAACGTCTCCACTCTTCCTCCTGACGCCGGTTATAATTCTCCTCCACCAGTTGCTCCATGTCTCCACCACTCCACTGCAGCTTACAGTGTCCGGTTTGTGGCAGCTCTCCTGTCGTCCCCCAGTCCTGGCGGCGCTCCCCTGCGGAGGAAGCAGACGGCTCTAAATCAGATGACAGTCGGGGCTCCGGTACAGGCAGGTAGTGCTCTGGTGCCTGCGCGGCCTCCTCCATGAGGACGGGTGTCGCTTCTTCTGTCTCAGCGACCGGGGCAGACAGTGGGATTTGGGGTGCTGCTGACGGTGCTGCGGTTTTTGCAGGAACGGGTGCCTCCACTGCGACAATGTCAACCGGATCACATTGCAAGGGCTCCTCTACTATAACGGGTGCCTCACCTTCCGGTACAGACACTTCAGGTAAGAGGGATTGGCGCCGCTCCAAGTTTATTTTTAGGGCACGCCAGCTGGCTTCCATCCTGGCGACCTCCTCCCGGTGCCGGGCCAGGCCTCTCAGGGTATCCTCCGCTTCTTGCAGCGTAGGAGGGTTTACAGGCCGGGTGCCCAACGGTGGTTCCGTGGCGATCGGGTCGCTTCCGTGGGGGGAGAGCTCTGACTGCTCCATCCCTTCCCACTTCTGCTCGTCGTGTCCATTAGCCATCTCTGCCAAGTCACATGTGTCATATCTGGAGAGGGCCCCTCTTTTGTAGGGAGGCGGGACCTTCTCACACTGAGGAGGATGAGGAGGCGGAACTCCAGAGCTGTGGGGCACGATGTTACATTGCAGTATAATTTACAGTGGGCGGCCATCGTTTTCACGCCACTGAGTGAGTGACACCCACGAAGAGCACGCCCTTCTTCTTCACCAGTGCCTCGTCGTGAAGCAGATATGGCGGAAAAATGGCAAATACATTCTCTGATGATTTTAGCAATTCTCAAGCACAAAACCAGTGCAATTCAGGCACACAGGACTCGCTTAGAGCGAGCTACAGAATCCTGTTCGTGACGCCCAAGTTGAGTCGCACAGAGCCAGAGGTTTTCGGGGTACTCGGCACCGAGCCCGTCGACTTCTATGGGGTATGTCACGTCTTTACCCGGCAATTGAATTAGAGTCGATTTTACTATGTAGAAGTGTATAAACTATAAATATATGTATATATATATATGTCACAATGACATGTATATATATATATATGTATTCTATGTGTGTATATTTTGTGTTTACAACGAAAGAAAGGGTTTTTTTTGTTGCGATATTTTGTTCCCATAGACTTACATGGGACTTCCGGTATCGAAATCGGATATCGACGATATTTACTGCTATCGGCGATACAATTTCGATACGATATTTTTAGATATCGAGCAATATCGCTCAACACTAGTTGGAAGGTGTTCAGGCCTCCGCAGTCTTGGGAATGGAGCCTCAGAGATCAAGGCACTACATGGGGTGATTTGCAGCATTTGGAGAGCAGAGGGGTCATGAATGGACAGTCAGGAAAAGTCAGCAGGGGTTCATCAAGAGGCATGGGCACATTCAGGCTGCAGATGGTAACTAATTCAATCGGACCTTTTTTAAAATAATTAAGAGTCTAGACAGAATGATGCAGAGCAACAAGACAACACTCCTAAAATCAGTTAAAATCTGAACATAGAATGATACCCCGCACAACATATCACATCATCACAACGAATGGTGTCGTTCAAAACTACAACTTGTTCCGCAAAAAAACAAACAAACCATCATACAGCATTGTGGACAGAAATAAAAGCGTTATGGCTCTGGGAAGAAGGGGAGGAAACCATGGAAATGAAAAGACGGAATTTGGCCCCATTGCGAAGGTTCTAAGGGGTTGATGTAAAAATATTGTTTGAGCGATTTTGTATTTTTACCGTTTTTTTGCCTGAAATTTTATCTCTTTCTTTTTTTACTTCTATAAATTCTGAATGATTTTACTTTCGTTTTCTATGAGTTGGCAGCTCATCAAGTGGCTCTAAATAAAACCAGTATTTCCTTTAGCGGGTAGGATTTCTCGAATTTGACGTGCCCACACAGGAAGTCAGGTTTCACAATGCCAGTCTCGATTTATGTGGCAACAGACTAGTGTGACGGACTGTCATGACAAGGGAGCCCGGGACACTTTGTTCTCTTCATGAGTAAATAGAATCTTACTGTTGCGTAAAGGCCAAGAATAATTTCCGCAGTTACCTGTAACCCTCCGCACGGCGCAGGAATGTTCCTATATCTACTAGATCTTCAGAATTCCATTGTAGGGGGACATGCAAGACTCGTTCCTCAGAATTAGAGCGGCTCACGTTCCGTCAGTTAGAGCAAAAATCACCTCTCTTACATCTGAGTCATCGGAGGGACCGTGAATCAGTCCGATGATATGTAGACATTCGGAGGTTTTGCTTTCTGTACAGAGAAGGAAGTCAGTTTCCATTCATAGTGCCCCCATACAAATGACAGTAATAGTGCCCCTTTCATAATGTCGCAGTGCCCCATAGTAGTATGGATTAGTAGTAACGGCAGCCACTATGCCCCCATGATGGAACTAATCACAGTCGCCCCATAACAGTGATAAATGATAAAGACCACCTTAGTGCCCCAATAATGGACGCCACCTTTCCATCATATGTCCATCATAATTACACACATAGCAATCATTAGAATAATAATAATAATAATCTTTATTTTTATATAGCACTAACATATTCCGCAGCGCTTTACAGTTTGCACACATTATCGTCGCTGTCCCGATGGGGCTCACAATCTAGATTCCCTATCAGTATGTTTTTTGGAGTGTGGGAGGAAACCGGAATACCCGGAGGAAACCCACGCAAACACGGGAGAAACATACAAACTCCTTGCAGATGTTGTCCTAGGTGGGACTCAAACCCAGGACTCCAGCGCTGCAAGGCTGCAGTGCTATCCACTGAGCCACCATGCTGCCCACAAAATACAAATGATGCCACAATTATGTCCTAATAATGGTGACAACAACAAAATAATCACATTCACAGTGTCCCTCAGGGATGACAACCACAGTGCCCCAATAATGACAGCCACCTCCTCCCATGAGTATGACAAGTATTATAGCGGAAGACTGACGCCAGCTGCGCCCCCATAAAATCACAGAGCACCATTATTATAGCCACAAGACCTCATAATAATGACACTCACAGGACACCATAAGGACAGCAACCGTGCCATGATAATCATCACAGTCACAGTGCCCCCATAATACCGACACAGTGCTCCATAATAAAGACAGCAATAGTGCTCTATAATAAAGCCCCAGTGCCCCATAATACAGCCACACACAGTGATGCATAATAAAAAAGCAACAGTGCCTCCATAATACAGACAACCAGAATGTGCTAATTTATACACAACAGTGCCTCCATAAGTACAGCCACAGTGCCTCATAATGCAGACAGTAACAGTGCCTCCATATTAAGTACAGCCACAGTGCCTCTATGTTAAGCAAAGCACCAGTGCCCCGTAATACAGTCACTTACAATACTACATAAATACAGCCATAGTAACCCTATAATAATCAAAGAAACAGTGTCAAAATACAGACGACAACCACCGTGCTCCATAACAACAGTGCCTAACAATACAGGCATCAACAGTACCCCCTTATAAGCTCAGTAACAGTGCCTTTTAATAAACATAGCCACAGTGTCCCATAATACAGCCAGTAACAATACCCCATAACAAAATAGCAAAAATGCCCCATAATAAAGACAGACACAAGACCTGTGTAATAAACAAAGGAACAGTGTCATGATACAGACAACCAGGGTGCTCCATAATAAACACAGGAATAGTGCCCCCACAATACAGCCAGTGACAGTGCTGTATAAGAAACATTCCCCCATATAAAGAAAAGCACAGTACCCTTATAATAAACACAACAGTGCCCCGAAATACAGCCAGTGACAGTGCTATATAATACAGTTCCCCAGAAAAAGAAAAGCACAGTACCTCATAGTAAACACAACAGTGCCCCCACAATACAGCAGGGACAGTGATTATAATAATGTTCACCCATAAAAAGAAAAGCACAGTACCTCATAATATACACAACAGTGCCCCCCCATAATACAGCCAGGGACAGTGCTATATAATAAATTCCCCCAGAAATAGAAAAGCACAGTACCCTCATAGTAAACACAACAGTGCCCCCCACAATACAGCCAGGGACAGTGATTATAATAATGTTCACCCATAAAAAGAAAAGCACAGTACCCTCATAATATACACAACAGTGCCCCCGATAACAAATGATAGCCAAAGTGTTCCTTCGGCACTAGAGCTCCCATTTTCTACATGCATGGCCCGTAATTTCATGTTATTTATAGCATTTGTTCTGTTAGTTTGTCCCTCGCTGCGCTCAGTGACAAAGCACCAGAACTTGGCAGCTATCTGAAATAAATAGAGCAGAAATGCAGAAATAAAATGAGCAAGGGGAATTCAGACATATTCCACCAGGAGATCGCACTGCATTAAACCAATGTATTATTGTCACTCACTCTTGCTGTATACATGCCACACACATCAATACAAAATTCTGTATTATTATTATCCCTGTTTTGTGTCATAGTTTATTTTACAGGCACCTGTTTGCCCTTTTATTCTCAGATCAAGGTCGTCTGAGCGCACTGGTTCGTACGTACTCACTAAGCGTGCAATTAGAATGAAATAAATGGACACAAAAGTTACCTGTCTCTTAAACATATGTCATCTTGACAAATGCAAATACCTCACATTGTCTCAGGGACAGTCATAGTTAATCTTTATCATAACTATATCTTTACATGGGAAGTCATTGTGGTATGTTAGCACCAGGGCGCGGTTGTGAGTTCATAAAGTCTATGAAGGTTTTTGTACTTTTGTAGGTAAAAGATTAGTTACACAACGTGGGGATTTATTTCGGTACAGTGGTGTAAATATTTCATCATGTACATTTCTTATGTGTAATAAAGGTTTGGATGTTTGAAAGCATTTTTATCATTTTTAACAACAGTTTAACTTGGAGATAAGGAAATGAAGTAAATCTGGTACAATGGTGAGATCGGTTTCAAGGCACTGCAATGGGAACGGGTATTAACCCCACGGGACTTTAGTAATATCAGCTACAAGGAGCTACAAAAGGATCATCTGTAAGCTTCAGGGAACTGGGATCATCTGTGAGTGGCTTGACCAGTGGCGTACCGCCAATGGTGGCAGGCTGTGCGACTGCTATGGGGCCCATGAGGCAGAGGCAGGGGGCCCAGTGTTAGTACCCGCACAAGGCCCCAACTCTGCCCATCTGCACCTGCACTCCGACTGTCTGAACCTGCACAGCGCACCCCCTTGGGCCATTAGTGCGTGCAATGATGAGCATTATATTCTATGGAGAACCATGGAGTGCATTATATTGTATGAAGGACCATGGGGAGAGCATTATGGTATATGGAAGACCATAGGAGTGCATTATATTGTATGAAGGACAATGGGAAAAGCATTATATTATATGGAGGACCATGGGGAGTGCATTATATTCTATGGAGAACCATGGGGAGTGCATTATATTGTATGGAGAGCCATGGGATGTGCATTATATTTTATCGAGGACCATAGTGAGTGCATTAAATTGTATGAAGGACAATGGGTAGTGCATTATATTCTTTGTAGGACCATGTGGAGTGCATTACACTATATGGAGGATAACGGGGCACTGTATACTATATCGAGGACTATATGGAGCCCATTATATTATATGGGAGGCTATGTGGGGCCAATATAATATTTGGAGGGATATGTGGGGGCCATAATACTGTATGCAAGCAATTATACAGTGTGAAGTTTTGTGTGGAGTCCATCATACTGTGTGGAGGACTGTGTGGGGGCCATTATTCTGTTTTGAGGGCTCATGTGGGCCATTTTACAGTGTGTAGAGGTGTGGAGGCCATTATACTTTATGTAGGCCCATTATACTGCATGGAGGGCTGTGTGGGGGTCACAGTTATGGGATCATATTGTGTTGGGGACACTTTTACTGGCCTCATACTTAATGAGGGCAATAAAAGAGGAATCTAAGACTTCAGCATGATGAAAATTACTATGTAAAGGCTGGAAAGTTGTGAGATATGCTCTGTGACCCCCAACAATTTTATTTAATTTTTTAGGTGAGGGGAAGAATTAGAATTTCTTCTATGGGGCCCCATGAATTCTATGTACGCCCCTGGTCCTGACTCTTTATTACAACCATTATCTCAAAGGTCTCCTGGTTTCCTCAAGCCACCAAAATCTTTTGAGGAATCAACGTAGGGTATCAGCATATTATTTACAAATTGCCAAAAGGTAAATAATTCCTAACTGAACATTTCAAAATGTAAAATATAACTTTTAATAATTACTTAAATTACTTATAATATGGAAAATGTGCACAATTAAAATAATAAATAACGAGATGTCTTTGTTACTTTTTATTGGAGATCCATATTATATGGTATTAGTAACCTAACCATTCAACAAGTTACACAAATTTGAGAAAGACAATTGATACAGTCAGCCTGTAATACTCTCCATGCTACACACAACATTCAGTTATTTCAGAGCTGAAATGTTTTACATTTGACCTATTCAGGTTCTCAGCATTATATAACTGAATGTAATGTTATACAGCAGTAGCAGCTAACCCCTATAAATAATATATTTTATCCTATGAAGGTAGGGGGTAATAAAACCCAGCAATTGTCTAAATTAATATTCAGATCCACTGCTACCTAATTCGACAACTGCCTAACTAATCATTGCCATTTCTTGAGTAGAGTTTCATTTATCTAAATACAGTGATTAGTCTTCAAATCTATGTTCTCATGTTATCCAGGTAACACAATTCTTAATGGCGCACAATTTTTTCTCATTTGATCTTTTTTTTTTTACAGTGCAAGGGGTCCCAATTGGTGCGAAATATTCACCCTCATTGGCGTATCTGGTAGTGTCCTTTTGGGAGGAATGTTATCTAACTTCACATGACAATCCATATGTATTTATTCTGGTATGGCAGATACATTGACGACCTCCTCCTTTTTTGGTGGGGGGATGTATCTGCCATACCACAATTCATTCAATATCTCAACATTAACCATTGTAATTTGTCATTCATAATATTGTTCATTCTACTGACATTTACTTTTTGCATCTACAATTGGGAGGTTTCCCCAAAAAAATAATTTTCTCCTCCACTTATTCCAAACCTTTATCACGTAATACCATCCTCCATGCCCGTAGCCATCCTCCCAACCTCACTGTTAAATCTATCCTGATGGGAGAATTCACACGTATAAAATGCAACGCTAATGATACCTTTAAACTAGTTGTTGAATTATAACATTTCAATAATAAACTTAGGAAGAGGGGTTATCCCCATTGGATACTAAACAGAGCAACCAAAATTGTAGAGCAAAAAAATCATCATAACCTTATTGCTTTCAAACAACAATCTACCATACAATCTAAGAAAAACAAAAAATATGATCGTTTCACTACATTATTGTTCTCAATTTAATCATATTAAATCTATGATTCTCAAACATCTCCCCATTCTTTATGAGAATCCCACTCTCTCCCATTTATTACAATTGGAATGTTAAATTGTAACCAAGAAAGCAACCATCACGGGTAAGATACTTTCTCCAAGTTTGTTTCACTCCAAAAAGTCACATATTACTTGGTTAAACATTTCTGGTTTCGATAGATGTGGGGGCAACCGATGTAGAACTCTGCCGTCATTCTACAAACACTCATGTGTTTGAGAACTAAAATGGATCACAGCAATATAAAATCAGTAATATTATTAACTGCAATTCTCGCAATGTAGTTTATATTATCACTTGCGTTAATTTTAACAAGATGTACATGGGCGGTACAACCAGGAGGTTGGAAATACGTATCTCTGAACATTTAACTGATATCCTTTCCCCCACCAGTGCACATCGCACGGTTTCCCATGCTTCTAAACACTTCATAATTCACCATTGATCGCTGAACTAATTTCTTTAAAGTATTTGGCATCGAAAGGATGATGAACACGCCAAGAGGAGACATCAGGAGACGCCTCTTGACCCGTGAAGCATTCTGGATATACAATCTCGCCACTTGTTTTCCCGAAGGTCTTGATGCACACACAGAAATTATGTTCCATTATTGAGATTTATGATGATGTCATTGTCTTTGATTTCCTTTCCCCCATGTTTTCTTTTAATAACTTTCCATTATTTTATGTATCTGATCTTATTGCCATGTCCTGTTTTCTATCTATTTTCATATTTTTAATCATGTGATATACTTGTGTTTTGCTCATTGGTCACTAAATACTATTTAAATCTTAAGTGACCCATTCTCATGTAGCTCAGGTTAAGAACGCCAATGAGAATCTGAAATGCGTTGCTCTGATCATGTTTTTTTTTTTTGTCAAGGAGTAAATATTGGCATTTTAGGAGCTGGAGCTTCCTCCCTTTTTTTCATGCCTGATCACACATGTGTGGTCACACGTTTCCTTGCTCCTGCATGCCTTAGAGCCGATTAGGTGAGCTGATTTCATCCATTTCTCTATGCATCATCTGTGAGCCTCAGGGAACTTTAAAAGGCTTTGCAGTTAGTTACAGGGATCAGTAGTTAGTTTTTAGGGAACTGAAATGGGGTCAGTGATTTATTTAAGGTAACTACAAGGATCATTTGTAAAGTTCATAGTACTGCTATGGGAACATGTATGACCATTAGATAATTTTAATGGTGTCTGAAGTTAATTGTTGTACCATAATAATAGAATCAAGAGTTATCTTTGGAAAACATGGGAACTAGAGATGAACAATTTGATTCACACAACCCAGTTCCAGCATCCAGTTCTCCATATCAGCAGACTTTCATTTGTGTGTCCGGCATCTTCAGCCTGCCATCCTGGTTGCCACTGGTGCTTACTGGGCCCCATAACATCAAGTATATTGAACACAGAAGGGAAGATCAACTGCCAGGGTGGTCCAAACTGGATGCGGGACCACAGAAGCAAGAAGAACAATACTCATCTCTATTGGGAACAGCTTTTGGCTTCAGGGAACATCAGTGGGGACAGCTATAAGTTTCAGAGAATTTCAGCAGAATCAGCAATTACCTTTATTTTTAGGAAGATGAGCTGTTAGCTTCAATGATAATGCAGTGTAATCAGTTGTTATTTTGAGGGAACCACAATGGAATCACTTGCTAATTTCAGAGAACTTCAATAAGATTAGCAATTGTTTTCATGGAACCACAATTGGATCCGTAGTTTGCTTTGAAAAAACATGAGAATATCTATTACTTTAAAGAACCTTATTAATAAGAGCTATTAGTGTCATGGAACTTTAGTAGAATCCACATTAGCTTCAGTGAACTGCACTTTGAATGGCAATTAGATTCAAGGAAGTGCAATTGGATCAGTTTTTAACTTCAGGGAACCGCAATGGGAACAGGTAGTAAAATCAAATAACATCAAACTGATCAGCTGTTAGATTCAAGAAACTGCTGTGGGATCAGTTTTTATGTTCAAAGAGCCACATACAGATTATCTAATAGTTACAGGGAACCTCAATGGGATGAACAGTTAGCTTCAGAAAACTGCAATGGGGTAAGCAACAGCTGTTAGCTTCCAGCAAATCAATGAAATCAACCTTAGTTTCAGGGAACCACAATGTAATCAGCTTTTAGCTTTTAAGAACTGCAATTGAATCAGTTTTTAGTTTCTGGTAACAGCAGTGAGATCAGTTGTCACCTTCGGTAAACTGCAGAATGGGCTGTTGTTCTAAGGGAACCGCAAAGAGACAAGTGCTTAGATTTGCATTGTGGGGCGCATGCATCCCAGAAGTTAAGCATCACAGAAGAAAAGCATCTTGAAAACGGCAGTTATTCATGGGAAGGAATTAACATTCATCTTCTCTCTTCACACAGGTAACCAAATCATTCATCCTCTGAATTGATAGTCTCTGCATGTATGCACTCCATTCATTGTCAGCAAGCAGCTGAATGACACAAGCCCCTCCTGTCTTGCATGTGGAAATATATAGCAATGGTAACCAAATCATTCATCCTCTGAATTGATATCTCTGCATGTATGCACTCCATTCATTGTCAGCAAGCAGCTGAATGACACAAGCCCTTCTGCTGCATGTGAAATAATAGCAAGGTAACCAAATCATTCATCCTCTGAATGATATCTCTGCATGATGCACTCCATTCATTGTCACAAGCAGCTGAATGACACAAGCCCCTTCTGTCTTGCATGTGGAAATATATAGCAATAGTATGCACTCCATACTTCTGATTGCTGCCAACCACTGCTGTACCATCTTGCAACATAATTTAATGTGCCTGGTAAAACTTTAGTATAATTCATTTTTTGCACTGTGCTTAATACTTACTGCTGTGTATTCCTGGGACTGGGGCCTCTGTAGATGCTATCAGGTGGAAAGTGCTATAACATATAGATGTTGCCAGGTCTAGTGCCTTTGATGATCTAACCACCCCCTGATGTGCTGGCCCCAGCTGGCAAATTATCCCAAAGCAGCTCCCACAATCCCACTTTCCTGACCCTGTAGTGTGGACTATATATTTAGGAGTAGTCTAAGGGGCGCATGCATTGTGGGGGCGCATGCATCCCAGAAGTTAAGCATCACAGAAGAAAAGCATCTTGAAAACGGCAGTTATTCATGGCAGTTAATCAGGGCTGGAATCAGGTACCCCACACTTTGCCTTCTTTTTCATTATGTACTTTATCTATTTCCTCCTGTGTTCCCTTGTCACCCACATTCACCGCCCCATCCCCCCTCCATCACGACTCATACACATCAGCCCCTCTATCCTTCCCTCTCCCATGTACAGCTCCCATGCACTCCTCACCTTCCTGAAAAACCTCAGCCCATCTTGCCCAAACACATCACAGAAAAAACCTACTTACAATTCCAACAACTACCTGCTCTTTATCTTCCTACTCCTACTGATTTCAGGGGACATCTCCCCCAACCCTGGTCCACCATCCCCCAACCTCAATCCCTACCCTACCTCATACCGAAACCATAATAATCTTATTAATATTACTTGCACTCCCTCATCTCCTTCTTTCAATTGTGCCTTTGGAATCCACGGTCTGCATGCAACAAGCTATCCTTCCTGCACAACTACTTTCTGAACAACTCTCTTAATCTGTTGGCCCTCACTGAAACCTGGATTCAGGATTCTGACACTGTCTCCCCTGCTGCCATTTCCTATGGTGGTTTACAGTTCTCCCATTCCCCGAGACCCACAAACAGACATGGTGGTGGAGTTGGCATACTCCTGTCCCCACAATGCACTTTCCAGGTCATCCCCCCAATTCCATCACTCTCATTCCCTTCTTTTGAGGTCCACACCATCAGGCTCTTCCATCCCCTCTCCCTCAGAGTAGCGGTCATATATCGGCCCACCCAGTTCCTCGACCACTTCTCAGCCTGGCTGCCGCACTTCATGTCCTCAGAACTACCAACCCTTATCCTTGGAGACTTCAACATCCCCATTAACAGCCCTACTTCCACATCTGCATCTCAGCTTCTATCACTAACCACTTCTCTAGGCCTCTCACAGCTTTCAACCTCTGAGACACACAAGGATGGCAACACCCTTGACCTGGTCTTTGTCCGCCTCTGTTCAATCTCCCACCTAAATAACTCACCGCTTCCACTCTCTGACCACAACATTCTCTCCTTCACGCTCACAAATCCTCCACCACCCCAGCGCACTCCTACCTACCACACATTCAGAAATCTACAAGCCATTAACCCTCAGACACTTTCAGACTCCCTACACTCATCGCTGTCCCCAATCTCCTCTTTTTCCTGTCCTGATCTGGCTGTTCATCACTACAATGACATTCTTAGAAGCACCCTTGACCAAGTAGCACCACTCACCCTCAGAACCTCCAAACACACAGTAAAACAGCCCTGGCTCACATTGCAAACTCGACTTCTTCAGCGATGCTCTAGGAGTGCTGAACGCCTCTGGAGAAAAACCCGCACACCAGAAGACTTCATCCACTTTAAATTCATGTTAAGAACTTATAATGCTGCCCTTCACCTCGCCAAACAGACCTACTTCACCACTCTGATCTCCTCACTAGCCAACAACCCCAAGAAACTTTTTGACACTTTTCACTCCCTCCTCAGGCCAAAAGCACAAGCCCCTATTACAGACATTTGTGCTGACGACCTGGCCTCCCACTTCATAGAAAAAATAGATACTATCCGTCAGGAAATCTGCTCTCAACCACCAAGTGCTTTGACTCCCTTTTCTCCCTGCATTTCCCTCAGCTCACTTTCCACATTTGATCCCATCACAGAAGAAGAAGTCTCCAGACTATTCTCTTCCTCTCGTCCGACTACATGCACTACCGACCCCATTCCCTCACATCTCCTCCAGTCTCTCTCTCCAGTTGTCACAACTCACCTAACTACAATCTTTAATCTCTCACTCTCCTCTGGCATTTTCCCATCCTCCTTCAAACACTCCATCATTACTCCATTACTAAAGAAACCCGCTCTCGACCCTTCCTGCACAAACAACTACAGACCGGTCTCCAATCTCCCCTTCATCTCTAAACTCTTGGAGCGCCTAGTCTACTCCCGCCTCATCCGTTACCTCTCCACTTACTCCCTCCTAGACCCTTCACAGTCCGGCTTCCGCCCCCTACATTCGACTGAAACTGCACTCATCAAAGTGACCAATGACCTTCTTACAGCAAAACGTAACGGCGACCACTCTCTGCTCATTCTACTCGACCTTTCTGCAGCTTTCGACACTGTTGACCACTGTCTCCTACTGTCTAGGCTCCAGTCACTAGGTATTAAGGACACTGTTCTCTCCTGTTCTCCTCCTATCTTTCTGACCGCTCCTTCAGTGTTTTGTTCTCTGGCTCCACATCATCTCCTCTTCCTCTCACTGTCGGTGTACCCCAGGGCTCAGTCCTTGGCCCCCTTCTCTTCTCTCTCTACACGGCCCCAATTGGACAGACCATCAGCAGATTTGGCTTTCAGTACCATCTTTATGCCGATGACACACAACTATACACGTCATCCCCCGACCTTACCCCCGCTGTTCTACAGAACACCACCGACTGTCTGTCCGCAGTCTCCAACATCATGTCCGCTCTCTATCTAAACTTAACCTCTCCAAGACTGAACTCCTTCTGCTCCCGCCGTCTACTAACCTCCCTAAATCTGACATTTCCCTCTCTGTGGGCGGCACCATAATAACACCCCGGCAGCAGGCTCGCTGTCTGGGTGTTATGTTTGACACCAATCTCTCCTTCACCTCCCATATACAATCTCTTGCCCGCTCTTGCCGTCTACACCTAAAGAACATCTCTAGAATCCGCCCTTTTCTCACCATGGAAACAACAAAAACCCTCACTGTAGCATTGATCCACTCCCGCCTGACTACTGCAACGCTCTATTACTTGGCCTCCCCATTACTCGACTATCCCCTCTCCAGTCCATCCTTAATGCAGCAGCCAGGGTCATCCATCTGGCTAATCAGTACTCGACGCGTCCGCTCTTCGCCAGTCCTTACACTGGCTGCCCATTCATTATAGGATCCAATTCAAAGTACTGGTTCTCACCCACAAAGCTCTCCACAGTGCAGCACCCCCCTACATCTCCTCCCTCATTTCTATCTATCGGCCTAACCGACTGCTGCGCTCTGCAAATGACTTTCGACTAACCTCTGCACTAATCCGTACCTCCCACTCCCGACTCCAAGACTTCTCCCGCGCTGCGCCAATCCTCTGCAATGCTCTACCCCAAGAAATTAGGACTATCCACAATTTGCATGGTTTCAGGCGCTCTCTCAAAACACATTTGTTCAGAGTGGCCTATCACATTCACTAACCAAAGTCGTTCTATGTTTAAGTGTGTATGTGTAGCCCATTCACTATCTCCATCCATGCCTCACTCCCTCAAGATGGCTGGACCATCATTGTAAATGCACCATTGTATATACACACCTGTACTTTGTAACTCCCCCACCTCATTGTAGATTGTAAGCTCTCACGAGCAGGGGCGGCTTATTTTGCTTTAATTATTGTATTGTTAACGTTGTTACCTATGACTTGTGTTTTGAAACTGTTAAACTGTAAAGCGCTGCGGAATATGTTGGCGCTATATAAATAAAGATTATTATTATTATTATTAGATTTATGGTACTGTAATGGGGTCAGCAGTTAGCTACATCAACTGCAATGGGATTACCCACAGTATAGTATTAGGAAAGTAACATGCAATCATCTGTAAACTTCAGAGCACAACAATGTAATTGGCTATTAGATTTTGTGAACCACAATGGGATTAACAGTAAGTTTAGGTAATTGCAGTAGGAAGGAAAACTAGTCTTAGGAAACAATAGGATCCACTTATTGGGAATTACAACCTCAATACATGTTATGATGTTAATCATAAACAATACTTATTTCAATCAATGTGTGTACCTGGCGCACTGTAGTAAGAAAAATGTTGTCCTTTAGTGTTAAATGTTGATGGTGAATGCATTATTTAGGGTTTAGTAAAAGTTAAATTTTGTGTGGAAATTTTGCCATTCTACTTTAAAATTTTAGTTTTAAAAACTTCCAATTTTTATTTCTAATTTTAAAAAAAAAAATATTTAGGGTCAATTCTCTTTTTCACCAAAGATTCCCAAAAGTAGAAGCTGTGGCCACCACTTTTTGCCCTTTTTCATTTTTTTAAGGATACTGGAAGGAAATGTGAACAAAAAATGGGTTCCAACCAGTTCATCTCGTTTTTTTTCTACACTTTGTTTTTAACCAAACTCCCCAAATATAAAACCATCTTTTCAAAAAGAACACATCTCAGTTCTCATCCTTATTTTGTGTTTTTAAGGCAAAGCAAGCAGAAAGGCAATTTTTTCATTGACGCCTTTCATATTGTAAGAAAAACAAAACATTTTTTCATCCATTCTTGCTCCCCCCTGTAAGTTAAAATTTGATTAACATGGCGGTACAATTGTCCCACAGTGACACATGACAACTCGACAATCTGCACTCTGATTCACGCATATGTAACAAAAACGTGGAAAACAATGATTTCTAGGTAGCCCCAAATTCGTTTTTTGTAGAACAATGGAGGTATAAAATAACAAAAAACCCTCACCCTCATTTTTATTTTTAAAAAAACGTGAATATATTAACATTTAAATAATTGTGCATGTAAATACGAAGCCGTTCCCGCTTTTATTGCTGATTGATCACCTGGCTCCCCATTGAATCCTTTAAAACTTTTTCACAAAAATTTTAAACTTGAATATTTTTTTTGCTCACATTTTTAAAAGTCACGCAAAATTGGCCACTTCCTTCAAAAGGGCAAAACACATTGGTTCAATTCAAATATTTAAAAGGGATCTGCAAAGGATCAAACCTTCTAAAACCACTAATGGACCTGTAGGTCTTAGAAGAAAAAATGATACCCTTTACACTGCATCCGATGTCTTATTCCCCGAAAATCCACGTTTTTCTTTAAAATGTAAAAAGAGCTGTTAAAACTATGGCCGGACAAAGATCCCCCTGAGAACTCCCCAAGCTAATTATAACAAAAAAAAATGCTTACTAGTCTGGGCATGTAATGACTGACAGCATGTTTTTCCAGATCTACAATCCACACTGGTAATCCCCTTTCATTTTAAAAAACTCTAAAGGGAGATTCCCTGAGATCATGTCCGCCCAAAAAATCTTAAAACTATTTACTTACAGATGGAGGGCCCCAAAGCTATTGCTCGGGAGTGCGGGATGTCGCGATGGGGGGGAGGGTTTTCAGATTTTTGAATCTCTCCCCCCCTCTGCCACCCACCTACCACTCTCTCTATCCCCATCTGCTGACTTCTCCTGTCTGTGCCTCTTCTTTTACCTGTCTGCCCCCTGTCTGTCCCCCTTTGTCTGCTTCTCCTCCCTTTCCCGTTTTTCCCCCCCCATGTCTGTCCCGTTGGCTTCCCCCTCTGCTCGTCTCCGAACCCCCGTGGGGCCTTTTTATTTCCCCCATCTGCATGTGTGTGGTTGTTGTGGTGTGTGGTTTTGTGGGCCTCGGCT
>JARQOD010000002.1:630729493-630779568 GCA_033576555.1 Oophaga sylvatica
CTGTCTGCCCCGGTCGCTGAGACAGAAGAAGCGACACCCGTCCTCATGGAGGAGGCCGCGCAGGCACCAGAGCACTACCTGCCTGTACCGGAGCCCCGACTGTCATCTGATTTAGAGCCGTCTGCTTCCTCCGCAGGGGAGCGCCGCCAGGATGGGGGACGACAGGAGAGCTGCCACAAACCGGACACTGTAAGCTGCAGTGGAGTGGTGGAGACATGGAGCAACTGGTGGAGGAGAATTATAACCGGCGTCAGGAGGAAGAGTGGAGACGTTGGGAGAAGGAAGCAGAGCGACAAAGGGAGCAGCGAGAAACCCTAAAACTTCGCCAACGTCACCTGGAGAAGGACCGGGCAGATAAGGACCGGATGAGAAAGGACAAAGGAACCCTGAGTGAGCCGCGGCGTAAGGGTGCAGTACGGAACTTTAAATTGAAAGGTGGGTGGGGCTTCATCAAGGACCCTGGACTTTATTTAGAAGTCTTTGTGACCCGGCGGGACGTGGAGGCTCACCTCCCAGAAGGACACCCGGGGAGGGACCTGTTGCCAGGAGACTTGGTGACTTACACCCGACACTGGGGTTACAATGGGTGGTACGCCCTAAATGTTACCAGGTGCGACCCCTACTCCCCAGTGTGTCAGGAACCTGTGAGACCCTCGAAGCCTTCAGCCTCCCACATCCAGGCCTCTGCAAAAGTGCCCACCCCACGCCGTAAATCTCCCCAGCCTCCCTCAGTGGTCTCCTCAGCACCCCCAGCTATGGACATGATAAGTATAGCTGGCCCGTACCCGGCGCCTGTTAGGCCCCCTGGGGTTCATACAGTCCGTGACATAGGGCTCCAGACCCGGAGAGAGATGAAAGAGGTGGCCACACAGACCCAGATAGCGGGTCACGACTTGACTGTACAGGCCACACGACGTCATCAGGTCCTGGTGGTCCTTGGTGCCTCGGATGTTTGGCAAGCACCAGAAGAGTACCAGGTGGTACCTGGAAGAGGCCAGCCAAAGAAGTCTAAATAACCCGGACAGGGTCCCTGTATGTAAATAAATAGTTAAATTGTTTATGTACCCGGACGGGTGAATGTTCCAAAAAATTTTTTTTAATTTAATTAAAAAAAAAAAACACAGTTTTCATTTCTTTTATTACTGTCTCATCCTGCTGCGACGCCATCGATCTCCTGTAAAAAATGAAAAAAAAAAAAAAAAAAGTATACCACCTGACCGACGCAGTCCATAGTAACGAGTGTCCCACGACGATCCAGCTCTGCTACATCAGAATGACAGGCAGAGCCTGTCATCCCGGCGCAGCACAGCTGATTACTTGCTTCCCGGCGGGTGACGTCATCGGACTGACTGCTTTACGGCCGGGATTACCCTGCAGTCACTGCAGTTATCGCGAAAAACTGCATGTGACCGCCAGGGAGAAGATAATGGCGGCCATCAAGCAGTCCAGGACGTGACCGCGGAGATCTTCTGCCAGGTAAGTGCCGCTGACTCCTGACAGACCCGACCGACGGACACTCACAGTGACAGTGACAAATCCGATTCCGGTATTCGATAAGACGAAAATATCGAAACGAATTATCGAAAGGCCGATACAGCTAATATCGGCCGATAGCCGATATTTGCATTATCGTATCGCTCAACACTACTTCCAACCTGTCTGCCTACCCCTGGATATAATGAGGGGGCCTGAGGAGGACATTCAGAACAATAAGATAGATCCTTTGAGGGATGGTGATGCTAAGGCCAGCATTCCAGAGAGGCTTGGAGAAACCTGGATAGCCCTGGAAATACTGCTGGAGGAGACCTATATGGAGAAATATCTGGAGCCGCCCTGCCATATTGATCTCTAAGAAGAGGATTTGACTCTCATCTTCCGGGGAATTTATCCCGTTACTGGACTCTATCTGTCTTCCTGGACTATTTTATCTTCTGTGTTGTGGATTCTTTTACGGACCTTTCGGTTTGCATGTAGTAAAGTTTCTTGGGACTGTTCAACTATCTTTCATTCAGTCGATTGTGTGATACTGGAGTAGGACCCCGTGACATTCATTTTACCACATAGTGTACTGGAAAACGGGAAAAAAGTTCAGAGTGGGGAGAAACTTCTAAAAAAGTACAATACTGACATTGTTTTTCATGTATTGTTTTTACGCTGTACATTTTGTGGTAAGAATGACCCCATTCATCACTACGATTACAGTGAAACCAAACTTTTCCATTTTTTTTATTATTTTAGTTCTGTCAAAGAAATCTGAAATTTGCAATAAAAAAAAAATTTGTAGGTTGTGTCACTACTTTTCGAGACTTGTACCATTTTCACTTTTTAGTCGATGGAGCCGTGTGACGGCTTATTTTTTGCAAGGTGAAACAACGTTTTTATGGATTCCATTTTGGGATAGATCTGATGCTTTGATCACTTGTTACTGCAGTTTTTTGAGGAATTGCAAGGACAAAAAAACCCCTAATTTTGACTTTTTTAATTTTTGTAGTTTACGGTGTTTACCGGTTGGGTTAATTTTTTAATATTTTGATAGATCGGACCTTTCTGAACACACACGTTATATGTATTTTTGAAAATTTTTTATTATCTTTATTTTTAATGGAGGAAAAGGAGGTTGATTTTAACTGTTTTTTTGTTTCCAACACTTTTTTGTTTTTACTGCTCACTGTATTTATTAGTCCCCTTAGGGGTCTTGAAGCTGCGATCATCTGATTGCTTGGGCCATATAAAGCAATGCCACAGCATCACTGCAAATAGCAAAAAATCAGTCTCCTTTGAAGCCGGCCACAGACAGGATCTCCGTAATGAAAAGCACGCAAGTCTTAAACAGACCACCAGCTGTCAAGGCAGCCCATCGGAGACCCACGATCACATCACAGGAGGGCCCATAGAGGCATGGAAAAAACAACACAATAATTCAGAAGTTTTCACACCATTCACCTTTCAGTATAATTGAAATGTTTTGTATATTTAGCATGTGATAACGTCAGTCCACATTTATATCTGTTTCTTTTATGTTTTGCAACTTTTGCCGCCAAAAAATACTTAAAAAAAAATAAAAATCTGAGATCCATAACTTTTTTTTTTAT
Organism: Oophaga sylvatica; assembly: GCA_033576555.1. Lineage (NCBI taxonomy): Eukaryota > Metazoa > Chordata > Amphibia > Anura > Dendrobatidae > Oophaga > Oophaga sylvatica. Next base: position 630,732,586 of record JARQOD010000002.1, read on the forward strand.
ATATATACTATTCAATATGATAATAAAAATACTACCACTTTTTATATTTCTATGTATATTTTACATGCAGTATTTTTCACTGGTGCCATTGTTTGGTTTATTATTATTATTATTATTTATTTATATAGCGCCATTAATTCCATGGTGCTGTACATGAGAGGGGTTACATACAAAGTTATAGATATCGTTTACAGTAAACAAATTTACAATGACAGACTGGTACAGAGGGGAGAGGACCCTGTCCTTGCGGACTTACATTCTACGGGATAATGGGGAAGAAACAGAAGGTCGGGGGTGCGGCAGCTCTGGTGGTGGCGAGGCGGCAGCTCTGGTGGTGGCGGCAGCTCTGGTAGTGGTGGCGGCGAGGCGGCAGCTCTGGTGGTGGCAGCGAGGCGGAAGCTCGGGTGGTGGCGGCGAGGCGGAATGGTTATTGCAGGCTGTAGGCTTTCCTGAAGAGATGGGTTTTCAGGTTCCGTTTGAGGGATCCAAGGGTGGTGGATAATCGTACATGTTGAGGCGTGGAATTCCAGAGGATGGGGGATATTCGTGAGAAATCTTGGAGGCGGTTGTGTGAGGAATGAATAAGTGTGGAGGATAGTAGGAGGTCTTGGGAGGATCGAAGATTACGTGAAGGAAGATATTGGGAGATTAGTTCAGAGATATAGGGAGGAGACAGGTTGTGGACGGCTTTGTAAGTCAGTGTTAGTAGTTTGAACTGGATTCGTTGGGGAATTGGGAGCCAGTGGAGGGATTTGCAGAGGGGAGAAGCAGGGGAGTAGCGAGGGGAGAGGAGGATTAGTCGGGCAGCAGAGTTGAGGACAGACTGGAGTGGTGCAAGAGAGTTGACGGGGAGGCCACAGAGGAGGATGTTGCAGTAATCGAGGCGGGAGATGATGAGGGCATGCACAAGAGTTTTAGTAGATTGAGGGCTGAGGAAGGGACGGATTCTGGAAATGTTTTTAAGTTGGAGGCGACAGGAGGTGGAAAGAGTTTGGATGTGTGGTTTGAAGGACAGGGCAGAGTCGAGAGTTACTCCAAGGCAGCGGATTTCAGGTGCAGGAGAGATCGTGATGCCATTTACCATAATAGATAGATCGGGTAGGGAAGATACATGAGATGGAGGAAAGATGATGAGTTCGGTTTTGTCTACATTGAGTTTTAGGAAGCGAGAGGTGAAGAAGGAGGATATGGCTGATAGACACTCCGGGATTCTGGACAGCAGAGAGGTGACATCTGGGCCAGAGAGGTAGATCTGAGTGTCGTCCGCATACAGGTGGTACTGGAAGCCATGGGATTTTATGAGTTGTCCTAGGCCAAGGGTATAGATGGAAAAAAGTAGGGGTCCCAGGACAGAGCCTTGAGGGACTCCAACAGAGAGAGGGTGGGATGAGGAGGTAGTGTGGGAGTGGGAGACGCTAAATGTGCGGTCGGAAAGGTAAGAGGCGATCCAGGACAGGGCAAGGTCTTTGATGCCAAGGGAAGAAAGAATCTGTAGCAGTAGGCAGTGGTCGACTGTGTCAAAGGCAGATGACAGGTCAAGGAGGAGGAGGATGGAGAACTGTCTGTTAGCTTTAGCTGTGAGTAAGTCATTAGTAATTTTGGTCAGGGCAGTTTCAGTGGAGTGGTAGGGGCGGAAGCCAGATTGGAGGTTGTCAAGGAGAGAGATGAGAGGTGGGAGGAAACTTGAGCGTGGACATGCTGCTCAAGGAGTTTGGAAGCAAACGGGAGCAATGATATTGGGCGATAGCTGGGCATAGCAGTTGGGTCAAGGTTTGTTTTTTTGAGGATGGGTGTGATGGTGGCATGTTTGAAGGCAGAGGGAAAGGTACCAGAAGATAGCGATAGGTTGAAGAGATGGGTTAGGGCTGGGATGAGCGTGTTAGTGAGGTTGGGGAGCAGGTGGGAAGGGATGGGGTCAAGTGCACAGGTGGTGAGGTGAGATTTGAAAAGGAGGTGAGTAAGCTCTCCTTCAGTGATGTTGGAGAGGGAGGTTAGTAGGGAAGGACAGAGGTCTGGTATATGGAGTGGTTGGGGTGGTGGAACAGTAAAGGTTTGCCTTGTTTGGTCGATCTTATTTTTGAAGTAGGTGGCAAAGTCCTCGGCAGAGATGAGGGGAGTTGGAGGTGGCAGTGGTGGGCGGAGGAGAGAGTTGAATGTGCTGAACAGTTGTTTTGGGTTGTAGGATAATGAAGATACAAGGTTTGCAAAATAGGTCTGTTTAGCAGAGGTGAGGGCTATTTTGAAGGCAAGTGTAGCTTGTTTGAAAGCGGTGAAGTCGTCTGGCAGGCGTGTTTTTTTCCAATGCCGCTCCGCGACCCTGGATGATTGTCGAAGTTTTTTGGTGAGATTGTTGTGCCAGGGTTGCCTATTGATTCGTCGCACTTTGCCGTGCGTGAGAGGGGCGACTGAGTCTATGGCAAATGTGAGGGTGGTGTTATAGAAAGTGGTGGCGCTGTCTGTGTCGTGGAGTGAAGATATGGAGGACAGAGGTAGGAGAGAGTCTGAGAGTCTGTGAATGTCTAGGTGTGCGAGGTTTCTGCGAGGATGTGCCAGTGGCTGGACATAGGGGGCAGGTGAAGAGGACCGGGATGAGAAGGTGAGTAGGTGGTGCTCTGATAGGGGAAGGGGAGAGATTGTGAGATTAGATAGGGAACAGAGGTGAGTGAAGATGAGGTCTAATGTATGTCCGTCTGTGTGGGTGGCTGTGGAGGACCACTGAGTAAGTCCAAAGGATGAAGTAAGTGACAGGAGCTTGGAGGCTGCTGGCTGGCGGGTGTCAATAGGGATGTTAAAGTCACCCATGATAATGGTGGGGATGTCAGCAGAGAGAAAGTGAAGAAGCCAGCTGGAGAATTGGTCAATGAAGGCAGTGGCTGAGCCCGGTGGTCGGTATATGACGGCCATTTGGAGATTAGAGGGAGAGTAGATACGGACCGAGTGGACCTCAAAGGAAGGGAGGATGAGGGAGGATGGGGTTTGGATACGGTTGAAGGAGCAGTTATTAGAAAGAAGGAAACCCACGCCTCCACCATGTCTGTTGCCAGAGCGAGGAGTGTGGGTGAAGTGGAGGCCGCCGTAACTCAGTGCAGCAGGGGAGGCCGTGTCAGCGGGCGTCAGCCAGGTCTCAGTGAGGGCTATGAAGGAGAGGTTGCGGGAGGTAAAGAGATCGTGGGTCACGTGGAGCTTGTTGCAGACGGAGCGGGCGTTCCAGAGTGCTCCAGAGAGAGAAAGCTGGGGGGTAGGGTTTAATGGCACAGGTTTTAAGTGTGAGGGATTGCGGTAGTTTCTCTTACTGTGAGAAGTATAGGGGTGAGGATTAGTGGGATGTATGAGGCAGGGGGGGCCAGGATTGGGGGATATGTGGCCAGCAGTGAGAAGAAGCAGAGAAAGGGAAAGCAGATGGGTGAAGGAGAGTGAGCGGCTTACGTTATATTTTAGTGGGAGAGGTCTGAGGTTAAGAAGCAGGTCTGCAGATGAGGCGATGTGGGGGGGTAGGAGAGAGGGGGAGACAGTTATTAGGTTAGAGCTTGCAGGGGTTTGGGGATAGCGAAGGAGAGTGAAGATTAGTGGAGCAAAAACGGTGAGGGCAAATGTGAACATGGTTAAAGAGCAGGGTAAAAGAAAGGCATGTAAAATTAGAAGACAGGGATTATTCTTACCTTCTGACCGATTTCTGGACTATTTCTGGATATATTTCTGATGTAACACTTCAAAGATGTCACACTTAAAATGATGTCACATCTGACCAAGGCCATATCTGACCTGCTCCATTCAACTTAAGGGCCTGTCTCACATAGCGATATCGCTACCGAGATCGCTGCTGAGTCACTAGTTTTGTGACGCAGCAGCGAGCTCACCAGCGATATCGCTGTGTGTGACATTCAGCGACGATCAGCCCCCCTGCCGGGTATCGCTGATCGTCGCTGAAATGTCAGGACCTTTTTTTGATCGCTGGTTTCCCGCTGACAGGCACGCATCGCTGCGTGTGACAGGCGGGAGACCAGCGATCCGCTGGTAACCAAGGTACACAGCGGGTTTCCAGGCGCGGGGCTGTGCCTAGAAACCCGCTGTGTACCTTGGATACCAGCGCCCTGATGCGGGGAGCTGGTATCCAAGGTACACAGCGGGTTTCCAGGCACCGCGCAGCGCTTGGAAACCCGCTGTGTACCTTGGATACCAGCTCCCTGCATCAGGGCGCTGGTATCCAAGGTACACTGCGGGTAACTAAGCGATGTTACCCGCAGTGTCGCTGTCCCAGATCGCTGCCTGAGCTGCCTGTTTGGCAGCTCAGCAGCGATCATGTAGCGACACACCAGCGATCCTGACAAGTGCATATCGTTGTCGGGATCGCTGGTGTATCGTTATGTGAGACCCAGCCTTTATACCATTCAAATGTCCAAGAAATGAAGCCAGGTGTGAAGGAGAGAGGGGAGGAGAAAGGAACAGGAGGAGAGTTCACAGCAGGGAGCAATTAACAGATTGCAGTTAATGGAACATTTGCCTAGCATGGGGGATAGGTCTAGGAGTGAGGATCACAGACATATCAATGTGTATTCAGTAAATCTGAAGTATGCTACATGGAATTAAAATCAGGGAAAAAGCAGCAGCGTACCAGTTAAAGCAGAAGAATAGGGGTACATAGGATTCTGGGGTGCAGTGGGTATTCTGGATAGAGAGAAGGTTCAGACGTACCTGTGGATGAAAGTTTATATGACTTTTTATATGACTTTTTGATCACATTTTAATCTATTTTTGTTTTAGGCGAGATGAATAAAAAATTTAGAATTGTTTTTTATTTTTTTTAACGCATTCAATTTGCAGAATATTTCATATGGCCACATTAATATGGGGATGATAGGATTACAATGATATCTATTCTATATTTATTTTTATGTTTAGCTACTTTTGTAAAAACAAAAATTCCTTTAAAAAAAAAATAATATTTTTTTTTGGCCAGCGTATTCTAGGACCCATAATTTTTTTTCATGTGACGAGGCATAGTTTATATTGATATTTTACCTTACGTACGACTTTTTTAAAATCAGTTTTTAATCCATTTTTTATTTATTTTCTTTTTAATCATCTTTTAATCCATTTTTTATTTCTTTTATTTTTTTTATCTATTTTAAATCCATTTTTTTATTATTTTAATATAAAATAGCAAATAGCAATTCTTGTTTCTCATACTTTGTTTTATGTCATTGACCGTGCTGAATAGCTTAAGGCTGTGGTTCCACGGTCCGGAACCACAGCGCTTTGGACGGAGCGGAAATTCCGCACCGCCCAAAGCCCCGCCCCCTTTTGTACGCGCGCTCTTTCTGGATGTGTTCAGGACACCTCCGGAACACATCCGGAATGATCGCAGGGCTGCATAGCCCTGTGTTATTTCCCTTGCGGCGACGCAGCGCCGCCGCAAGGGACTAGGGCATGCTGCGGTCTGAAAAGACGCGCCGCATGTCCGAAAACGCAGGTCTTCCGCCTGCGTGTTTTTACGCATAGTGGAGACAGGATTTCTTGAAATCCCCTCCACTATGCTGTAACATCTGGACGCTGCGTGTTTGACGCTGCGCCAACGCACAGCGTCAAACACGCAGCAATTCCGGACTGTTTCCTGATAGTGGAAACATACCCTTATAATACAGATCGTTTTGGATGAAGCGATACCAAATTTGTGTTAAAAAATAAAATAAAAAAGAAGTCAATAATGCAGAGCCTGTAAAAATCATAATCTGTCAAAATTTTTAATTATTTAACATATAGGATAAAACACTAAAGAGAAAATTAAAACATTAAAATTGCTGTTTTTTTTGGTCTCTGCGCCTGCTCCAAAAATTACAAAAAAACCCATTAAAAGCTAAACCTTGGCATGCAAAATACAAACCCTGACACCACACTATTGGTGTAAAAATAAAAAAAAAAGGATCTCACAAAATGATAACATGAACCATTTTTTTTTTAACAAAGTCCAGATTTTTTTTAAAACCACAAAAATATGTATATATATAAAAAACCCTGTATAACTTTGGTATCGCTGTAATGATGATGACCTGAAGAATTTTGACATTTTTACCATACAATGAACAACATAAAAACAAAACTACAAAAAAGGCATAATTGCTATTTTTTTAACCCGTTCACCTTTCATGGATTTTTTTGTTCCTGTTTTTCATTGTGTCATTCAAAACTACAACTCATCTTGCAGAAAAAAAAAACCCCAAGCCTTATATCTCTATGTGGACAGAAAAATAAAAAAGTTACGGTTCCTGGAAGAAGACGGGGGGAAAAAAAAGGAGAACAAAGCAGTTTTTCTTTAGGACACTTTTGATAAATGAGACCAGTATAGGCAGATTGAGAAGGCAAATACTCACGGCATACCACCATTATGGAGGTAGATAATATCGGTATGCAAAAAAACAAAAAAAAAGAAAAGCATCCATAGCCGCCATTTATTGGCATATCTTTGAACTGTGCGAAATTTAAAAAAATACCTAAAAATTATTAAAATGGGATTTTAAAAAAATACAAAGAAAAAAAAATGATGGTTTGCCAGATTTAGATTTTATTTGACGAAGAAGATGTAAGTATAAGAAAAGGAAACAAGCTGTAAAGATGTCACCGATAGTCATCATGGTAACATAGCAAAAAAACACATGCCATAAATGCCACAACAGCAAGACAAGGACTGTGGCGTACAGACGTTTGTTCTAGGAAACTCGAGTGATTGTGACTGATAAGAAGTTTAAGGCTTCGTGTATAAACACAAATTGATAATAGTGACTTCTGTATGATCCCTTCTTAATGCTTTATTTACCATGAACGTTTGATGGATCAGAAAGGGTATAGGTGCTGCAGAGAATTTCCCAAAGTATTGGTTACAATTAACTTTTACTAATCCCTAAAGTGTTCACACGTGGTCAAAATTGTTGGTGCCCCTCGTTTAATGACAGAAAAACCCACAATGGTGACAGAAATAACTTGAATCTGACAAAAGTAATAATAAATCAAAAATCTACAAAAATGAACAAATGAAAATCAGTAAAGATCAGACATTGCTTTTCAACCATGCTTCCACAGAATTTAAAAAAAATAAAACTCATGAAATAGACCTGGACAGAAATGATTGTGACCACGTGTGTAACTATTTTCACCATTTTTACGAATCCCCATTCTTACATCCGCCACTCCTTCTTTGTAAAGTCCAATGTGTGGCTCAGTTTCATAGGAGATCTTTGAAGGGGTATTCCCATCAACAAAATCCTATCGCAATATGTATATAATAATAATGATATCAGCACATACATGCAATTAGAAATGTATCATAGTTCTTCTGATTAGCTAAGTGTCATGTCTCCCTGGAAGATCTGGAGTTAGAAGGTTACATTGGGTAATGAATAGCAGGTCTTCTTTAGCGATGGTGTGAGTTGTGTCCAATATTAAATGGGTTTAGTTTCCTCTAGTGCCGAAGAGGTTAAAGACCCTTTCTATGCTGGTCAGAAATATACTGCTCCATTTCAGCTGCTTCTGATCTGGTCATTACCTCTTCCTATATAAACTGGTCAGACCTCCTTGTCCCTGCCAGTGAAAGATTTGTCCTCCTGTGCTGTGTGCTAAAGCTAAGTGGTTGGAGTAGAGTTGCTGTAGCAGTGATCTGTGTTTTCTGTAATATGTGTGTGTTTGTGGCACCCCTGAGGGTCCAGTCGCCACAGAGGTACTGCACCTCATCCAGAGGTATGGTATCCCACTCTCAGGTAAGGAGGGAACACTACCCTGGACTCTAATACTCGCACCCAAGACACACCTTCAGTCGGGGCAACTGGGTGTACTCTTAGGGAGGATGGCCTCATCCCAGGCAGGGTAGGAATGGGTGTTGGGGTGTGGGTGGGGAAGGTAGAAAAACAGGAGGAGCTTAGAGGACAGAGCAGTGGTCTGTGACAGGAGAGAGAACAGTCTAGAAGGGGAGCTCAAGCTGTGAGGAGCTTGTCCCCAGACGGGAGAGAGAGTGTGAGAAGAGAAAATAGAGAGCGAGAGACAGAAGACAGCTCCCGGGAGGACAGAAGGGGTCCTAGGGACACGGGAAGTGCCGAAGCCAACCGTGGGGCCTGTATCCAGAAGTGGAGAGACCAGGTCGCAGTGGGGGAGCTGGCCCCTAAGACTAGTGAAGGACAACAAGACCAGCTAGCAAGCCGGAGGCTGGGATAGCTGTACGTACCTCGACCACATCCACAATCATTCACTGAAAAGGCTACCATATAGGAGCAAGGGGACTCATAGGATGTCGCCCGACAAGGTCTGCGGCTGCTGGCTTGGGACACTGTTTGTGAAGGTGCTGGACAGGAGGGCGGAAACCAGCGCAGTGAGATGGCCAGGAGGGAAACACACAGAAGGGAGTCCTGGAAAGGTGCATCCCAATCTACTTGGGAGTTTGCTGGGCCCCTCAGCTGGAGGACACGGCACTAAGCGGGCATCGGTGCACAAGTGAACTGTGAGTAAAGCATTGGAAACTGCACCCTGCTGTGTCATCTGAGTCATTCACGCCTCACCTGTCCTGCACCGCACTCACCACAACAGCCATCATCACTTTTAACATCCTAACTGCCCTGTGACACAGCTCTACCCATGGAGAGCTTAACCATCATTGCTGCTCTAGCATCATCCCAGAGGATCTGCATTGCAGCGTCGGCTACCCCTTGCAGAATACCATGGGTGGCATCATGAACATTTAATCCATTATATCACAAACTTTAATTTTCCCCTTTTAAACCCATTTTTCATGGGACACCCAGGGCCATGGACCGGGTCACTCCTCGTGTGACACTTCTCCTTTAAGAAACGGCCCAGGCGGGCGCTCCATGTTTATCTTCTGGTCCCTGTTCCCATTTAGTTTATTCCTCACTGTCCCTATCCTCCTCCCTATTGTTGGTTAGTGCTTTTGTATGATAGAGTTTTTCTGTTATCCCTGTTTTGTCTTTGTTTCTTGTTTACCTTACATTTCTTTCCCAGGCCTCATGGGGTGGGAGACGGGACAGATCAGGGTTTAACAGGAGCATACTGAGGTTGGAGACTCAGGCCTGTCTACCTTCAAGAGTACCTTCAGATATCTGATGTTTGTACCTATTCACTGCTTGAGAAAGGCTGGTCACAACTGAAACGTTGCCACACCATATGGGCTAATAAAGTCCATTTTTTTCATCATTCATTGGAGTGCTGCCTCCCTTTTTCTTTTTTATTATTTATACAAATGGATATTTGTTTGGAGGGCCCTGCACCTGAATTCATTCATTTACACAGTGCTGTTTCCATTTTTTCTTATTTATATATGCAGTATATATATATATATATATATATATATATATATATATATATATATATAAAGAAAAAAAGATACGGGTTTGGAATTGCCGGAATCGTGCTGAACTATTGAACTAAAAAATGATGTTGTCGCATCAATTTTACTATACACTGAAAAGAAATTATAAAAAATAATGGAGGAATTGTGTTTTTTTTCACCATTTCTCTGCAGCTGTAATGTTTCTCCCCCATTTAATTACTATATACAGTTTCATTTAAAATTACTAATTTCACAAAAAAAATCCTCTTACAAGTCTATGTAGATGAAAAAATGAAAAAGGTTAAAAAAGTTATACCTCCTAGAAGAAGGGGAGGAAGAAACGAAACTGCAACAACTAAAACTTCCTGCGGCACGAAGAGGTTAAGCAAGTAGAACGTGAATAAACTAAATTTTGTAATTCATCTTGTTATAGAAAAGTGACATCTTCTTTGTCTGTCAGAAGCCTAATTCTCCCTCCCTGACTTCAGCTTCTCTGTAAATGTTCAGAAACCTCAGTAAAATGCTACTAATACAATAACAGAAGACTCAGAGGAGAGGAGAGCAAGGAGGGGGATGCAGCTGCAGTCTTTCAAAGGTGACATTAACTCATGCTGTGGAAGGCGAAGAAGTGGAAGGATAACAGATGACTGGTGGAGAGTACACAGCACAATTCTCCAGCACTACACCTGGTAGAGCCAAGAAGACCAAAAGAGGGGCCCACCGTAAAGTTTGGGTATAAGGCCATCTCCGATAAAGCAAAGTCTTCTCTATACCATGTCTTGACGAATATGTTCTGTGAAATCACAATTTGGTAGCACAGTCCATATTGTATAATTTTTTTAGATTCCATGAATAGCATTTCAGTCATATTTTACTTATTTTTTGACACATGAAAAGGAGCAGTATTTCTATGTTTAGTAAAATTGTGAAATGTATGCTGGAAATATTTCATTCCTCTTCTTCATTGTTCACTTTCTATGATTTCATTTGCAGACTGATTCCTTGAAAATAAGCAGATCAAAAAGGTTCCTTCTGTTGGGACCTCCAGTGATCATGATTCTCCCGGTCAGTATGATTATGGCGATACCAAATGTATATAATATTCTTTTTTTTTTTTAATTAAAAAAAAAAAATTCAGAGATTTGTAAAAAAATATAGATTTGGTTAGTTTTGCCATTTTCTCTAAGACAGCCACCTCCCCTTTTTTACTTTTAATACAGCTGTGTGAGGTCTTGTTTTTTTGTGAAGTGACCTGATGGCTTTATTGATACCAATTTGAGGTAGATAACAAGTTTCTGTTTTTATTGATTTTTTTAGAGAGGTGAGGTGACCGAAAAAATGTAATTCTTGAGTTCTGATTTTTTTTTCTTGTTATGGTGTTTACCCATCGGATCAATGAATTTTATATTTTCATAGTCTGGACTTTTATGGCATTACCAAATATATATATATAATTTTTTTTAACCTTTTTACTTGTTTAGTCCTCACAGGGACTTGAGCACGTGATTGTTGGATCACTTATACTATATACTGCAAAACCATAGTTGTCTCCTTTGAAGCTCATCATATAAAGATCCAGAGCCCTTTCTACACACGGTCATCTCTGTCATCACTTGCATATACATGATATTGCGTAAAAGTATTAATGTTGTATTGCATTGTGTTTTGTTTTTGTTCTCCATGGTCCAGGAACCACATGGGTGCATAGATTGGAAGCTGGCATGCCGGTGTCACAGTGGTTTCGCTATTTCCTGTGTTGTCTGGGAGGATGCAGTTCCACAGTAGCAGGAGCTGTCGGTCAGTAGTGTTCATTGTTTTGGTACCCTGCACTGTCTTGATGGTGGATGCTGCAAAACTAGAAGTGCCTCACAATCTTTAGGTGGGGCTGAGATGTGTGCAGAAAGGTCCTGCTGGGAGGGAGTTATGGTCTGGACTTAGGTACTGGGGAGCAGGCTGGTTGGGTTGAGTTAGAGGCACAGAATATCTAAGCCTCAGGAGAAGTAAAAATGGAGCTACAGCACTACTGCCATGTGAAAAAGTCGGGGAAAGTCAGATAGGTCCTAAGATAGGTTACTAGCTAGAGAGAGAGCGCTGTAAAGTGGCCATTGCGTATTGTTTCCCAATGCCTTTAGCCTTAAACAAGTTGAGAATCGTACTAAAGATTAGTTGCACCATGGCCTGGATAAAGCCAAAAGTAAGACTGTAAAGAGAACTTGCCATGATTGGAGAACACAAGGGGGCAGAAGTACAGGTAGCTGGCGGCTGCACCAGTGGGACACTCTACTGCAAACCATTCGTAGTAGTCCTCCTCCTGCAGATAGTAATAGTGTAGAGAGCCTCCCGAAGTCTGGGAAGACCAAAATGTGTTATAGAATTGTAGCTCAAGTTGATTGGTGAGCTGCCAGAACACGTGGTACTCTTAAAGAGCTACTTGGTAACCCTATTTAGAAACTTTGGACTTGGACTGTATTGACCATCATTAAAAAGAAAAAAAGCTTTCCTTTTAAATTTAGTGATTGATAAACTTTCTAATGTATTCTATTACCTTTTCTTGATTCCTTTTCTCTCAATATCCATGCTAAAAAGGCTGTTTTTACTGCCTTGTTCGTGCACTTAGAGAAGCTGTTTTGAATGCAGGTCTGGCAAATATCCACAGTCCTGTGTGAACTTCTCTGTTCCTCTTTCCCTGTGCTCAGACACTAATTACAAACACTCTCCCTGCATGAGCATGGACGAGAGGAGCAGAGGAGTTGGCACTGGGCTACAGATATTTGCTAGAGCTGGAGATCAAAACAGCTGCTCTAAGTGCATGAACAAGGCAGGTGAACCAGCCCTTTCAGCATGAAGTTTGGGAAAAAAGGAAGAAAGATAAGGTGATGGAGTACTGTTATGTTTTAGTAGCTGAGGAGAGCAGGCAAAAACGGCAATACACCAGAGAGGTTAGAATCTACTGGATTGCAGTACCCTGACTAACCACCACAACTAAAGGCAGCCGTGGAGCGTTCCTACGTTGGTCCTAGACGCCTCGTCACAGCCTGAGAGGATAACTACACCTAAAGATAGAAAGAGGAAAGCTATCTGCCCGGAGCAGATCCCCAAAGAACATAGGAAGCCCCCAAACATGTAGTGGCGGTTAGACAAGAGGAAATACAGACACAGAGAGAAAATAGTATGAGCAAACGTTGGGGCCCAATCTGCCTAGACAGAAACGGATAGGAAGGATACTTACTGCAATCCAAAAAACCCTAAAAAAAGCCAACGCTACTAATTGCAAAAACACCTGAGATCACACGACCTCTACCACCTAAATTAGTTCTCTGGTGTAACAAAACTCAGCCGCAGCCACTGAAAAAACTGGAAAAGACAAATGAACAAACAACAGTGGCCCCAGAGGAACCGAGAGGGGCCCAAGCCCCCCGGGAGGGGAACCTGGCCAACCTCACAGAAATGCAGAGAAAAATGCAAATGGCAAGCACAAAAACAAAAACAGAAAATATCTTATCTGAGAGCAGAAGAGGAAAGACTCAGCAAGCTTCCAAGTGAACCAGGAAACAACGTTGAGACAGGAACAATTGATCACCGGCAACCATGATGGGGGGAAACCTCCCTTATATCCAGTCAGTCTGTAATTCCTGATTGCCAATCCTCATTGAATGGTTCAGTACTGTTTGTAACCACCAGAGGGAGCTTCTGCTCAGAATTCATTTCTAAAACATTCATAACAGTACCCCCCTTGAGGAGGGGTCACCGAACCCTCATTTGTGCAACCAGGTCGGTCAGGATGAGCTCTGTGATACGCACGAATCAGTCTCCTAGCATGGATGTCCGAAGCAAACACCCAAGAATTGTCCTCCTGACCATAACCTCTCCACTTAACCAAATACTGGAGTTTCCGTCTAGAAAAACGAGAATCCAATATTTTCTCAACCACATACTCCAGATTGCCCTCAACCAAAACAGGGTCAGGAGGCGCAGCCATAGGAACCACTGGCTCGACAAACCTCTTCAATAAGGACTTGTGGAACACGTTATGGATCTTAAATGTCCCTGGAAGAAGTAAACGAAAGGAAACAGGATTAAGAATCTCCATGATCTTATAAGGTCCAATGAACCTAGGCTTAAACTTAGGAGATGCAACTCTCATAGGGATATTTCTTGAGGACAACCAGACCAAGTCCCCAACTTTAAACCGAGGACCATCAGTCCTATGCCGGTTGGCAAACCGCTGGGCCTTCTCCTGAGAGAGGGACAACCTCTCCACTACCTGGTCCCAAATCTGCTGCATACGCTCCACAACAGAGTCAACACCCGGACAGACAGAAGCCTCCATCTGTCCCGAAGAAAATCGAGGGTGAAACCCAAAATTGCAGAAAAATGGAGACATCAAAGTGGCAGAGCTTGCCCTATTATTAAGAGCAAACTCAGCCAAAGGCAAGAAAGAGACCCAGTCATCTTGATCAGCAGACACAAAGCATCTCAGCTAAGTCTCCAATGTCTGGTTTGTTCTCTCAGTTTGTCCATTGGTCTGAGGATGAAAAGCAGAGGAGAAGGACAATTGAACACCAAGTTTAGAACAAAAAGTCCTCCAAAATCTGGAAACAAACTGGACTCCTCTGTCAGACACAATGTTCTCAGGAATGCCGTGTAACCGAACCAGGTGCTGAAGGAACAAAGGCACCAATTCGGAGGAGGAAGGCAACTTAAGTAATGACACAAGATGTATCATCTTGGAAAACCTATCACAAATCACCCAGATAACGGTCATTCTCTGAGAAACAGGGAGGTCGGAAATAAAATCCATAGAGATATGGGTCCATGGTCTCTTGGGCACAGGCAATGGCATCAACAAACCACTAGAGCGAGAGCAAGGCTTGGAGCGAGAGCAAGTCCCACAGGACTGCACAAACTCCCTGACGTCACGAGACAAAGTAGGCCACCAAAAGGACCGAGTCACCAAGTCTCTGGTACCAAAAATTCCGGGATGACCGGCCAACGCGGAACAATGAATCTCAGACATCACACTCTTCTTCCACTGGTCTGGGACAAACAATTTCCCAACAGGGCAGCGCTCGGGTTTATCCTCCTGACACCCTTCCAGAGCCAGTCTCAAATTGGGCGAGATGGTGGAAAGAACTACACCCTCTTTCAAAAAAACAGCAGGATCAGATAACTCAGGAGAGTCCGCAAGGAAACTCCTCGAGAGGGCATCCGCCTTAACATTCTTAGTGCCAGGAAGAAAGGAAACCACAAAATTAAAACGTGTGAAAAACAAGGCCCACCTGGCCTGTCTAGGATTAAGTCGCTTGGCTGATTCCAGATAAACCAGATTCTTATGGTCCGTGAGGACCACCACCTGATGTTTGGCTTCCTCCAGCCAATGTCTCCACTCTTCAAAAGCCCACTTCATGGCCAATAACTCCCGATTACCACGTCATAATTACGTTCCGTTGGAGAAAATTTTCGAGAGAAAAAAGCACAAGGGTTACTTTTAGAGGTCTCAGGATCTCTTTGGGACAAAACGGCACCTGCCCCAATTTCAGAGGCATCAACCTCCACCTGAAATGGCAGAGAAACATCAGGCTGCCGTAGAACAGGAGCAGAAGTGAATCTCTGTTTAAGTTCCTGAAATGCAGAGACTGCCTCAGGGGGCCAATTCACCACATCAGAACCCTTTTTGGTCAAATCAGTCAATGGTTTAACAATAACAGAGAAATTACCAATAAATTTGCGATAAAAATTGGCAAAACCCAAGAATCTCTGAAGAGCCTTTAATGAAATAGGTTGGACCCAATCACAGATGGCCTGAACCTTGACCGGGTCCATTTCAATAACAGATGGAGACAAAATGAATCCCAGAAATGAGATCCTCTGTACACCAAAAGACACTTTGATCCCTTCACATACAGAGTATTCGCTCTCAAAATCTGGAACACAGTCCGAACATGTTTCACATGAGAGTCCCAGTCATTGGAAAAAATCAAGATATCATCCAAATAAACAATCAATGTGAATACTTTTCCATCCAATTATGACAAGAGCATTCTTAAGGTGATACCTTTATTGGCTAACCAGAAAATTATATGTTCGCAAGCTTTCAGAGCGCAGAGGCTCCTTCTTCAGGCAAGATTACATTTGGAATAATAAGAAAGACACATTAGATGCTTACTATAGTAGGAAATTTGTTCAAGACCTGGGAGGTGTGATGCCTTCAAAAGATAAGCAAAGGAAATCAAATTAGCATTTTCTTACAAATGGAGAGCTAGTGTGAATGTGTTATTGGCTATCTGGAGTCCTTCTGGTGAAGGTGTGAACTGTGTCTATGTAATGAGTCATAAAACCGGGTGTTAAGTTGAGTCCTAGTGTCAAAGTATTGAACATCCTAATAAGTTTGAATTCCCATATTTTTCTCTCCCTGTCATCCTTAAAATGACCTTTTAGTATTAAGACTTTTAAGTCTGTCATACAATGTCCAGTTCCAGAGAAATGTTTTCCCACAGGCGTGTCCATTTCATTCCTGATCGTATGTCTGTGTAGATTCATCCTTGTTTGTAGTTTTTGCATGGTTTCCCCAATATAGATAGCTCCAGGGCACCTTGTACATTGTATCATGTACACCACATTGGAGGATGTACATGAAAAGGAACCCATGACCTTATAGTCCAGATTTGTGTTTGGCACACGGACTGTATTTGTTGGTAATATGTGGGTACAAGTTTTGCATTTTTTGTTGTTACATGGGAATGTTACATGGGAATGTGAATTAACCCCCACATGAGCATCCTAAGGAAAATTGGTGCTGATCTCCAACCCATATTCCACAGGGACCACAAATTGAAAGACATATTCCCAGAACTACCACTCCTCTCCTACAAACAGCCCCCTAACTTAAGGAATCTCCTTGTCAGAAGTGTCCTTTCGTCACCATCAGTGACTGGCACATTCCCATGTAACAACAAAAAATGCAAAACTTGTACCCACATATTACCAACAAATACAGTCCGTGTGCCAAACACAAATCTGGACTATAAGGTCATGGGTTCCTTTTCATGTACATCCTCCAATGTGGTGTACATGATACAATGTACAAGGTGCCCTGGAGCTATCTATATTGGGGAAACCATGCAAAAACTACAAATAAGGATGAATCTACACAGACATACGATCAGGAATGAAATGGACACGCCTGTGGGAAAACATTTCTCTGGAACTGGACATTGTATGACAGACTTAAAAGTCTTAATACTAAAAGGTCATTTTAAGGATGACAGGGAGAGAAAAATATGGGAATTCAAACTTATTAGGATGTTCAATACTTTGACACTAGGACTCAACTTAACACCCGGTTTTATGACTCATTACATAGACACAGTTCACACCTTCACCAGAAGGACTCCAGATAGCCAATAACACATTCACACTAGCTCTCCATTTGTAAGAAAATGCTAATTTGATTTCCTTTGCTTATCTTTTGAAGGCATCACACCTCCCAGGTCTTGAACAAATTTCCTACTATAGTAAGCATCTAATGTGTCTTTCTTATTATTCCAAATGTAATCTTGCCTGAAGAAGGAGCCTCTGCGCTCTGAAAGCTTGCGAACATATAATTTTCTGGTTAGCCAATAAAGGTATCACCTTAAGAATGCTCTTGTCATAATTGGATGGAAAAGTATTCACATCGATTTTTCTGGCTAACACGGTACCACAATATTATTTATTATTGTACACCAAATAAACAATCAGAAATTTATCCACAAAATCCCTGAAAATGTCATTCATGAAGGACTAGAAGACGGAAGGAGCATTAGTGAGCCCAAAGGGCATCACTAGGTACTCAAAATGCCCTCTGGGGTATTAAACGCCATCTTCCATTTATCCCCGTGCTTAATGCGAATAAGGTTATACGCCCTCCTGAGGTCAAGCTTGGTAAACCAAGTAGCACTTTTCACCCTGGAAAACAGGTCAGAAATCAAGGGTAACGGATATTGATATTTCACAGTGATATTGTTCAAGAGACGATAATCAATACACGGCCTTAATGAACCATCCTTTTTGGCCACAAAGAAAAAACCGGCACCCAAGGGTGAAGAGGATGGTCTGATATGACCCTTCTCCAATGACTCCTTGATATAAGACCGCATAGCGTCATGTTCAGGTACAGACAAGTTAAAAAGGCGACCTTTAGGGAATTTACTACCAGGCACTAATTCAATAGCGCAGTCATAGCTCCTATGGGGGGCAAGGATGCAGATTTACTTTCGCTAAACACATAAGAAAAATCAGTCAAAAAGTCAGGAACATCTTGAGCCTGGGGAGAGGCAAAAAAACAGGAGTGTTGGCATTAACACATTGGCAGCCCCAACTGGTTACAGACACAGATTTCCAATCCAAAACAGGATTATGAGACTGTAACCAAGGGAAACCTAGTACAATAATGTCATGCAGATTATACAACACCAAAAATTTGCAACTCTCCTGATGATCAGGTTCAACCCTCATTATCACCTGAGTAGAAAACTGGGGTTTATTCTCTGCCAAAGGGGTAGAATCAATCCCCAGTAGGGGAATAGACTTCCGTAGGGGCATCAAGGGAAACCCACAACGTTTAGCAAAATCAAAATCCATCAGGTTAATAGCTGCTCCCGAATCAACAAAAGCCTGAGCAGAAAATGTGGACAGGGAGCAAATCAGGGTAACAGTCAACAGAAATTTAGTCTGAACACTACCCAAGACAACTGAGCGTGCAAAACGTCTTCCCCGCTTAGGGCAGACTGAAATAGCATGAGAGGCATCACCACAGTAGAAACATAACCCATTGCGTTTTCGAAACTCATGACGCTGTGCCCCAGAAGCCACTCTATCACACTGCATGGGTTCAGAAGCTGGTTCACAAGGCAACACTATTCCACGCATACTTCTACGCTCACGCAAACGTCTGTCAATTTGATTCGCTAATGACATAGAATCATTGAGACCAGGGGAGCAGGGAAACCCACCATAACATCTTTTACATTCTCTGACAGACCCTTCCGAAAAAGGGCTGCCAAAGCATCATCATTCCATTTGGTCAGGACTGCCCACTTTCGGAATTTCTGACAGTACAACTCAGCGTCCTCAAGCCCCTGATTTAATGCCAACAAGGTTTTTTCAGCTTGATCAGTGACATTAGGTTCATCGTACAATAACCCCAGAGCCAGAAAAAATGCATCAACATTACTCAAAACAGGGTCCCCAGATGTCAGGGAAAAAGCCCAATCCTGAGGATCGCCGTGCAGTAGAGAGTTGACAATTTGAACCTGCTGTGCTGCGTTCCCTGAGGACTTAGGTTTTAAGGCAAAAAACAACTTACAGTTATTTTTGAAATTCAGAAATTTAGCTCGATCCCCCAAAAACAAATCTGGCATGGGGATCCTGGGTTTCACAACTGGCAACCTAGCAAGAAAGGTAGCAATACTCCAAACCTCAGTGGCAAGCTGATCCACATGGCCAGACAACTGTGCAAACTCCATTGAGAAAAAAAAAAAAATCCTCCTCAGCACCCAGAGAAAAAGAGGGAAAAAATGCAACAAACAGAAAAAAAAATCTCTGACAACTCTGACAACCTTTTTTGTTTCCACACTATTTTTCCCTTCTGTGAGTACCATACAATTTTCAGTTGGGCCGGTGATACTGTTATGTTTTGGTAGCTGAGGAGAGCAGGCAAAAACGGCAATACACCAGAGAGGTTGGAATCTACTGGATTGCAGTACGCTGACTAACCACCACAACTAAAGGCAGCCGTGGAGCGTTCCTACGTTGGTCCTAGACGCCTCGCCACAGCCTGAGAGGTTAACTACACCTAAAGATAGAAAGAGGAAAGCTATCTGCCCCGGAGCAGATCCCCAAAGAACATAGGAATCCCCCAAACATGTAATGGCGGTTAGACAAGAGGAAATACAGACACAGACAGAAAATAGTATGAGCAAACGTTGGGGCCCAAACTACCTGGACAGAAAAGGATAGGAAGGACACTTACTGCAATCCAAAAAACCCTAAAAAATACCAACTCTACTAATTGCAAAAACACCTGAGATCACACGACCTCTACCACCTAAATTAGTTCTCTGGTGTAACAAAACTCAGCCGCAGCCACTGAAAAAACTGGAAAAGACAAATGAACAAACAACAGTGGCCCCAGAGGAACCGAGAGGGGCCCAAGCCCCCCGGGGAGGGGAACCTGGCCAACCTCACAGAAATGCAGAGAAAAATGCAAATGGCAAGCACAAAAACAAAAAACAGAAAATATCTTATCTGAGAGCAGGAGAAGAGGAAAGACTCAGCAAGCTTCCAAGTGAACCAGGAAACAACGTTGAGACAGGAACAATTGATCACCGGCAACCATGATGGGGGGAAACCTCCCTTATATCCAGCCAGTCTGTAATTCCTGATTGCCAATCCTCATTGAATGGTTCAGTACTGTTTGTAACCACCAGAGGGAGCTTCTGCTCAGAGTTCATTTCTAAAACATTCATAACAGAGTACATTACAAAGATTCAGAATTTTCCAAAGATTGATCAACATTTAAATAAAAAAACAGTTTAATTGCTCCAGAAGGGACCACACTCACGTTATTTGGCAATTGTTGATGGCTTACACATCTGTATGTCTGCAACCTTTGGGTGATACGTAGATATTTTCTAAGAAAAGTAGCATCGTTAGACTCTTTGACGTGTCAGAGGATAGTTATACCAATGACTGGTGCAACCCCAGTAAGCAACACCCTCAACATTTATGCTATAATCCCTTTTTAAGGTAGACAGGTCAGTTGTTGTAGAGAATTTGCCGTGAAACCTATGATGAGAAGTATACATTTCTCTGAAGTCTAGGTGACTAAATGATCATTTTATGTCTACTAAACATGGCTAATGTAACGAACACACCAGTAACCATGTCCTTGAATCATTCTCTTCTGTCTATTTTGCTTAAACACTATTGAGATTTTTTCTTAGACATGCTTCTAAGAGAGCGGTGTGAAAGCCAATATGAAAGCCTAAATGGTCACATATGTTGTCACCCAGGTTTCCTAGAAACACATGTTAGAGTTTCCTAATTCTTTGGTCAGGTGTTCCGTCTTGCATGCTTTACATACTTTACACAACACAATCCATGGTCCAGAGCCTAATAGCTCACACACTAATATAGTTTATGTATCAACATAGCTTGGATGGGAAAGTTTTTTTCTTTTCATTTCCTTGAAGGGAACCGCCATGGGCTCCTTATAACCTTCAAAGTCTCCCATACAGAAGCCTCTGTATCAAAAGCCCTAGTAGATTAGTCCTTCCAATAAAGTCAGAATTTTTGGACTAACTCTCCTTAAGCCAGTATGAAGCAAGTATGGTAAAGATTCATGGGAAAGAGTATGCAAATTAGCTCCCCAATACAGATGGCAAAAGATATATCCATACCATTGCAGGCCAGGGATAAGTCAAAACAAAATTTAGGTATTGTCACGGGTGTGTCGCTGCGAAGATCGTCGCGATTGCACACCCTGACTTCGCACAGCTGAGTTTCTGGTGCTGGGTGTTTTTCGGCACTGAGGGAGTTAATTCTTTCTCTCTCTGTGCTGGACTCACCAGCCTCGCTCAGCTGCAATTAATGTGTTGTTAATTGGTTTCCTTTAAATACCTGCCTGTCTGCTGGGAGAGTGTCGGTGAAAGCATTCATTCAGACCAGCAGAGCGGATCGTTTCTGAGAAGACTTAAGCTAAGAGTGCCTGTTGTGGTTTATCCTCTCCTCGCTTATTGTTTATCTCCTTAACCTTTTGTGTTCCCTCTATAGTTGAAGTTTTTGTATGAAAGGCAGTATTTACTTTACCCCTTGTCTGTCTCGTTTGCCTTATACTGTTTGTAAGCTGAGACCTGCCCATTCCCTGTGGTGGTAATCAGGGTCCTTCTCAGGACTAGATTACAGTGGTCAGGGATCTGCAGGAGACAGGGTTACGCTGGCGGCCTGGACCTCTGTACCATTAACAGTACCTCCAGGTAGAGGGACTAGTCAGGACCCCAGTTTAGGGTCAGCATAGACCCCGGTCCACCTCTATCCTGAGACAGCGTGACATTTTCACCGACCACACTAAAGATTCTCCCCAGCCACCATGGATCCAGTAGCCAGCTAGCTCAGCAGTTGCAGTTTGTCCATGGAGCTGACGGACGTTAAGTCCAAGGTTTTGTACCCCCTGGAGCAAACCAGATCTGAACCTAAAGTAGCTCTCCCGGACAGGTTCACTGGTGGGCGGGACAAATTTTTTACCTTCCGGGAGGCATGTAAATTATATTTTCGGTTGCGGCCTCGGTCGTCGGGGAGTGAAGATCAGAGGGTGGGAATTGTCATCTCGCTCTTACAAGGGGACCTCAATCCTGGGCGTTCTCTCTTCCTCCGGGCTCCCGGCTCTCCAGTCAGTAGATCGATTTTTTACAGCCCTGGGTCTGGTATATGATGACCCGGATCGGGTCTCCCTTGCTGAAACGAAGTTACGTAAGATACAGCAGGGAGATCGTCCGGCGGAGGAATTTTCTTCAGAGTTCCGTAGATGGGCCACAGATACTCAGTGGAATGACCCAGCTCTTAGGAGCCAGTTTTGTCACGGGTTATCTGACAAATTAAAAGATGTGTTGGCTCAGTATGATTCTCCCCCGTCACTGGAGGCCGCTATGGCCCTTGCTATTCGCATTGATAGACGGCTTCGGGAGAGGTGCGGAGTGACTCCGCCCCCTGTGATGACTCCACCTTCTACTAAAGTGTCATGTGTGCATCGCCACGAAGATCGTCGCGGTTGCACATTCTGACTTCTCACAGCTGAGTTGCTGTTTCTTTGTGTTTGGCAGTTAGGGAGTTAATTCTGTCTGTGCTCAGTTCTGGGACTGGGTGCAGTTTCTTCCGGCTGCAATTAATTATTTGTTGATTGGTTTCCTTTAAATCTCTGGTTGTCTGTGTTGGGAGTTGCCAGTGAAATTCTTCATGCAGACCACAGATAGGATTGTATCTGTATAGACTTAAGTTAAAGAGCTCCTTAGTTGTTTTAAGCTCACCTTGCTTAGAGTTTAATATCCCAGATCATTTATGTTCCTTCTGTGTTTGAGTGTGTATGCAAGTCTGTGTTTTCTCCAGTCTGTCTTATATGTCTAATCTGTGTATTTAGCAGAGATCAGCCCATATCCCTTTGGTGGTAATCAGAATCCTTCTTAGGACTGATTACAGGGTTCAGGGACTGATAGGAGACAGGGTTAGGCTGGAGACTTGGATCTCTGAACCATTATCAGTACCTCCAAGGTGAGGGATTAGTTAGGACCCCAGTTTAGGGTCAGGTTAGACCCCCGGTCCTCCTCTTTCCTGTGACAGTGTATCAAGTCCTCAAGATTAACCCTGAGTTCAACGGATATCGTGTCAGGTAAATCTATTCTGTATTTACATGCTGATGTTGCTAATCTATATGTTGTATAGAGTGTTGTTCTTTTAAGAATAGTTTACTGACATCGTACACATATCATAAGACCGCGTGACATTTTCACTGGCCAATAAAATTATTCCCAGTTGCCATGGATCCAGTAGCCCAGCTGGCTCTGCAGTTGCAGGGATTATCCATGGAGCTGACGGACATTAAGTCCAAAGTTTTGTCTCCCTCGGAGAAAACCAGATTTGAACCTAAAGTAGCTCTCCCGGACAGGTTCACTGGTGGGCGAGACAAATTTTTTACCTTCAGGGAAGCATGTAAATTGTATTTTCGGCTTCGGCCTCGATCATCAGGGAGTGAAGAGCAGAGAGTGGGAATTGTTATCTCGCTCCTACAAGGGGACCCTCAATCCTGGGCCTTCTCCCTTCCTCGGGATCCCCGGCTCTACAGTCAGTAGATCGATTTTTTACAGCCCTGGGTTTGGTATATGATGACCCAGATCGGGTCTCTCTTGCTGAGACAAAATTACGTAAGATACAGCAGGGAGATCGTCCGACGGAGGAATTTGCTTCTGAGTTCCGTAGATGGGCCACAGATACTCAGTGGAATGACCCAGCTCTTAGGAGCCAGTTTTGTCATGGGCTTTCTGACAAATTAAAGGACGTTTTGGCTCAGTATGATTCTCCTCCATCACTGGAGGCTGCTATGGCCCTAGCTATCCGTACTGATAGACGGCTCCGGGAGAGGTGCGAGGTAACTCCACCCCCTGTTGTTACTCCACCTACTACTAAAGTCCCTTATGTTGAGGTTCCCCTTGTCTGTTCGGAGGAGCCTATGCAGTTGGGAGGGACATCATTTCGTAGGAGGGGATTGGCGGTACGCCGCAGGACTAGAAGGTGTTTCTTCTGCGGGAAAGAGGGACATTTTGTTGGGGGATGTCCATCCCGTGCCTTGTTGAGCAAAAAGTCGCCGGAAAACTGTTAATCCCAGGTTGTGTGGTGGACGACAACCTGGGAGTATGTATTTCGTCCGCTAGTTCTTCTCAGTTCCTTGTACCAGTGGAGGTGGTGGTTGGTACGAGAGTGGAGAGATTTTCTGTTCTTCTTGATAGTGGGTCCGGGGCTAATCTGGTTGACGCTCAGTTTGCTCAGGCTCAAGGTATGCATCTGAGTGTATTGGTCAAACCGATCCCTATATTCTCCATTGACGCCAGGCCTCTCGGCCAAGGTAGCTTTGTTCATGAGGTTCATAACATTGACCTTCGGGTAGGGGCAATACATAGGGAACTATTATCTTGTTATGTGTTGGAGGGTCTACCTACTCCTATTGTGTTGGGACTTCCTTGGTTGGTTAAACATAACCCTGTGATTAATTGGCAGTCCAGAGATATAAGCCAATGGGGGGAGTTTTGCAAAAGTAACTGCATGAACACAGTCATCAGTGCGGTCGTGCCTAGTACTTTGCCTCCTTTTTTGGAGGACTTTGGGGATGTGTTCTCTGAGGAGGGGTGTCAGGAGTTGCCTCCTCATCGCGTGTATGACTGCTCTATTAATTTACTTCCTGATGCTAAGTTACCTAAAGCTAGGTTATATAATCTTTCTGGTCCTGAGAGGCAGGCTATGAAAGATTATATTTCGGAAAGTCTGGCCAAAGGGCATATTAGACCTTCATCTTCCCCAGTGGCCGCGGGGTTCTTCTTTGTGAAGAAAAAAGATGGAGGCCTACGCCCTTGCTTGGATTTCCGCGAACTTAATCGGATTACTGTTCGAGATCCGTATCCACTCCTCTGATTCCTGATCTCTTCAATCAAATTGTTGGCGCCAAATGGTTCTCTAAATTGGATCTCAGGGGGGCGTATAATCTGATTAGGATAAAAGAGGGGGATGAGTGGAAAACGGCGTT
Source organism: Oophaga sylvatica (assembly GCA_033576555.1). Classification (NCBI taxonomy): domain Eukaryota; kingdom Metazoa; phylum Chordata; class Amphibia; order Anura; family Dendrobatidae; genus Oophaga; species Oophaga sylvatica. The sequence continues at coordinate 630,757,242 of JARQOD010000002.1, forward strand.
TAACACGCCGGAGGGACATTATGAGAACCTTGTCATGCCTTTTGGTCTGACTACTGCACCAGCAGTATTCCAACATTTTGTTAATGACATTTTTCGTCATCTGGTGGGGCTGTTTGTGGTCGTATATTTGGATGACATTTTAATTTACTCACCAGATCTTGTGTCTCACCAGGAGCATGTGAGACAGGTGTTGCAGATCTTGCGAGATAATAAACTATACGCCAAACTAGAAAAGTGTGTATTCGCCATACAGGAACTTCAGTTTTTGGGTTTCTTGGTGTCAGCCTCCGGTTTCCGTATGGACCCTGAAAAGGTGAGAGCAGTGCTTGAATGGGATCAGCCAGAGGATCTTAAGGCTCTGCAGCGTTTTCTGGGGTTTGCTAACTACTACCGGAAATTTATTTGTAATTTCTCATCTGTTGTCAAACCTCTCACTGACATGACAAGAAAAGGGACGGATTTTTCTAAATGGTTGGACAAAGCTTGCCAAGCTTTTTCCTCTTTGAAAAAATGTTTTGCTTCGGCACCCGTTCTCATCCAACCAGATGCATCACAAGCCGTTCGTTGTGGAGGTGGACGCGTCTGACGTAGGGGTGGGTGCAATATTGTCCCAGGGTCCGTCCCTGGTAAATGGCATCCGTGCGCTTTCTTTTCTAAAAAATTGTCGTCCGCCGAAAGGAATTATGATATCGGCAATAGGGAACTTTTGGCCATTAAGTTGGCTTTTGAAGAATGGCGTCACTTTTTGGAGGGGGCAGTCCACCCGGTCACCGTCATTACTGATCACAAGAACCTGCTGTATTTGGAATCTGCTAAGCGTCTGAATTCCAGACAAGCTCGATGGTCGTTGTTTTTTACCAGGTTTAATTTTGTTGTCACTTATCGCCCTGGATCTAAGAATGTTAAGGCGGATGCCTTGTCTCGCAGTTTCCCAGGGGCCGGGAAAATGGATGACCCGATTCCTATCCTTCAGGAGGGGGTGGTAGTGTCGGCTGTATGTTCTGAGCTTGAGGAGGAGGTGTTAGAGGCTCAGGGGGACGCCCCTGCAGGACCTCCAGGGAGACTGTTTGTCCCAAATCTGTTGAGACAAAAGGTTATTGAGGCACATCATAATTCTGCTTTAGCAGGACATCCAGGGAGTAAGGCTACTTTAGATCTCCTTTCTCGCCGGTTTTGGTGGCCTAACGTTAATAAAGATGTTTTAACTTTTTTCGCGTCCTGTGGGGTTTGTGCTCGCTCTAAGACCCCTCATACCCGTCCGTCTGGGACCCTCTTACCCTTGAAACTTCCGGAGCGTCCATGGACTCATTTGTCTATGGACTTCATCACGGACCTTCCTCAGTCGTCAGGGAAGACTGTCATACTGGTGGTTGTTGACAGGTTCAGTAAGATGGCACATTTCATTGCTCTTCCTGCCCTCCCTAATGCTAAAACTCTGGCGCAGGTGTTCATTGGGGAGATTGTGAGACTTCATGGGTTGCCTTCTGATGTGGTGTCAGATAGGGGGTCTCAGTTTGTGTCCAAGTTTTGGAGGGCATTTTGTTTACGTCGGGGGATGCAATTGTCATTTTCCTCGGCTTTTCATCCGCAGACCAATGGTCAGACAGAGCGTCTGAATCAAAGCCTAGAGACTTATCTTCGGTGTTTTGTCTCAGAGAACCAGGAGGACTGGTCTTCTTTCTTGCCTCTGGCAGAGTTCGCTCTTAACAACAGGCGGAGCGAGTCCACTGGTAAGTCCCCGTTTTTTGGGGCATATGGTTTTCATCCCCAGTTTTGTACATTCAATGGGGGGGGCCCTTCTGGGGTTCCTGAGGAGGAGCGTTTCTCGTCGTCACTTGCTTCAGTGTGGAGAGGTGTATTGAATAATCTGAGTGCTATGGGGAACCGTTATAAACGTATGGCTGATAGGAGGAGAGTTTCTGGTCCAGATCTTAATGTGAACGATCTGGTATGGTTGTCTACCAGGAATATAAAACTTAAAGTTCCCTCCTGGAAGCTGGGCACCAGATTCATCGGGCCGTACAGGATCAGTTCCATAATTAATCCTGTGGCATTTCGTCTGGACCTCCCTCCTACGTTTAAAATTCATAATGTGTTCCACAAGTCATTACTTAAGAGGTACGTGGCACCAGTCATACCATCACCTCTACCTCCTCCTCCAGTGGTGGTCAATGGTAACTTGGAGTTTCAAGTGTCAAAGATCATTGACTCACGTCTGAATCGCCGGTCCCTTCAGTACTTGGTGCATTGGAAGGGGTATGGTCCAGAGGAGAGGACGTGGGTTCCTGCGTCTGACATTAACGCAGATCGTTTGGTGCGGACCTTCCACAGAACTCACCCGGGCAAACCTGGCCCTGAGGGTCCGGAGGCCCCTCGTAGAAGGGGGGGTACTGTCATGTGTGCATCGCCACGAAGATCGTCGCGGTTGCACATTCTGACTTCTCACAGCTGAGTTGCTGTTTCTTTGTGTTTGGCAGTTAGGGAGTTAATTCTGTCTGTGCTCAGTTCTGGGACTGGGTGCAGTTTCTTCCGGCTGCAATTAATTATTTGTTGATTGGTTTCCTTTAAATCTCTGGTTGTCTGTGTTGGGAGTTGCCAGTGAAATTCTTCATGCAGACCACAGATAGGATTGTATCTGTATAGACTTAAGTTAAAGAGCTCCTTAGTTGTTTTAAGCTCACCTTGCTTAGAGTTTAATATCCCAGATCATTTATGTTCCTTCTGTGTTTGAGTGTGTATGCAAGTCTGTGTTTTCTCCAGTCTGTCTTATATGTCTAATCTGTGTATTTAGCAGAGATCAGCCCATATCCCTTTGGTGGTAATCAGAATCCTTCTTAGGACTGATTACAGGGTTCAGGGACTGATAGGAGACAGGGTTAGGCTGGAGACTTGGATCTCTGAACCATTATCAGTACCTCCAAGGTGAGGGATTAGTTAGGACCCCAGTTTAGGGTCAGGTTAGACCCCCGGTCCTCCTCTTTCCTGTGACAGTGTATCAAGTCCTCAAGATTAACCCTGAGTTCAACGGATATCGTGTCAGGTAAATCTATTCTGTATTTACATGCTGATGTTGCTAATCTATATGTTGTATAGAGTGTTGTTCTTTTAAGAATAGTTACTGACATCGTACACATATCATAAGACCGCGTGACATTAAGTCCCTTATATTGAGGTTCCCCTGGTTTGTTCCGAGGAACCTATGCAGCTAGGAGGGACATCATTCCGAGGGAGGGGATCGGCGGTGCGCCGCAAGACAAGAAAGTGTTTCTTCTGCGGGAGAGAGGGACATTTTATTGAGGGGTGTCCATTCCGTACTTTACTGAGCAAGAAGTCGCCGGAAAACTTTTAATCCCAGGTTGTGTGGTGGACGACAATCTGGGAGTATGTATTTCGTCCCCAGGTCCGTCTCAGTTTCTCGTACCAGCGGAGGTGGTGGTAGGTACGAGAACTGAGAGGATTTCTGTTCTTCTGGATAGTGGGGCCGGGGCTAATCTGGTGGACGCTCGGTTTGCCCAGGTGCAAGGTATGCAACTGAGTGTATTGGCCAAACCTATCCCTATATTCTCTATTGACGCCAGGCCTCTCGGTCAAGGTAGCTTTTTGCAAGTCGTGCATAACATAGACCTTCGAGTGGGGGCAATACATAAAGAACTATTGTCTTGTTATGTGTTGGAGGGTCTTCCCACTCCTATTGTGTTGGGTCTTCCTTGGTTAACTAAGCATAACCCAGTTATTAATTGGCAATCCAGAGAGATAAGCCAGTGGGGTGAATTTTGCAGTAGTAACTGCATGAACACAGTCATCGGTGCGGTCGTGCCTAGAACCTTACCTCCTTTTCTGGAGGACTTTGAGGATGTGTTTTCAGAGGAGGGGGGTCAAGAATTACCTCCTCATCGCGCGTATGACTGTTCTATAAAATTGCTTCCTGATGCTAAGCTACCTAAATCTAGGTTATATAACCTTTCTGGTCCTGAGAGGCAAGCTATGAAGGATTATATTTCGGAAAGTCTGGCCAAGGGGCATATTAGACCTTCATCTTCCCCGGTGGCCGCGGGGTTCTTCTTTGTGAAGAAAAAAGATGGAGGCCTACGCCCTTGCCTGGATTTCCGTGAGCTTAATCGGATTACGGTCCGAGATCCGTATCCGCTCCCACTTATTCCCGATCTCTTCAATCAGATTGTGGGCGCCAAATGGTTCTCTAAGTTGGATCTCAGGGGGGCGTATAATCTGATTAGGATGAAGGAGGGGGATGAGTGGAAGACGGCGTTTAACACTCCGGAGGGACATTATGAGAACCTTGTCATGCCATTTGTCTGACTACTGCCCCGGCGGTGTTTCAACATTTTGTTAATGACATCTTTCGCCACCTAGTGGGACAGTTTGTTGTCATTTATCTAGATGACATCTTAATTTACTCGCCGGATCTTGTGTCTCATCAGGAGCATGTGAGACAGGTGTTGCAGATCTTGCGAGACAATAAACTGTACGCCAAATGGGAGAAGTGTGTATTCGCCGTACAGGAACTTCAGTTTTTAGGATTCCTGGTGTCAGCTTCCGGTTTCCGTATGGACCCTGGGAAAGTGAAGGCAGTGCTTGAGTGGGATCGGCCAGAGGATCTTAAGGCACTGCAGCGTTTCCTGGGGTTTGCTAACTACTACCGGAAATTCATTCGTAATTTCTCATCCGTTGTCAAACCTCTCACTGACATGACAAAAAAAGGGACGGATTTTTCAAGGTCGTCTGACAAAGCTTGTCAAGCATTTTCCTCCTTGAAAAAATGTTTTGCTTCGGCACCCATACTCATTCAACCGGATGCATCACAACCGTTCATTGTGGAGGTAGACGCGTCTGACGTAGGGGTGGGTGCAGTATTATCTCAAGGTCCGTCCCCTGGTAAATGGCATCCGTGCGCTTTCTTCTCTAAAAAATTGTCGTCCGCTGAGAGGAATTATGATGTTGGCAATAGGGAACTTTTGGCCATTAAGTTGGCTTTTGAAGAGTGGCGTCATTTTTTGGAGGGGCAGTCCACCCGGTCACCGTCATTACTGATCACAAGAACCTGCTGTATTTAGAGTCTGCAAAACGTCTGAATCCCAGACAAGCTAGATGGTCGTTGTTTTTTACCAGGTTTAATTTTGTCGTCACATATCGTCCTGGGTCAAAAAATGTAAAGGCTGATGCCTTATCTCGCAGTTTCCCTGGGGCCGGGAAGACGGATGACCCGGTTCCTATCCTTCAGGAGGGAGTAGTGGTGTCGGCTGTATGCTCTGAGCTTGAGGAGGAGGTATTGGAGGCTCAGGGGGACGCCCCTGTAGGACCTCCAGGGAAACTGTTTGTTCCAGATCAGTTAAGACAAAAGGTTATCGAGGCACACCATAATTCTGCTTTGGCAGGACACCCAGGGAGTAAAGCAACTGTGGATCTCCTTTCACGCCGGTTTTGGTGGCCTAACTTAAATAAGGAGGTGGTAACTTTTGTCGCGTCCTGTGGGGTTTGTGCACGCTCTAAGACCCCACATACCCGTCCATCTGGGGCCCCCTTACCTTTGAAAATCCCGGAGCGTCCATGGACGCATCTGTCTATGGACTTCATTACGGACCTCCCTCCGTCTTCAGGTAAAACTGTCATACTAGTTGTAGTTGACAGGTTCAGTAAGATGGCACATTTTATTGCTCTTCTTGCTTTTCCTAATGCTAAAACTCTGGCGCAGGTGTTCATTGGGGAGATTGTGAGACTTCACGGGTTGCCTTCCGATGTGGTGTCGGATCGGGGGTCTCAGTTTGTGTCCAAATTCTGGAAGGCATTTTGTTCACGGCGGGGGATGCAATTGTCATTTTCTTCGGCTTTTCATCCGCAGACCAATGGTCAGACAGAGCGTCTGAATCAGAGCTTAGAGACATATCTCCGGTGTTTTGTCTCAGAGAACCAGGAGGACTGGTCTTCTTTCTTGCCTCTGGCAGAGTTCGCTCTTAACAATAGGCGGAGCGAGTCCACTGGTAAGTCCCCGTTTTTTGGGGCATATGGTTTTCACCCCCAGTTTTGTACTTTCAATGGGGGGGGCTCTTCTGGGGTTCCTGAGGAGGAACGATTTTCGTCGTCACTTGCTTCGGTGTGGAGAGGAGTGCTGAATAATCTGAGTACTATGGGGAACCGATACAAACGTATGGCTGATAGGAGGAGAGTGTCTGGTCCGGACCTAAGTGTGAACGATCTGGTATGGTTGTCTACCAAGAATATAAAACTTAAGGTTCCCTCCTGGAAACTCGGTCCCAGGTTCATCGGGCCATACAGGATCAGTTCGATAATTAATCCGGTGGCATTCCGTCTTGACCTCCCTCCTACGTTTAAAATCCACAATGTGTTCCACAAATCGTTGCTTAAGAGGTACGTGGCGCCAGTTATACCGTCACCTCTACCTCCTCCTCCAGTGGTGGTCAATGGTAACTTGGAGTTCCAGGTGTCGAGAGTCATCGATTCACGTATGAATCGCCGGTCCCTTCAGTACCTTGTTCATTGGAGGGGGTATGGTCCTGAAGTGAGGACGTGGGTTTCTGCGTCGGATATTAACGCAGACCGATTGGTTCGGGCCTTCCACACTACTCACCCAGATAAACCCGGCCCTGAGGGTCCGGAGGCCCCTCGTAGAAGGGGGGGTACTGTCACGGGTGTGTCGCTGCGAAGATCGTCGCGATTGCACACCCTGACTTCGCACAGCTGAGTTTCTGGTGCTGGGTGTTTTTCGGCACTGAGGGAGTTAATTCTTTCTCTCTCTGTGCTGGACTCACCAGCCTCGCTCAGCTGCAATTAATGTGTTGTTAATTGGTTTCCTTTAAATACCTGCCTGTCTGCTGGGAGAGTGTCGGTGAAAGCATTCATTCAGACCAGCAGAGCGGATCGTTTCTGAGAAGACTTAAGCTAAGAGTGCCTGTTGTGGTTTATCCTCTCCTCGCTTATTGTTTATCTCCTTAACCTTTTGTGTTCCCTCTATAGTTGAAGTTTTTGTATGAAAGGCAGTATTTACTTTACCCCTTGTCTGTCTCGTTTGTCTTATACTGTTTGTAAGCTGAGACCTGCCCATTCCCTGTGGTGGTAATCAGGGTCCTTCTCAGGACTAGATTACAGTGGTCAGGGATCTGCAGGAGACAGGGTTACGCTGGCGGCCTGGACCTCTGTACCATTAACAGTACCTCCAGGTAGAGGGACTAGTCAGGACCCCAGTTTAGGGTCAGCATAGACCCCGGTCCACCTCTATCCTGAGACAGCGTGACAGGTATGCGCTCACATTGGATGTCTTGTAGACAGAGCCACACAAGAATATGTTGTGAAGACACATAACGGGTTGTATAATTTTTAACTAGGTTTAATAGTTTGTGCTGATTTATTTCTTGATACATCTTCAAAGAAGTCAGAGCTCAATTTTTCAAAGACAGAGCTCCAAAGCCCCGGTATAGCTATTGAATGTAGCTATCTGTAACGTGGTCAATATGAGAAGTGAGGCCGCTGGATCAGTAATAGATTTGGCTAAACAAGGGTGTGGAGCCTAAGGAGTGATATCTTCTTTACATTTAAAGGGGTTGTCCAGGATGAAATGAAAAGTCTGCAGTGACTATATGACCTCAGAATGCCAAATCACTAAGGTGTGTGATGTCCAAGCAGTCACAATTCCCCATGCATGCCCCGTGAAAGTGCACTTTGCATACTTGTGGTCTAGTGTTGACTAATGATCAATTCTTTACTATTGACAGATGTGCAAGAGTTTAGTCGGTACCTGCATACATGCAATTACGTTACCACCCATTGACACGCAGCATACAGAGGGTACATCACACACCTTCACAATTCAGCACATTGCAGTCACATAGAGTGACTGTTGACATTTAGTTTAAACCTGGACAACCCCTTTAATTCTGCAAGAGCGAATGGAATTCCAAACTGGAAACGTTTTGGTGTGTTGAGTAGTCTCCCTTAGCAACTTGTTTTGAGTGGGTAGGTTGTGTTACCAAGGCAGTGTACAGGAAGCTGGGAAAAGGTCAGAATAGACAGCAGACAAGAAGACATGGTCATGGACGTAAACCGGGTTGATGGGGATAGGTCAAGATTGGCATCAGACAAGAAGAAATGGTCAGGTAAAAAGCTGTGTTGATTGGAAAAGGACAGGATTGTCAGCAGACAAAAAAAAATGGTCATCAACACAAGCTGGAAGCCGGGTGGTTGATGGGAAAAGGATTGGCCGCAGACAAGAAAACATGGTCAGGAGCACTAGCTGGGTTGATGAGGAAAGGTCAGGCTCAGCAGCGGACAAGAAGAAATGGTCAGGAAAACAAGCTAGATTGATGGTTAATGTTCTGGATCGGCAGCAGACGGCAAACATAGTCAGAAACAGCAGCTGAATTGATGGGGAAAGTCAGGAAAGGCAGCAGATAAGAAAACATGGTCAGAAACACTAGGTGAGTTGATGAGGAAAGGTCAGGATCAGCAGCTAACAAGAAGAAATGGTAAGAAAAATATGCTAGATTGATGTGGAAAGCTGAGGATCAGCAGCAGACAGGAAAACATAGTCAGAAACTCCAGCTGGGTTGATGGGCAAATGTCAGGATGGGCAGCAGATAAGAAAAAATAGGAACACAAGCTGGGTTGATGGGGAAAGTCAGGATCGGCAGTGGACAAAAAAAAATACGTGGTCGGCAATGCAAGCTAAATTGATGGGGAAAGGTCAGGATTGGCAGCAGTCAAAATGACTGTCAGAAACACTTGTCAGGTTGATGGAGAAAGGTCAGGATCAGTAGCAGACAGGAAGTCATAGTCAGAAATACCTGCTGGGTTGATGTGGAAAGGTCAGGATCGGCAACAGACAAAGAGACATAATCAAGAATAAAAGCTAGCTCAATGCTACCGGACAAACACGCCTTTTCAGACACAGCAGTGTTCCTCAACTCCTTTCCTCAAGAGCCACCTACAGTTCATATTTTCAGGATTTTCTTAGTATTGCCCAGGTGATGGAATTCTTGCCTGTCCAGGTGATGTAATTACTAAAGAAATCCTGGAAACATGACCTGTTGATGGTTTTTGAGGACCAGAACTGGGGAACCTGAGACACAGAAACCAGAAGGACTGTTCTGTTTGAGGCTCTATATGATAGAGAAACTTTGTCTTTGATTGACATTGAAGGTGATTAGCTCAAATTGCTCAAGATCCCCAGGCACCTTCTCTTTTAGGCCGGTGTCACACTTGCGTGTGTGATGCGAGAAACTCGCACGAGTCTTTCGCATCAACACCCGGCACTGAAATACATGTAGTGCATACTCCGGTCCAAGTGCCGGTGGCAGTGCCGGGTGTTGATGCGAGAGACTCGAGCGAGTTTTTCGCATCACACACGCAAGTGTGACACCGGCCTTACCGGGAGTCTCCCAAATGTTCTGGGAGAGTTAGTAAATACATTCTAGTTTAGAATCTTCTGACTTTATTGGAAATTAAGTTTTTCAAATCAGACAACCCCATTATGGCAATTGTTTGCAAAAATAAAATGTTTTCATTAAACTTTACTACATTGATATAAAAAAAGAGGGATGACCACCTGGTCATGCCTGCCTACGAGGAATAGAAAGCGAGTGAAGAGGCACGACATTCTGGCCTCCTCACTGCATATGGAGTAGTTTGCTTGTCAAGTGTATTTCTACTGTCGTGTGTCCCAGTTCTCCACTTACCATATGTAATTTTTTATTATTGGTGGCTTTTTATGTGGCAGAAGGATTTTGGACTACCTTGGGCCCAGGACTTTGGTTCGACTGGTATTTCTGTAGCGTCCCTTGTGATGACATAAACCAACATTATGGAACATGTTTTAGAATCAGTCACTTTTTTTAGTGTCCAGATAGCACCAAAACTACAATAAGAAGGACATAGCCTGTCAATACCTGACTTTCCAGTTCGAAACTCCAGGTCGATTGACGTCAAAATGGGCGTGCGCAAGTATTGAATTCTCATAATTATTATCCATACACAATAAGGTACAGTAATTTCCAGAACAGTTATTTATAGCACTGAACTGTTGCCAAATAAACTGTACGTGCCTCGTTAGTTTATTTGGACTGACAGCGTGATGTATTTACCCTGGAGCCATGGACATGATTTACTACAAGTCACAGTACAAGGTGAATATGCAGCAAATGTTTATACTTCTGCCACTGTACATGGAAACAGAAGTATTGGGTTTTCCCAGTCTTTTGCGGTGGACTTGGGTGGTGCTGCAACTCACTCAATGCCTGCAATACCTAACACATCCTACAGACAAGAGTGGCACTGTATTTATTTAACTTAAGACCCTTGATAATAGACTCCAAAACACCATAGACACCTAATTACAGGCGTTAATTCTTTGGGGGAAGTTATAAAGTTTGTTTTGGGTGTTCACCTTGGAATAGGGATCCTGGTTGTGATGTTAAGGGTCATCAAATAGGTACTATGGAATTACAGTCAGAAATGTTGCTCTATGATCAGTTTTTAAGCCTGGCTTCTGTGGTTTGATGGGGTCTCCTTCAATATGGCAAAATATTTTTCATTTTATCCTTATAAAAGGAATAGAGATGAGCGACTTTCCCGTTTTTCGGGTCGAGTCGGGTTTCGTGAAACCCAACTTTCTCAAAAGTCGAGTTGAACGAAGTCGGCCGACTAACGGAAATGGTCGGGTCGGAGTTGAAAATCCGACCCCAATGCAAGTCAATGGGGAATAAAAGGGGGAATATAATTTAATATAATTGCCCCCTTATCACAGTCAGGCAGCCTACTAATCAGATGTGATGCTCCACTCAAGCAATTTGTACACTGTCACTGGCAGGCAGCTCTGCTACTCCACCAAATTAATTGCCCCTTTATCACAGGCAGGCAGCCTGTAATCAGATCTGATGGTCCACACAAGCAATTTCTACAGCGTCACTGGCAGGCAGGCAGCCTAAGAACAAGCGTTGCTGCACACACTAAAATCCTCCCCTCTCGCTGCACAGTCACTGTACAGCTAATCGCTATCAGCACAAAGTTATTTTTTTTTAGGCCCTGCCTAACGCTCTCCCTGCTCAGACGCACCGCCAGCAACCTTTCCCTACACTGAGTTCGGCAATTGTAAAATGGCGGTCGGCGCTGAGGGATTTTATATGCACTGTGACACCACTGAAAGCCAGCCAATCGCTGCAATGCCCTTCTCTAAGATGGTGCTGGCCGCTGCTATGTCATCACGTTGCCCACAGCCTGCGTCCTTGCTCATTGGCCGAGAAAAGGCGCTTAAAGTGTAGGGGAAAACCGACTCCAGCAAAATGGTCGCCGAACACGTGACCGAACTCACTCCACGGTCGGGTTTCGTTTCATGAAACCTGACTTTGGCGAAAATCAGCGACTTTTGAAAATGAACGACCTGTTTCGCTCAACTCACACAGTATGATGTCCCCACATTAAATTCCTCAACACATAGTATGATGTCCCCATAGTGCTTTCCTGCTTTCCTTCACACAAAGTATAATTCCCCCACAATTCCCACTCATAGTATGATGTTCCCACAGTACATTCCCCACACACAGTATGATGTCCCTGTAAAGGTTCGTCGGATGCAGTAGACAGTAGGAGACGGAGAAGGAGTTAACAGAAATTTACTTAGGAAATTACGGACACAAATGCAAAGAAACCTCCCCGCAGTCAGGTGATTTGGCAAATAGGAAACTTCGCAATGAACGTAACAATAAGAGGAAAAGTGAAGGTTAAGACTCATCAATTGGAGTTCTTGTTGGGCTCCTGATGGCGTCGCAATCCGTGAACAAAGTCTCTGGCTCTGCTGTGTAGAAACGAGATGCAGTCTCCTGACTGTGCCGAAGTATCCGGATCCGTTGATTTTGAGTTCGTTGCTTTTGGGTCCATTGAAATGTGGGTACAGTTCCGTTTGCTGGCTGCTCCAGGAGTCCGCGGTACACCGGGAGCACAACGCCGTGCAGGCTGCAGGGGTAACGAGGCCTCGCACGGAGTCACAAAGTTCAGGAAATAAAGATACGTCTGCTGCACTATCCGTTATGGGTCTGGATCATGGAGGGACAATCGGTAAAGAGGTTGGGAGTCGGAAAGTCTGTAAAGGGCTGGCGTCAGTGGCGGTAGTTGAGGAGAGGGAGTCAACCTTCTTCCTGCTGTGTTGTCGCCTTCCCACCAAGTCTCCCTCTTTCCCACGCTCAGCCCCTTTTATGTCGCCCCTGCCCTCTGCGGTCAAGTGCTCAGGCTTTCCCTACCCAAACAAGTCGTCCCCCTGCAACAGTGATGATGGCCCCGATAGTTCCGGCCCCAGAGTGTTTTTCGTACTGGCAACACTGTTCATCTCCTTACATCCCCACAGTACATTCCCCACATACAGTATGATGTCCCCACAGTACATTCCCCACACAAACAGTATGATGTCCCCACAGTACATTCCCCACACACAGTATGATGTCCCTACAGTACATTCCTCCACATATGGTATGATGAACCCACATTGCATTCCTCCACACACAGTATAATGTCCACACAATAACCCTCCACACAATATAATGCCCCCACAGCACCCCCATGGTGCCCTAGGACAAAGTTTGATGCCCCATTTTATGATAACTAAGGTGCCCATACAGTATGAGGCGTACACAGTGACCCCTCCCCAAAAACAGTATGATGCCCCCACTTCATACTGAACAAATAATATGATAGCCACAAATTGCATCCCGTACACAGTGCCTCTTACCATACAGTATCATACCCCCAGTGTATAACTCCTCACAGAATGACGCCCTCAAACTGTCCCTGGCACATTAAGATGCCCCACTTCCATGTTGCTCCACAGTGCCTCTCACACGTAGTATGATGCTTCCTACACAGTATGGTGCCCCCACAGTATGATGTCTCCAGGTGACCCCAACATAGTATGATGCTGTGTGGCCCAGCTATGTAAGGCACACATTATCCAGGAAAATGCACAGGAAGGTAACCACAAAAGCTTGTTATCATTCATGTCACTCACACTTTCAGACACACCCACCAGGGGTATAGGAGGTAGTGACACGTAGCAGAGTCAGATAGTTTCCTGTCTGAGAAGAGCTCAGATCAATTCAGTTTCCTGTCTTCGGACAGTGCAGTTGAGTGCCAGTGAAGTCTGGACTTGGAGGGAGAGGAGAGAGGACTGAATCCTCGCAGAGCTAGCGTAGCTCACCTGACAAGGAAGTGGAGGCTAGTACGGGTGAAGTGAATCATCCTAGCCTAGTCAGAGCTACCCTTAATCAGTACCTCAACAGAAGCTGAAACAAGGAGGATACTGAGAGCTGCTCAGCGAGCTCTGGAGAAAGCTGACATTTCCATCGAAAGCTACAAGTGCTTATGCTAAGAGCAAAAGCAGGGCGAAGGGCGCAGTGGAGAAGGACAGAGAAGTGCTTCAGGTACGGGATTACCTGCACTAAATCACCGGACACCGGGGTCCGAAGCGTTGCTAGAGTTTCAAGCATAGTAACAAGATACCCGGAGGCTATCTGGACTACAGGTTGCAGAGAGCAGCCCAAAGCGCTGATACGTAACCGGAGTCAGGGAAAACAGGAGTCTAGCCTGATCAGCAAATATAGACTTAGTTCTCTCAACATCTGAGATTCAGAGACATAGAAGGCTCCACCACAAAGTCAGCCGGGCTTGACAGCTATTGAGAAAGCTGGAGATTGTAGAGTTAACTTCGCTTCATGCAAGTTTGGACTCCGATATATATGAAGTAAAGGAGGCCTCTAACCTGCTCAGTGGTTACCCGAATGTGCATTCTCCACCCCGACCAGCTCCCCGGGACCTGCTTGAACCATCTACCAGTAAAGGTATGAAAAGAAGCTGCATTGTGTGTGACTGAATTCTTAATTACACCCTGCATCATCACCATAGACTTCCAGGGACCAGTCTCACCTGTGGGAGACTTACCACCCAGCTGCCCCATAACATCCCCTGTGAAGATTCTTATAGCAGCGCTGGTCCAATTGACCAGATACCACAGGCGGCGTCACGAACTACCTATCCTTACAATCCCCTGTAAATATTCCCCATCGCTTGACTGCCAGGGCCACGGACCGAGTCCCGCTGCCAGTGACATCTCCCATAGAAATCTATGGGCTCGGCTCCGAGTACCCCATAGCCCTGGTATCCACAATTGTGGAGCGAGTCATCTAAAAACTTGGCGTCACGAACAGGATACGAAAGCTTGCAATTGTGAGTCCTGTGTGTCTATTGAACTGTTTGGTGAAAAAGACTGTTTGCTGCATTTGGCGCCAAAATACCGCCATCTTTACCGCAATATTCGCGCCCTCAGGCGCTGGTGAAGAAGGGGGGCGTACCTGAAAGAGCGCGCTGGTTCCCTGGCCCCGCCCCCAACTCTGACGCGGCGGCAGGTCTTGTGAAACAGGAAGTGAACGCTCTGACATCAGAGCGCCAGCGACAAAGGTCCTGTCTCCACCGCTGTGCCTGCGACGCTGCAGCCTGTGAAAGAGGTAGGCTCAGATTAACCAAGGGGGCATCAACATGTCGCAGCAACCGGCAGACGGAGCGGTCCCAGCCGGTGGCCCCAATAGCCCACCGCTTGGCGTTGTAGCGCGGGATGGAGGTGCAGGCCCCTCCCCTGGTCCGGTGGTCCCGCTTATGCCCCTAACGCTCCCATACATGCCAGGAGCGAAGTGGCTTCCCCTGTACAGCGGCGAGCCCGATACCCTGCCAGGGTTTAAAAGGAAAATATGTAGTATTTTGGATATGTACTCTATGACTGAGAAGCAAAAAGCTGCTGTGGTAATAGGACAGTTAGCTGGTGCGGCTGAGAGAGAAGTAGAGACTTGGCCCACTACAGACCAGGAGTCGGTACCTGCGATTCTCTTAAAGCTACAGGCCATCTTTGAGGACCGCACAGAAACGGATCTCCGGATGGCATTTTATCAGTGCTTCCAGAGACCGGGTGACAGTATTAGGGACTACGCCTGCCGACTACAGGGGGCCCTGCGAGCTCTTAAACAGGCTAACCCCACAAGTCCCATTGATGAGAGCCAAATGTTGAAAGAGCAATTCGTGCGGGGACTGAGGTCTCCAGCGGAAGGCAGGACTGTAAACTGGTGGTCCTTGGATCATCCAGATGCCACCTTTGATGCCCTAAAAGACATGGCAATAAAAGGACTGCGACCCCTGGAAAAGCCTGAGGTGGCAAATCAGTATCACCCGGATGAAGCCACTCTTAAGCCGGCAGTACCCACCTTTTCCCTGCAGGTGGCAGAAGCTAAAACGCAGGTGGCGCCCCTAGTGAGTTGGAATGTCTGCGCTCAGAAGTGCGCCAGCTGACTAAGAACTTAGCCACTGTAATGGAGGCCCTGCAACTGCGGAAAGAGGAAGGAGGAAAGATCCTACTAGCCGACTGTCCGGAGGAGGTTCCTTGGATGAACCGGAGGAAATGGAGGACGTCGCCTCATCGGAGGAGGACCACGCCACCCCCAGGAGCGACTCCTGAGCAACACCATCCTCGCCGGGAGATCATCTGCTACCGCTGCAACCAAAAAGGTCATATGGCTCAGCAATGTCCTTTAAACGAGCCGATCCTGGGTCAGAGGGCCAACACCCAGGAGTAGACTCATCAGGCCCCTTAGATTGGAACCGCAGGTTCGTGGGTGGACGGCCCTACCTGTCCATAATTCTGGACGGGATTGCAATCCCTGCACTGCTGGACACTGGATCTCCGGTGACTATCATACCTGATGTCCTTTACAATAAATTTTGGTCCATGGACAGTCTCCAGCCCCGAGCCCTGACTTGACAGTGTACGCCACCAATGGTCTCCCTGTTGAAGTGATTGGAGCCAAAAACGTGAACGTAAAAGTGGGCAGGGAGGAGCTGAAGGATCAGGGACTCTTAGTGGTAAAGACTGTGAATGAGGAAAATGGCCTAAATGTGATATTAGGTACTAACATTATCAGTAACTGTCTGGGAGAAGTTGTGTTTTTGCTCCAACAGCTCGCTGAAGTTGCCAAGCCAAAGCAGAAGGGAGTGATCCAGAGGGAGATCCGGGCCCTGATGTGCCAGCAGCAAGCGAAGCTTACAGATGGTGAAATCGGTAATGTACGGGTCACAGACTCGAACCCCATTGTAATACCCCCAATGAGTGAAATGTTAATATGGTGTAGAGCAGCCATAGGTCTGAGAGGACAGAACTACCAAGCAGTAGTAGAACCCCATCGCTCAGAACATAGACCTACACTCATGATTGCTAGAGGGGTAGTGGAAGTAATAAATGGGAGAGTACCTGTACGACTTCTCAACTGGGGGGACGATGAAGTAAATTTGCCACGTTATGCCACAGTTGCTAAATTACATGCCGTAGATAACAATTCTATCCTCACAACCGAGTCCTTAGCCTCCCGCCAACCAGCGGAGGATAATGATCCGGCAACCCCGGTAGCGGACTGGTGTCAGCAGCTTCATATAGGGACAGACACCACTTCCGTCCACCAGAAACAGGGGGTACTACGGGTGGTACAAGAGTACGCACAAGTATTTAGCAAGCACCCACTTGACTTTGGACAATTATGGGAGTACAGCATCATATCCCTACAGGCAGTCATCCTCCCATCAAAGAGCGGTACCGGCCTATACCTCCAGCCCATTATCAGAAAGCTAAGGAAATGCTGCGCGACATGAAGCAAGCCGGGGTGATAAGGGATAGTTGTAGCCCTGGGCAGCACCTCTAGTTCTAGTTAAGAAAAAGGATGGTAGCATGCGAATGTGTGTAGATTACCGACAAGTAAATCGCATAACACATAAAGATGCATACCCATTACCACGTATAGAGGAATCCTTAGCTGCTCTGAAAACGGCTAACTACTTTCTACCCTCGACCTTACTAGTGGGTACTGGCAAGTAGCTGTGGCTGAGGAGGATCGGGAGAAAACTGCTTTCACCACCCCAATGGGGCTCTGCGAGTTTGACAGAATGCCGTTTGGCCTCAGCAGTGCCCCAGGCACATTCCAGAGAGTGATGGAGAGCTGCCTGGGACATCTCAACTTCGAAGCCGTGTTGCTGTATCTGGACGACGTGATTGTGTACTCCAAGACATATGAAGATCATCTGAAGCACCTGGCGGAGGTATTCGAGTCATTGTCCAAGTTTGGGATGAAACTGAAGCCCTCTAAATGCCATCTGCTCAAACGGAAGGTACAGTACTTGGGACACATTGTCAGTTCCGAAGGAGAAGCGCCAGACCCCGAGAAGGTCACAGCTATTCAGAAATGGCCAGAGCCGAAGAACCTAAAGGAGGTGCGTCAGTTCCTGGGACTAACAGGTTACTACAGGAGGTTTGTAAAAGATTACACTAAGAAAGCGGCGCCTTTGCAGGACCTCCTGGTAGGACAACCTCTTAAGAGCAGAAACCTTCCATTCAATTGGGGAAAAGAACAAGCTGAGGCATTCAAAGAGATGAAAGAGATTCTGACGGGCGATGAAATCTTAGCCTACCCAGATTACAGCCAACCGTTCCTGCTATACACAGATGCCAGTAACGAAGGACTAGGAGCTGTCCTCAGTCAGAAGCAGAACGGCCAAGAAAAAGTCATCGCATATGCCAGCAGAAAACTCAGGCCAACTGAGAGGAACCCGGAAAACTATAGCAGCTTCAAGCTGGAGTTCCTGGCGCTGGTCTGGGCCATTACTGAGAGATTTAAACATTACCTTGCCTCCAACAAGTTCACTGCGTACACAGACAACAACCCCTTGACGCACCTTGAAACAGCCAAGCTGGGAGCCATGGAGCAACGTTGGATGGCTCGGTTGTCAAACTATCAGTTTACCATCAAGTACAGAGCGGGCCGTAAAAATGCTAACGCGGACGCCTTGTCCAGAATGCCGCATGAATCTGACACGGAGGAAGAATCAGATGATCTGGAAGAAATCGAGCTACCTGCGTTCCACCGAAATGGGATGGTCCAAAAGCAACGAGTCTACAGAAAGCGGTGTGGTGAGATGTTGAACCCTTTACCTCATCACAGCTGGAAGGAGACTCAAGACAGCGATCCAGTGGTCAGCCGTATCAAGGAGTTGATAAGACAAGAAGGTTCCTCCTTGGAGAAAGACGCACCCATACCAGCAAAGCTCGTGTGGAATGAAAGAAGCCGGTTGTTCATATACCGAGAGAAGTTGTGCAGGAGATACGTCGACCCAAGGACCCATGAGATGGTTTGGCAGATAGTGGTGCCCAGAGCAGACATCCAAATGGTGTTGGAAGCCTACCACGATCAAGCAGGACACTTTGGCTGGAAAAAGCTGGAGACCCTGTTGAGGTGTCGGTTCTACTGGGTAGGGATGCGCAGCTCCATCGAGAAGTGGTGCCGGAACTGTGGACCCTGTGGACTCAGACGAAAAGACTATCATAGTCAGAGAGCACCCCTGCAGCCTATCCGGACGACTCGTCCCCTGGAAATCGTGGCATTGGATCACGTCAAGTTGTCCCCAAGCAGGTCGGGATACTCATATGCCCTGACCATGGTGGATCACTATTCCAAATTCCTGGTGGTCGCCCCTGTCAAAGATCTGACAGCAGAGACAGCAGCCAAGGTCTTCCAAGCAAGTTTCTGCAGACCACACGGATATCCAGAGCAGGTACTGACTGATCGAGGTCCAGCCTTTGAAGCTGAACTGTTTCAGGAATTCTGTCAATTGTATGGATGTAAAAAGATCAGAACAACACCATACCACCCTCAGACCAACGGCCTTTGTGAAAAGATGAATCACATTGTCATGGATTTACTGAAAACTGTCCCCCTGGAAGAAAGAAATCGGTGGCCAGACTTGTTACCTGACCTGGTTGACTTGTACAACCACATACCAGTAAGTTCCACCAACTGCACTCCAGCCTACCTTATGAGAGCAAGACCTGGAAGACTGCCAATGGATTTGGAACTGGGAGTGGTAGAACCAGAGGCTGATGACAATGCTGAGGATTGGGACACAACTCGACAGGAACAGTACAAGAGGTACAAGCCTGCGTAGAAGACAGTCTCAACAAAGTAAGAGAAAAGCAAGAGAAGAACTATAACAAAAATGCTCCCGCTAAGCCTTTTATGCCTGGAGAAATGGTGCTCAAAAGGAAAAGAAGAATGCACAAGTTGGATGATCAGTGGGAACAGGAGCCATATGTCGTGCAAAATTCCAATTTTGATAACAAAAAGGTCTGTGCCATTAGTAAGGATGGAGGAAAAACGACGGCAACTGTGTCTAGAGATCATTTAAAGTTGTGTCCTTGCCCATTAAAGCTCCGTGAAGAAAACCCTGTTGTCAATCAGGAAGAAAATAATGAAGCGGTCATACACACGGATTTGGGAGATTTACCTGCGGATTGGCCCAGATTGGGAGATGCTGTAATTATTCCTGTGCTACAGTTTTATCAACCGCAAGAGGAGTCTTTGCATCCAGTCGTACCAATTGTGCCAGTTGAGCCAGTTCCAGAAGGACCTATTCAGGCAGACCCTCAACCATTGGGATCCCAAGCAGCGGAACCACAAGAGGCAGCACCCCAAGGAGTGGAGTCCCCTGGTGAAGCAGTACCGCCTCGTCCAGTCGCTAGCATGCTTGCCAGGTCCCTAGAGAGGTGGAGTCGTATCTATAGTTTGCCGTTACACAGAACAGATAGGCTAGAGAATACTACACCTGACACTACACCACGTAGGTCAGAACGTATCACTAAAGGAAAACTACCTATTCGCTATCAGGAGTAGTCCTAGTAAACTAGTCTAGCAACACCCAGACAGGGTTTACTGTTACTGACAAAATGTATAAAGTTTGAAAAAGTTATTAATGTGATTTCTATTTATATGTCTTGAAATGTGTCTTTTCCCATGCAATGGACTGCGTGGCTGTGGACTGTGCCAGCCCAAGAACTTGCTTTGTAAATAGTTTGCACTACGGTGCCTTATCTTGGTTTTACACGAAACCATTACTTTCTACCTCTGAAGAAAAACCCGTATGGTGTGGCCTAGAGTGAGGTCTGCAGTCAAATGTCCTGCAGCCCACCCAGGACCCACGTGGGAGGTTTTTGGTGCGGGTCCTCCACAAGAATATTGTCTAGTGATATGAAAAATGTTTTGATACTTTGATACTTTTGTAATTTTCTAATGTACAAATTGTAACGTTCAAGAAGTCTTACCTCCCGGATGGGGAAAAGTTAAAATGTTGTTGTTTAATGCAAAACAAAAATGTTTTCTTTTTCTCTTTTACAGCCCGGGAGTGCTGTGTTAAACCAAGGGGGGATGTGTGGCCCAGCTATGTAAGGCACACATTATCCAGGAAAATGCACAGGAAGGTAACCACAAAAGCTTGTTATCATTCATGTCACTCACACTTTCAGACACACCCACCAGGGGTATAGGAGGTAGTGACACGTAGCAGAGTCAGATAGTTTCCTGTCTGAGAAGAGCTCAGATCAATTCAGTTTCCTGTCTTCGGACAGTGCAGTTGAGTGCCAGTGAAGTCTGGACTTGGAGGGAGAGGAGAGAGGACTGAATCCTCGCAGAGCTAGCGTAGCTCACCTGACAAGGAAGTGGAGGCTAGTACGGGTGAAGTGAATCATCCTAGCCTAGTCAGAGCTACCCTTAATCAGTACCTCAACAGAAGCTGAAACAAGGAGGATACTGAGAGCTGCTCAGCGAGCTCTGGAGAAAGCTGACATTTCCATCGAAAGCTACAAGTGCTTATGCTAAGAGCAAAAGCAGGGCGAAGGGCGCAGTGGAGAAGGACAGAGAAGTGCTTCAGGTACGGGATTACCTGCACTAAATCACCGGACACCGGGGTCCGAAGCGTTGCTAGAGTTTCAAGCATAGTAACAAGATACCCGGAGGCTATCTGGACTACAGGTCGCAGAGAGCAGCCCAAAGCGCTGATACGTAACCGGAGTCAGGGAAAACAGGAGTCTAGCCTGATCAGCAAATATAGACTTAGTTCTCTCAACATCTGAGATTCAGAGACATAGAAGGCTCCACCACAAAGTCAGCCGGGCTTGACAGCTATTGAGAAAGCTGGAGATTGTAGAGTTAACTTCGCTTCATGCAAGTTTGGACTCCGATATATATGAAGTAAAGGAGGCCTCTAACCTGCTCAGTGGTTACCCGAATGTGCATTCTCCACCCGACCAGCTCCCCGGGACCTGCTTGAACCATCTACCAGTAAAGGTATGAAAAGAAGCTGCATTGTGTGTGACTGAATTCTTAATTACACCCCGCATCATCACCATAGACTTCCAGGGACCAGTCTCACTGTGGGAGACTTACCACCCAGCTGCCCCATAACATCACCTGTGAAGATTCTTATAGCAGCGCTGGTCCAATTGACCAGATACACAGGTGGCGTCACGAACTACCTATCCTTACAATCCCCTGTAATATTCCCATCGCTTGACTGCCAGGGCCACGGACCGAGTCCCGCTGCCAGTGACATCTCCCATAGAAATCTATGGGCTCGGCTCCGAGTACCCCATAGCCCTGGTATCCACAATTGTGGAGCGAGTCAATGCCCCCATTGGAACCCCATACAGTATGATGTCCCTTAAGTGCCCCCATTATATTATGATTACTGACAGGTTCCAACACGCATAATATTTCCCCAGTACCCCCACAAACACAGTCTATCTATAGTGCCCCCATATATGATGGACCAAGAAGTCCCCTACACACAAGGTATAATACCCCACAGTATGATGCCCTATAGTCCAGCTCAACACACGGTACGATGCCCAATGTGCCTGCCACACACAATATGATGCCAATCTAGGCACCCAGAATTACAAGATAGCTATCTTTAATTCTCCACATTCTAATGGGAATGAAATGACTCTTATCATTCTGTCCCAGCCTATGCAGCAAAGCTAATAAGTGAGCTACAGACAACAGAAAATCAGATATTTTCTACTATTGTGGGTAATGAGATGACTGCCAAACTTCAATATGTTTTTAAGTGAATAGTCACATGAGAAAACACCACCGGAGACAACAATTTTAATCATATGTAAGTTTTAGATCTTGCATTTCCTTCAGTTTGCTGTACAGTCTCCGTAAACATCACATGGCCCTCGAACATCATTAATATTTTACTCGCTGCGTACACAAAAACTTATTGTATCAAATGGTCGGACCCATTATCACGTCACGACTCCATCTGTCTTCCCTCGCACTAAGGCGGCATCTTTGCTCCGACAACCTCAGTGTCATTGTGAGCTTGACGTCTTCAAAGTATTTATGGTTTGATGTTAGAAAATTCCAGTTTGGGGTCAGTGGCGACAAAAGGAAAA